>JAMPIV010016717.1:0-160000 GCA_024509875.1 Oreohelix idahoensis
CATCCCCACTATTTTATTTTGGCTATAACTTGTTAATTCCTAGACTATTTGCGTAACGTTTTACATATTCTTTGTCAGAAAGCCCTAAGGAACCCAAATATACAAATTTAAAAGAGCTAAGTGGCTGCGTTCAAAATATGCAATTTCTTCTACCTCCTGTTTCGAAGATGTGCTGTCTGGGTACTGTAATGTTTTCAAACGTAAACCCATCTATTGTCATCTTTTCTAATAAGCGTTTTTCAGGATTTTAAAACCTAACTCTGGGAAGGTTAGTGTTTTTATCACTGTCCGTCCGAAAAAGTTAGTGCATGTGGCCTTACACGCGTGATAGTAGTAATTGTGTATCGCGTTACGCTTGTTGGGGTGGCATTAATAGCGAGACGCGTGTTTAATTTTGCATGCGTTCGGCTTTCTGCCTCTCCCTTCTCTCTATCCTGCTTTATCTGTCTTTTAGTTACGTTTTGTGTATAAAATGGAATGAATGAAATATTAAAATTTAGGTCATTGTTCAGCTTGCGTATCTCAAATGTTTTTCCAAGAAATACAGCACACGTTTCATTGAAGAAAGCGGGTAATAATATAGTAGGCTTTTACTATCAACGTGAAAGCGTTACAATTTGCAGACGAAGCATAAAACAAGGGGGATTTCGAGTACAGTTATTGTGACAGCACTGTTATTTTACCATTGCTCTTTTCTTTATTAGAATTTATTTGTTAGGCTTTATATTTACCTGATAATTTATATATGTGGATTAGAATATTTCACGACACCTCCCCTCTTAAAACAGACATCCCATGTCAGTCCTTTATTCTATATACACATAGATAAATGTAAGTCAACTTGACTTTACTCTGCTGTGGTGCTATCATGGTTTTATGTAGTTGGGTCCATTCAGAGTAGGCACTACTCATGAAATCTGCCTCAGACTTCTACAACCAATAATATATTTCGGTTATGTTACTGAACAGCCGCAAGTGTGAGTGCTTGTCTTAATGCTGCTTCGCAACCCGTATTCACCATTTCTCTTCTCTGAGTCTGCGCAATGACATGTCCAGAGAACATTATATTTCCCTCAAAATGTACGTTATGAGGAGATAACATATACCTGGTGATAGCAGAGTTTTCGTAGTGGATCCCATAATCTTCTTATTATCCTGTATGAAACATTCGGAATATCCTCAATCAAAGAGGCAACTCAGGGATTCATTACGTTCCTCCTAAATGTTTACATCCAACAATTTTGTCTGATCTCAGGTTTTACTGGAATCTGATATTATCCTTTACTCAGATCCACCCTTGAGAAATATTTAGCTTTATTTAGTCTGGCAAACAGCTGATTTGTATCCGGCAATGGATCCACCTGTCCTTCTGTAATAGCATTCAGTCTCCTGTAATCTATACAGAGTCTATGTTCTCCAGAGGGCTTCCTTAAGAGTACAACACCGGAACTATACGAAGATTCACTGTGCGAAATAATTCCTCCTTCAATAGATAGTCTATCTCTTCCTTCAAAGCTTTCTCCTTAGCAAACGGAATCGAATATGGTTTCATACAGACAGGTGTGGGGTCTATCAGTTTCATATCATATTCCAATAGGTTTGTATGCCCTGGTCGGTCTGTTAACACCTCTGCATGATTATTTAGAACCTGTTGCACTCTCTCTTTCTGAGTTTTCGTTAAATGTGTACTGATTTTCACCTGTGCTGCTGTCTCACAGGGGTGTAATGGATATTCAAATGATGAAAGTGGTTCCTTTTTCATCTCCATGGCGATGGACAAGGTCAACAAGTGTGTCTCTTCCTGATGTTCTCTTTCCAAATATTTCTTCAGGAGATTCACATGATAGATTTTTTCTTTCCCCTTCTTATCTATCTTATAATTTGTTCTAGACACCTTCTCTAGAACTGTATATGGACCCTGCCATCCAATTTGTAACTTATTCTGACTCCCGGGCAAAAGAAGCAGTACCTTCTCTCCCACAGCCAAATTTCTGTCTTTCGCCTTCCTGTTATAATAGGCAGCATGTTTCTTCCTGGCTTGTTTCAAATTTTCATTGGCAAGTTTCCAGCCAGTTTTTAAACGAGTGGTCAGCTCATTCACATATTGGTATGAAGATGTAATGTTTTCCTCTGCCTTTTCATCAGTCCACGTTCTTAACAAAGCTACATATGGACCTTTAATTTTGTGGACCTATTTGTCCATGCACCGGTATGGTCTCTTCCACTCGAAGCTTTATAGTGATGATTTTTCCTCCCAGAATTATCATGCACAAAACGACCGCTACCAATTCTTTTCTTGGGGCTTTCTCCCCACTTAAAATTCTTGATGAGAGATTTCCTCTCTACATCCTCTTCCTCCAGTTTGTTTAAGTCCGATTGAGGGATTTTCGGCTTATCCTGGGGTAAGACATATTTTTGCACTCTCTGCATAGTGGCCATTGTAAAACAGTTAAGTGAAGCTTGTCCGTGAAAAGGGGCTTCCCATTCCATTTGGTCCACTTTATCAAATCTATTTTTCTTTTTATTATCAGGCCTAATTTTGCCCCGTGGCGTGTCCAGGTCCTGATCCATGTTCCCACTTGTGGGTGTTCCCTCATGTGCTATGCTACACCTTTCTACATAATTCTCAATGTCCCATCTTGCTTTGGGCCAATAATAATTGTGAGCCACCTTTTGAATGATGGTACCTATCTTCTCATGGTCCCCATCTGGTTTCACATGTAGGCTCCTTATTAAGTCTGCCCTATATCTTTTAGGAAGTACCAGCTGTCCTGACCTTTGGATCTAGCTCCAGTCTTCCTATACATCAACTTGTTTTTCATGTAAAAATCTCCCTTGCCTGGAGTTGTATGACAAGTTGACAATTTTTCTGAAACAAGGCTTGAGTGTTTTATCCCCAGCCTGTGCCTTCCTCATCTCTTCTGGAGTGGTATCTAACATAATTTCCTCCTCCTGTCTTGAGGTCGACCTGACCTGAAGGGTTGCCATATACACAGGTTTCCTTCTGCAACGGTCAGTGTCATGATTGTCCATCTGACAATTCTTACACCACCTTTTTCCTTGGTTGAAAGATTTTCTTTCATCATATTTCCTTTCATCGAATTGTGGGAATTTATTTTTATTTTCATACCGTGGCCTATCAAATTGGTGCTTACCTTTGTTTTGATCCCTAGGATCAAATTTATTAAAGTTCTGTGGTGCCCTAAAGTTATCCACTTGTTTCTTTTTATTACCTGTTACCTCTGCTTGAGCTGCTTGATACCTTTCAGCAACATTTAACAACTCACCCAGCCTCTCTGCACCTTGTTCCATGAGAAACTTTCTCAGGTCTGGAGCCATGGACTCTCTTAATTGCTCTATAAGGACCATTTCCTTAAGATCTTGGGTTTTCCCAGAGAAGTCCATTTCTCCAAGTATGTCTCTATTCGTGCAGAGAACTGGTGATAGGTTTCACCTGACAGTAGTTTAGCATTCCTAAATTTTTTCCTATAGAATTCTGCATTCTTTTCATATCTTAACAAAAGAGCCTGCTTTAGCATGTCATAATTTTCCTGATCACCTCTGCTCATTTTTGCAAAAACTTCATAAGCTGCCCCACGAAGTCCTTGAGATAACTTTAAGCTCCACCTTTCTCTCTCTAACCCATACGTGGTAGCTAATAGTTCATACCTATTTAGATAGCTCTCTATATCATCGTCTTTCTCAACAAAATGATCTAAATGAAAATTCATAGCTGAGGTTGAGGCTCCTTGGCTAGCAGTGGCATCAGAGGCAAAGGGACTGGCACCATTTTCAGGAGCATGGCCCTGAAACTCAAACTCCCTTAGTCGTAACTCATGTTCCCTTTGTAATCTCTTATCTTCTGCTTCCCTTCTGCAGCTAATCTCTTGTCTTCCCTTTCTGCAGCTAATTTCTTCTCTTCCCTTTCTGCAGCCTGTCTTCTTTCCTCGGCTTCCAATGCTTTAGCCTCTTTGTCAGCCTCAATCTGCAACCTCTTAGTCTCAGCCTCTAACTTTCTTTCGGCCACTTTTTCTAATCTTCTTTCTTCGCGTTCAATAAATTTGTCACATTCCGTGGTGACATAGGCAACCATAACTTGCCCATCTAATCCTAACTCTTTTGCAGTCTGAACAGCAGCAGATCGAAACTTGGCCAGGTCCGCCATTGTCTATCAGGTAAATTTATACAATGTCTAACCAACAATTCAATCTCTAAATATATATCTAATGGACAACACAGGCACCGTGAGCTCAACCTTATTTAATTCCACCCAAGGATACCTTTTAATTCTTATATCCCTGAAGTGAATTACCCCCAATATTTTTAATAGGGAAAGATTCAAAATCCCAAGAGCGAGCCCCCAATATATGTGGTGAAGTGGGATGTTATAAATATTTATAGGGGACTTAGTGTACTGACTGAGATCAGCTGTGAAGGTATCTATATCTAATAAGAGTAGTGTATTATAGATAACCTTACTTGCTGCCACATATATATATATATCTCAGTCAGAATTATTCTGGAATAGTGTGATGACTACGTTATATGTCTAGGGTATGTGTATGATGAAGTGTAAGTCAAAACAACAACAGACAGATAAACAATTTAATTTATTCCACTACACTTGACAACACTGTGACACTCACATACATAAAACACTCTACAAGGATATCTTAAAGGAGTCACTGATAACTTTTCAAATAACAATATGTATTCATTGCTGTCATGAATGAATATGTGTCCTGATTCAAATACAAAGGAACCAGGAATCACAATCAATTTTAATTACAAGTTATATGTACAGAATTTATTAATATGAATATTGTAGTGACATATATTATTAAAAGTATCCTATGTGTGTCAGTTGTGTAGTAGTAATATGAGGTAATACTGGTTTTGTTTTGTTCAAGCTCTGTTGGTATTTGTCATCATGACTTCAATAGTTTGTCTTTATTGGAACTAGTATTGGAGATGTTCTCAGTTCCTGATATTAAAACAATTTACTTCCCCTCTTAAGTTTATGTTACAATGTTATTTTAAGATGGGGGTACATAATTTTGAGCTCAGCTGGCCACATCAGCTTATCTTGCGTGATGGCGGCAGGAAAAGACTCCTCTGCTCGATTTCTCCCCTGTGCTCTGGAGACACCTCACTGATAGCTAAATGGACCAAGGAGTATGCTGTCCGACTCTGGATTCAGCAAAGCTCTGACCAGGTGCTGCTCAATACCATCAAGACCACGGTCCCTGAAAACAAGAAGGATGTACCTTCTACTTCATAACTAATTGATACTCTAGTTCTACACTGAGCACAATACATCACAAACATTGAGTTCAGAGCGTTAGGCCAACTGTCAGCTTCATCTGAAATACTTTATACCAGTATTAACCTCCTTAATGGTTACTACGCCTCTGCAATTCCAGCATTATTTCTTTCTAGTCAATCATCTAGGTGTCAGTGTACTGTTTGGCCATTCCATGCCGTTTTACTTTCCTCCGACACCTTCAGTTCAGGCTGGAGCATTATAGGCTTTACATCATGTTTGCTACTGAACTACACATATATACAGGCATAAATTAACAATTCACATTCAATTTTCATTAAAAGATACTGAATGTTTCAAGCTTACCACAATTCATAGAATAAACACAGATACGTTGACTAGCAATGAATTCTGACACAAATTCCCATCTGCTTATGTTCCAGGCTTTTATTTAGCAAAAATATGAGCTGGCTTCAACGCACTGTTGCTTTATCAAGCTTATTTGAACTAGTGGTCTCGAACTAACGCTCCTAAGTGATTATATCAGCGAGTCTGGCCAATGGAGCCACGTTTCGACAAGTGTTTGAAAAAATTTTTACCTTCCTACGTCTCCCCTAACAACCAAAGATAGTATTTATAGTCCGACCAATCGTGTTTAGTCTTATATTTGTTGCGCTCCAATCAATTTGGAGTTTACATGGTAGGCTATTTCCGTACGCAAGGTTTTTTCAAACACGTTATTAAAAAAATTTTATGAGCAGAAATGATTTCATGCTGTCAGGCATCCCCACTATTTTATTTTGGTTATAACTTGTTAATTCCTAGACTATTTGCGTAACGTTTTACATATTCTTTGTCAGCAAGCCCTAAGGAACCCAAATATACAAATTTAAAAGAGCTACGTGGCTGCGTTCAAAATATGCAATTTCTTCTACCTCCTGTTTCGAAGATGTGCTGTCTGGGTACTGTAATGTTTTCAAACGTAAACCCATCTATTGTTATCTTTTCTAATAAGCGTTTTTCAGGATTTTAAAACCTAACTCTGGGAAGGTTAGTGTTTTTATCACTGTCCGTCCGAAAAAGTTAGTGCATGTGGCCTTACACGCGTGATAGTAGTAATTGTGTATCGCGTTACGCTTGTTGGGGTGGCATTAATAGCGAGACGCGTGTTTAATTTTGCATGCGTTCGGCTTTCTGCCTCTCCCTTCTCTCTATCCGCTTTATCTGTCTTTTAGTTACGCTGTGTATAAAATGGAATGAATGAAATATTAAAATTAGGTCATTGTTCAGCTTGCGTATCTCAAATGTTTTTCCAAGAAATACAGCACACGTTTCATTGAAGAAAGCGGGTAATAATATAGTAGGCTTTTACTATCAACGTGAAAGCGTTACAATTTGCAGACGAAGCATAAAACAAGGGGGATTTCGAGTACAGTTATTGTGACAGCACCGTTATTTTACCATTGCTCTTTTCTTTATTAGAATTTATTTGTTAGGCTTTATATTTACCTGATAATTTATATATGTGGATTAGAATATTTCACGACACCTCCCCTCTTAAAACAGACATCCATGTCAGTCCTTTATTCTATATACACATAGATAAATGTAAGTCAACTTGACTTTACTCTGCTGTGGTGCTATCATGGTTTTATGTAGTTGGGTCCATTCAGAGTAGGCACTACTCATGAAATCTGCCTCAGACTTCTACAACCAATAATATATTTCGGTTATGTTACTGAACAGCCGCAAGTGTGAGTGCTTGTCTTAATGCTGCTTCGCAACCCGTATTCACCATTTCTCTTCTCTGAGTCTGCGCAATGACATGTCCAGAGAACATTATATTTCCCTCAAAATGTACGTTATGAGGAGATAACATATACCTGGTGATAGCAGAGTTTTCGTAGTGGATCCCATAATCTTCTTATTATCCTGTATGAAACATTCGGAATATCCTCAATCAAAGAGGCAACTCAGGGATTCATTACGTTCCTCCTAAATGTTTTATTTTTCATCCAACAATTTTGTCAAATGATCTCAGGTTTTACTGGAATCTGATATTATCCTTTACTCAGATCCACCCTTGAGAAATATTTAGCTTTATTTAGTCTGGCAAACAGCTGATTTGTATCCGGCAATGGATCCACCTGTCCTTCTGTAATAGCATTCAGTCTCCTGTAATCTATACAGAGTCTATGTTCTCCAGAGGGCTTCCTTAAGAGTACAACACCGGAACTATATGAGGATTCACTGTGTGAAATAATTCCCTCCTTCAATAGATAGTCTATCTCTTCCTTCAAAGCTTTCTCCTTAGCAAACGGAATCGAATATGGTTTCATACAGACAGGTGTGGGGTCTATCAGTTTCATATCATATTCCAATAGGTTTGTATGCCCTGGTCGGTCTGTTAACACCTCTGCATGATTATTTAGAACCTGTTGCACTCTCTCTTTCTGAGTTTTCGTTAAATGTGTACTGATTTTCACCTGTGCTGCTGTCTCACAGGGGTGTAATGGATATTCAAATGATGAAAGTGGTTCCTTTTTCATCTCCATGGCGATGGACAAGGTCAACAAGTGTGTCTCTTCCTGATGTTCTCTTTCCAAATATTTCTTCAGGAGATTCACATGATAGATTTTTTCTTTCCCCTTCTTATCTATCTTATAATTTGTTCTAGACACCTTCTCTAGAACTGTATATGGACCCTGCCATCCAATTTGTAACTTATTCTGACTCCCGGGCAAAAGAAGCAGTACTTTCTCTCCCACAGCCAAATTTCTGTCTTTCGCCTTCCTGTTATAATAGGCAGCATGTTTCTTCCTGGCTTGTTTCAAATTTTCATTGGCAAGTTTCCAGCCAGTTTTTAAACGAGTGGTCAGCTCATTCACATATTGGTATGAAGATGTAATGTTTTCCTCTGCCTTTTCATCAGTCCACGTTCTTAACAAAGCTACATATGGACCTTTAATTTTGTGGACCTATTTGTCCATGCACCGGTATGGTCTCTTCCACTCGAAGCTTTATAGTGATGATTTTTCCTCCCAGAATTATCATGCACAAAACGACCGCTACCAATTCTTTTCTTGGGGCTGTCTCCCCACTTAAAATTCTTGATGAGAGATTTCCTCTCTACATCCTCTTCCTCCAGTTTGTTTAAGTCCGATTGAGGGATTTTCGGCTTATCCTGGGGTAAGACATCTTTTTGCACTCTCCGCATAGTGGCCATTGTAAAACAGTTAAGTGAAGGTTGTCCGTGAAAAGGGGCTTCCCATTCCATTTGGTCCACTTTATCAAATCTATTTTTCTTTTTATTATCAGGCCTAATTTTGCCCCGTGGCGTGTCCAGGTCCTGATCCATGTTCCCGCTTGTGGGTGTTCCCTCATGTGCTATGCTACACCTTTCTACAAAATTCTCAATGTCCCATCTTGCTTTGGGCCAATAATAATTGTGAGCCACCTTTTGAATGATGGTACCTATCTTCTCATGGTCCCCATCTGGTTTCACATGTAGGCTCCTTATTAAGTCTGCCCTATATCTTTTAGGAAGTACCAGCTGTCCCTGACCTTTGGATCTAGCTCCAGTCTTCCTATACATCAACTTGTTTTTCATGTAAAAATCTCCCTTGCCTGGAGTTGTATGACAAGTTGACAATTTTCTGAAACAAGGCTTGAGTGTTTTATCCCCAGCCTGTGCCTTCCTCATCTCTTCTGGAGTGGTATCCAACATAATATCCTCCTCCTGTCTTGAGGTCGACCTGACCTGAAGGGTTGCCATATACACAGGTTTCCTTCTGCAACGGTCAGTGTCATGATTGTCCATCTGACAATTCTTACACCACCTTTTTCCTTGGTTGAAAGATTTTCTTTCATCATATTTCCTTTCATCGAATTGTGGGAATTTATTTTTATTTTCATACCGTGGCCTATCAAATTGGTGCTTACCTTTGTTTTGATCCTAGGGATCAAATTTATTAAAGTTCTGTGGTGCCCTAAAGTTATCCACTTGTTTCTTTTTATTACCTGTTACCTCTGCTTGAGCTGCTTGATACCTTTCAGCAACATTTAACAACTCACCCAGCCTCTCTGCACCTTGTTCCATGAGAAACTTTCTCAGGTCTGGAGCCATGGACTCTCTTAATTGCTCTATAAGGACCATTTCCTTAAGATCTTGGGTTTTCCCCAGAGAAGTCCATTTCTCCAAGTATGTCTCTATTCGTGCAGAGAACTGGTGATAGGTTTCACCTGACAGTAGTTTAGCATTCCTAAATTTTTTCCTATAGAATTCTGCATTCTTTTCATATCTTAACAAAAGAGCCTGCTTTAGCATGTCATAATTTTCCTGATCACCTCTGCTCATTTTTGCAAAAACTTCATAAGCTGCCCCACGAAGTCCTTGAGATAACTTTAAGCTCCACCTTTCTCTCTCTAACCCATACGTGGTAGCTAATAGTTCATACCTATTTAGATAGCTCTCTATATCATCGTCTTTCTCAACAAAATGATCTAAATGAAAATTCATAGCTGAGGTTGAGGCTCCTTGGCTAGCAGTGGCATCAGAGGCAAAGGGACTGGCACCATTTTCAGGAGCATGGCCCTGAAACTCAAACTCCCTTAGTCGTAACTCATGTTCCCTTTGTAATCTCTTATCTTCTGCTTCCCTTTCTGCAGCTAATCTCTTGTCTTCCCTTTCTGCAGCTAATTTCTTCTCTTCCCTTTCTGCAGCCTGTCTTCTTTCCTCGGCTTCCAATGCTTTAGCCTCTTTGTCAGCCTCAATCTGCAACCTCTTAGTCTCAGCCTCTAACTTTCTTTCGGCCTCTTTTTCTAATCTTCTTTCTTCGCGTTCAATAAATTTGTCACATTCCGTGGTGACATAGGCAACCATAACTTGCCCATCTAATCCTAACTCTTTTGCAGTCTGAACAGCAGCAGATCGAAACTTGGCCAGGTCCGCCATTGTCTATCAGGTAAATTTATACAATGTCTAACCAACAATTCAATCTCTAAATATATATCTAATGGACAACACAGGCACCGTGAGCTCAACCTTATTTAATTCCACCCAAGGATACCTTTTAATTCTTATATTCACTGAAGTGAATTACCCCCAATATTTTTAATAGGGAAAGATTCAAAATCCCGGACGAGCCCCCAATATATGTGGTGAAGTGGGATGTTATAAATATTTATAGGGGACTTAGTGTACTGACTGAGATCAGCTGTGAAGGTATCTATATCTAATAAGAGTAGTGTATTATAGATAACCTTACTTGCTGCCACATATATATATATATATCTCAGTCAGAATTATTCTGGAATAGTGTGATGACTACGTTATATGTCTAGGGTATGTGTATGATGAAGTGTAAGTCAAAACAACAACAGACAGATAAACAATTTAATTTATTCCACTACACGTGACAACACTGTGACACTCACATACATAAAACACTCTACAAGGATATCTTAAAGGAGTCACTGATAACTTTTCAAATAACAATATGTATTCATTGCTGTCATGAATGTATATGTGTCCTGATTCAAATACAAAGGAACCAGGAGTCACAATCAATTTTAATTACAAGTTATATGTACAGAATTTATCAATATGAATATTGTAGTGACATATATTATTAAAAGTATCCTATGTGTGTTAGTTGTGTAGTAGTAATATGAGGTAATACTGGTTTTGTTTTGTTCAAGCTCTGTTGGTATTTGTCATCATGACTTCAATAGTTTGTCTTTATTGGAACTAGTATTGGAGATGTTCTCAGTTCCTGATATTAAAACAATTTACTTCCCCTCTTAAGTTTATGTTACAATGTTATTTTAAGATGGGGGTACATAATTTTGAGCTCAGCTGGCCACATCAGCTTATCTTGCGTGATGGCGGCAGGAAAAGACTCCTCTGCTCGATTTCTCCCCTGTGCTCTGGAGACACCTCACTGATAGCTAAATGGACCAAGGAGTATGCTGTCCGACTCTGGATTCAGCAAAGCTCTGACCAGGTGCTGCTCAATACCATCAAGACCACGGTCCCTGAAAACAAGAAGGATGTACCTTCTACTTCATAACTAATTGATACTCTAGTTCTACACTGAGCACAATACATCACAAACATTGAGTTCAGAGCGTTAGGCCAACTGTCAGCTTCATCTGAAATACTTTATACCAGCATTAACCTCCTTAATGGTTACTACGCCTCTGCAATTCCAGCATTATTTCTTTCTAGTCAATCATCTAGGTGTCAGTGTACTGTTTGGCCATTCCATGCCGTTTTACTTTCCTCCGACACCTTCTGTTCAGGCTGGAGCATTATAGGCTTTACATCATGTTTGCTACTGAACTACACATATATACAGGCATAAATTAACAATTCACATTCAATTTTCATTAAAAGATACTGAATGTTTCAAGCTTACCACAATTCATAGAATAAACACAGATACGTTGACTAGCAATGAATTCTGGCACAAATTCCCATCTGCTTATGTTCCAGGCTTTTATTTAGCAAAAATATGAGCTGGCTTCAACGCACTGTTGCTTTATCAAGCTTATTTGAACTAGTGGTCTCGAACTAACGCTCCTAAGTGATTATATCAGCGAGTCTGGCCAATGGAGCCACGTTTCGACAAGTGTTTGAAAAAATTTTTCCTTCCTACGTCTCCCCTAACAACCAAAGATAGTATTTATAGTCCGACCAATCGTGTTTAGTCTTATATTTGTTGCGCTCCAATCAATTTGGAGTTTACATGGTAGGCTATTTCCGTACGCAAGGTTTTTTCAAACACGTTATTAAAAAATTTTATGAGCAGAAATGATTTCATGCTGTCAGGCATCCCCACTATTTTATTTTGGTTATAACTTGTTAATTCCTATACTATTTGCGTAACGTTTTACATATTCTTTGTCAGCAAGCCCTAAGGAACCCAAATATACAAATTTAAAAGAGCTACGTGGCTGCGTTCAAAATATGCAATTTCTTCTACCTCCTGTTTCGAAGATGTGCTGTCTGGGTACTGTAATGTTTTCAAACGTAAACCCATCTATTGTTATCTTTTCTAATAAGCGTTTTTCAGGATTTTAAAACCTAACTCTGGGAAGGTTAGTGTTTTTATCACTGTCCGTCCGAAAAAGTTAGTGCATGTGGCCTTACACGCGTGATAGTAGTAATTGTGTATCGCGTTACGCTTGTTGGGGTGGCATTAATAGCGAGACGCGTGTTTAATTTTGCATGCGTTCGGCTTTCTGCCTCTCCCTTCTCTCTATCCTGCTTTATCTGTCTTTTAGTTACGCTGTGTATAAAATGGAATGAATGAAATATTAAAATTAGGTCATTGTTCAGCTTGCGTATCTCAAATGTTTTTCCAAGAAATACAGCACACGTTTCATTGAAGAAAGCGGGTAATAATATAGTAGGCTTTTACTATCAACGTGAAAGCGTTACAATTTGCAGACGAAGCATAAAACAAGGGGGATTTCGAGTACAGTTATTGTGACAGCACCGTTATTTTACCATTGCTCTTTTCTTTATTAGAATTTATTTGTTAGGCTTTATATTTACCTGATAATTTATATATGTGGATTAGAATATTTCACGACACCTCCCCTCTTAAAACAGACATTCCATGTCAGTCCTTTATTCTATATACACATAGATAAATGTAAGTCAACTTGACTTTACTCTGCTGTGGTGCTATCATGGTTTTATGTAGTTGGGTCCATTCAGAGTAGGCACTACTCATGAAATCTGCCTCAGACTTCTACAACCAATAATATATTTCGGTTATGTTACTGAACAGCCGCAAGTGTGAGTGCTTGTCTTAATGCTGCTTCGCAACCCGTATTCACCATTTCTCTTCTCTGAGTCTGCGCAATGACATGTCCAGAGAACATTATATTTCCCTCAAAATGTACGTTATGAGGAGATAACATATACCTGGTGATAGCAGAGTTTTCGTAGTGGATCCCATAATCTTCTTATTATCCTGTATGAAACATTCGGAATATCCTCAATCAAAGAGGCAACTCAGGGATTCATTACGTTCCTCCTAAATGTTTACATCCAACAATTTTGTCTGATCTCAGGTTTTACTGGAATCTGATATTATCCTTTACCCAGATCCACCCTTGAGAAATATTTAGCTTTATTTAGTCTGGCAAACAGCTGATTTGTATCCGGCAATGGATCCACCTGTCCTTCTGTAATAGCATTCAGTCTCCTGTAATCTATACAGAGTCTATGTTCTCCAGAGGGCTTCCTTAAGAGTACAACACCGGAACTATATGAGGATTCACTGTGTGAAATAATTCCCTCCTTCAATAGATAGTCTATCTCTTCCTTCAAAGCTTTCTCCTTAGCAAACGGAATCGAATATGGTTTCATACAGGCAGGTGTGGGGTCTATCAGTTTCATATCATATTCCAATAGGTTTGTATGCCCTGGTCGGTCTGTTAACACCTCTGCATGATTATTTAGAACCTGTTGCACTCTCTCTTTCTGAGTTTTCGTTAAATGTGTACTGATTTTCACCTGTGCTGCTGTCTCACAGGGGTGTAATGGATATTCAAATGATGAAAGTGGTTCCTTTTTCATCTCCATGGCGATGGACAAGGTCAACAAGTGTGTCTCTTCCTGATGTTCTCTTTCCAAATATTTCTTCAGGAGATTCACATGATAGATTTTTTCTTTCCCCTTCTTATCTATCTTATAATTTGTTCTAGACAACTTCTCTAGAACTGTATATGGACCCTGCCATCCAATTTGTAACTTATTCTGACTCCCGGGCAAAAGAAGCAGTACTTTCTCTCCCACAGCCAAATTTCTGTCTTTCGCCTTCCTGTTACAATAGGCAGCATGTTTCTTCCTGGCTTGTTTCAAATTTTCATTGGCAAGTTTCCAGCCAGTTTTTAAACGAGTGGTCAGCTCATTCACATATTGGTATGAAGATGTAATGTTTTCCTCTGCCTTTTCATCAGTCCACGTTCTTAACAAAGCTACATATGGACCTTTAATTTTGTGGACCTATTTGTCCATGCACCGGTATGGTCTCTTCCACTCGAAGCTTTATAGTGATGATTTTTCCTCCCAGAATTATCATGCACAAAACGACCGCTACCAATTCTTTTCTTGGGGCTGTCTCCCCACTTAAAATTCTTGATGAGAGATTTCCTCTCTACATCCTCTTCCTCCAGTTTGTTTAAGTCCGATTGAGGGATTTTCGGCTTATCCTGGGGTAAGACATCTTTTTGCACTCTCCGCATAGTGGCCATTGTAAAACAGTTAAGTGAAGCTTGTCCGTGAAAAGGGGCTTCCCATTCCATTTGGTCCACTTTATCAAATCTATTTTTCTTTTTATTATCAGGCCTAATGTTGCCCCGTGGCGTGTCCAGGTCCTGATCCATGTTCCCACTTGTGGGTGTTCCCTCATGTGCTATGCTACACCTTTCTACAAAATTCTCAATGTCCCATCTTGCTTTGGGCCAATAATAATTGTGAGCCACCTTTTGAATGATGGTACCTATCTTCTCATGGTCCCCATCTGGTTTCACATGTAGGCTCCTTATTAAGTCTGCCCTATATCTTTTAGGAAGTACCAGCTGTCCCTGACCTTTGGATCTAGCTCCAGTCTTCCTATACATCAACTTGTTTTTCATGTAAAAATCTCCCTTGCCTGGAGTTGTATGACAAGTTGACAATTTTCTGAAACAAGGCTTGAGTGTTTTATCCCCAGCCTGTGCCTTCCTCATCTCTTCTGGAGTGGTATCCAACATAATATCCTCCTCCTGTCTTGAGGTCGACCTGACCTGAAGGGTTGCCATATACACAGGTTTCCTTCTGCAACGGTCAGTGTCATGATTGTCCATCTGACAATTTTTACACCACCTTTTTCCTTGGTTGAAAGATTTTCTTTCATCATATTTCCTTTCATCGAATTGTGGGAATTTATTTTTATTTTCATACCGTGGCCTATCAAATTGGTGCTTACCTTTGTTTTGATCCCTAGGATCAAATTTATTAAAGTTCTGTGGTGCCCTAAAGTTATCCACTTGTTTCTTTTTATTACCTGTTACCTCTGCGTGAGCTGCTTGATACCTTTCAGCAACATTTAGCAACTCACCCAGCCTCTCTGCACCTTGTTCCATGAGAAACTTTCTCAGGTCTGGAGCCATAGACTCTCTTAATTGCTCTATAAGGACCATTTCCTTAAGATCTTGGGTTTTCCCCAGAGAAGTCCATTTCTCCAAGTATGTCTCTATTCGTGCAGAGAACTGCTGATAGGTTTCACCTGACAGTAGTTTAGCATTCCTAAATTTTTTCCTATAGAATTCTGCATTCTTTTCATATCTTAACAAAAGAGCCTGCTTTAGCATGTCATAATTTTCCTGATCACCTCTGCTCATTTTTGCAAAAACTTCATAAGCTGCCCCACGAAGTCCTTGAGATAACTTTAAGCTCCACCTTTCTCTCTCTAATCCATACGTGGTAGCTAATAGTTCATACCTATTTAGATAGCTCTCTATATCATCGTCTTTCTCAACAAAATGATCTAAATGAAAATTCATAGCTGAGGTTGAGGCTCCTTGGCTAGCAGTGGCATCAGAGGCAAAGGGACTGGCACCATTTTCAGGAGCATGGCCCTGAAACTCAAACTCCCTTAGTCGTAACTCATGTTCCCTTTGTAATCTCTTATCTTCTGCTTCCCTTTCTGCAGCTAATCTCTTGTCTTCCCTTTCTGCAGCTAATTTCTTCTCTTCCCTTTCTGCAGCCTGTCTTCTTTCCTCGGCTTCCAATGCTTTAGCCTCTTTGTCAGCCTCAATCTGCAACCTCTTAGTCTCAGCCTCTAACTTTCTTTCGGCCTCTTTTTCTAATCTTCTTTCTTCGCGTTCAATAAATTTGTCACATTCCGTGGTGACATAGGCAACCATAACTTGCCCATCTAATCCTAACTCTTTTGCAGTCTGAACAGCAGCAGATCGAAACTTGGCCAGGTCCGCCATTGTCTATCAGGTAAATTTATACAATGTCTAACCAACAATTCAATCTCTAAATATATATCTAATGGAGAACACAGGCACCGTGAGCTCAACCTTATTTAATTCCACCCAAGGATACCTTTTAATTCTTATATTCCCTGAAGTGAATTACCCCCAATATTTTTAATAGGGAAAGATTCAAAATCCCGGACGAGCCCCCAATATATGTGGTGAAGTGGGATGTTATAAATATTTATAGGGGACTTAGTGTACTGACTGAGATCAGCTGTGAAGGTATCTATATCTAATAAGAGTAGTGTATTATAGATAACCTTACTTGCTGCCACATATATATATATATATATATATCTCAGTCAGAATTATTCTGGAATAGTGTGATGACTACGTTATATGTCTAGGGTATGTGTATGATGAAGTGTAAGTCAAAACAACAACAGACAGATAAACAATTTAATTTATTCCACTACACGTGACAACACTGTGACACTCACATACATAAAACACTCTACAAGGATATCTTAAAGGAGTCACTGATAACTTTTCAAATAACAATATGTATTCATTGCTGTCATGAATGTATATGTGTCCTGATTCAAATACAAAGGAACCAGGAGTCACAATCAATTTTAATTACAAGTTATATGTACAGAATTTATCAATATGAATATTGTAGTGACATATATTATTAAAAGTATCCTATGTGTGTTAGTTGTGTAGTAGTAATATGAGGTAATACTGGTTTTGTTTTGTTCAAGCTCTGTTGGTATTTGTCATCATGACTTCAATAGTTTGTCTTTATTGGAACTAGTATTGGAGATGTTCTCAGTTCCTGATATTAAAACAATTTACTTCCCCTCTTAAGTTTATGTTACAATGTTATTTTAAGATGGGGGTACATAATTTTGAGCTCAGCTGGCCACATCAGCTTATCTTGCGTGATGGCGGCAGGAAAAGACTCCTCTGCTCGATTTCTCCCCTGTGCTCTGGAGACACCTCACTGATAGCTAAATGGACCAAGGAGTATGCTGTCCGACTCTGGATTCAGCAAAGCTCTGACCAGGTGCTGCTCAATACCATCAAGACCACGGTCCCTGAAAACAAGAAGGATGTACCTTCTACTTCATAACTAATTGATACTCTAGTTCTACACTGAGCACAATACATCACAAACATTGAGTTCAGAGCGTTAGGCCAACTGTCAGCTTCATCTGAAATACTTTATACCAGCATTAACCTCCTTAATGGTTACTACGCCTCTGCAATTCCAGCATTATTTCTTTCTAGTCAATCATCTAGGTGTCAGTGTACTGTTTGGCCATTCCATGCCGTTTTACTTTCCTCCGACACCTTCTGTTCAGGCTGGAGCATTATAGGCTTTACATCATGTTTGCTACTGAACTACACATATATACAGGCATAAATTAACAATTCACATTCAATTTTCATTAAAAGATACTGAATGTTTCAAGCTTACCACAATTCATAGAATAAACACAGATACGTTGACTAGCAATGAATTCTGGCACAAATTCCCATCTGCTTATGTTCCAGGCTTTTATTTAGCAAAAATATGAGCTGGCTTCAACGCACTGTTGCTTTATCAAGCTTATTTGAACTAGTGGTCTCGAACTAACGCTCCTAAGTGATTATATCAGCGAGTCTGGCCAATGGAGCCACGTTTCGACAAGTGTTTGAAAAAATTTTTCCTTCCTACGTCTCCCCTAACAACCAAAGATAGTATTTATAGTCCGACCAATCGTGTTTAGTCTTATATTTGTTGCGCTCCAATCAATTTGGAGTTTACATGGTAGGCTATTTCCGTACGCAAGGTTTTTTCAAACACGTTATTAAAAAATTTTATGAGCAGAAATGATTTCATGCTGTCAGGCATCCCCACTATTTTATTTTGGTTATAACTTGTTAATTCCTATACTATTTGCGTAACGTTTTACATATTCTTTGTCAGCAAGCCCTAAGGAACCCAAATATACAAATTTAAAAGAGCTACGTGGCTGCGTTCAAAATATGCAATTTCTTCTACCTCCTGTTTCGAAGATGTGCTGTCTGGGTACTGTAATGTTTTCAAACGTAAACCCATCTATTGTTATCTTTTCTAATAAGCGTTTTTCAGGATTTTAAAACCTAACTCTGGGAAGGTTAGTGTTTTTATCACTGTCCGTCCGAAAAAGTTAGTGCATGTGGCCTTACACGCGTGATAGTAGTAATTGTGTATCGCGTTACGCTTGTTGGGGTGGCATTAATAGCGAGACGCGTGTTTAATTTTGCATGCGTTCGGCTTTCTGCCTCTCCCTTCTCTCTATCCTGCTTTATCTGTCTTTTAGTTACGCTGTGTATAAAATGGAATGAATGAAATATTAAAATTAGGTCATTGTTCAGCTTGCGTATCTCAAATGTTTTTCCAAGAAATACAGCACACGTTTCATTGAAGAAAGCGGGTAATAATATAGTAGGCTTTTACTATCAACGTGAAAGCGTTACAATTTGCAGACGAAGCATAAAACAAGGGGGATTTCGAGTACAGTTATTGTGACAGCACCGTTATTTTACCATTGCTCTTTTCTTTATTAGAATTTATTTGTTAGGCTTTATATTTACCTGATAATTTATATATGTGGATTAGAATATTTCACGACAATGAGTAAATGTCAAGACAAATACTTGTACACTTGTTATGACCCTCTCGTCCACTCACACAAGATAATGTTTCATTGGACATTTAGCGTCACATGAGCAATTGTTGAGCTCACAAATTACAGAGTACCTTGTTACCGTGAATTACGAAAATGACAAACGAGAAAAACAGAAAAACTAAATAAGATTGCAGGTCAAGTAACAGAATCTAATTTTAAAAAAAAAAAAAAACTATACATATAAAGACATAAATGCTAGAAGGCAGTTAAGGAGATGTAAAAATGTGTTGAAATTTGACGGTAAAGGGACACAATTTGGTAGTACAAGGCAAACAGAAAATTATGATATTCATAGTATTCATAAAAGAAGTCAATAGACAAAGGACAAAAAATAGCGTAAAGTTTTGCAGATTTGTTCACTTCGCTAACACGTTAGTAACTATTATTTAAAATTACAAATCGTGAATATAACGAACATTCTTTTGAGAACACATACTGTTGTGAACTGATGATTTGGTCCCATATCCCTAGAAAGCTCGTCACATATTACACTAGCTGGTGTGCAGACTGATAGGGCACTGTGGTGGGTTTAGATGTTATGAATGTTGGTGTTGTATTTAATTTGTAACTGAGTGAGGTCAAGCTGTGAAGGCCCCTGAGTCTAACAATTGATGGGGTGTGTTCTCCGTGAACCTTTCTGCTACCACCCTAAGATCTCACTCAGAGTTATATTTTACTCTTAGAATAAATGATGACTACGTGTAAATGTCTAGGGTAATGTAAGTGTGGTGTGATGGTAACCTAATACACAAGAAAACACACATAGATATTAAATTCTATGATCAACTCAGCTAACACAGTGTTTTAAATTTGGTATTTAACAAATCTTTTTACAATTTATTTAGTCCTGAACCTAATATTATTTTGGTCAGGACTATCAAAATCTTATGAAATCAATTTATATATATATGCAATTCAATTAAACAAAAGGGGACAATCTGTCCAAGCACATAATTTAAATTCAAATAATGGTGTTAATATATCTTTACTACTGTTAACTGGTACTAGATGGCGGGTTGGGGTTTGTACATCATTCCCTGTCTTTATTCACAAAAATTCTGTTCACTTTATTGGGTGGAAATGGATTGTATTTTATATAATTAGATTATTGTATGGTAGATAGTTGATGAATCGTTCCGTGCCAGGTCTTATGCACTTATCTGGCACGTGAAGCTAGATGATAGTTGTCTTTCCGGCCAACGGCCACTTACTCAATCTTCCTGGGGCAATCTTAGTAGAGAGCTTGTACCAAGACTACAGTTCCAGTGGTAGAGAGCTGGTACCACTAAAGCAAACTCTACTTTCTCACTGTTTATTATAGTCAGGAAGCTGGCACTAACATAATGCCAGTAAAAAACCCTGCAACATGAAGATTATGGTTTGTCTTAACATAATATCTAATCTACCAAATCCACAATTAATAATACATTCAAAATAAAAGAACAGGGTCAGATCTCTCTGACCAACCCAGCTCATCCAATCTAGATTGATGGAACAACTTGTACCAGTTTTCTTTTTCCTCTCCCCTAATGGCTGCAACACCTCTGCCATTATCCTTGATCTTTTTCCATAAAATATGATGGGCGATATGATCCTTGATGACAACCTATATAATCTTTTTGATCTACCTCTCTAATAGTTTGTTAATGATGGATCAACATCTAGGCCCTGCATATGTCTGCTAGGTAACCTATGTACTTACAGTCGTAAAATATTTTTCATATGGCAGTATCTCACACTTAAATGTTTAAATAAAATATTAATAATTTCGTTCTTACCACAAATTCAATGAAATACACACAGGTACGATGATTTGGCACAAATTTAGCTGTGCCGCTGCTAGACTATGACTGCTTTTCTTTAGTTATGTCTTTATTATATGGTGAAGCAAGTCAAACTTCTGGTCTATCAATCGACCTGTTTAAGGGAACGTTTTTCTTCAAATGGCATCCTACCTTCCAATTTTTTTCTCAATATCCCCTACGCTGGCCAATAGAAATCGGCGTCTATAAAATTTTGAATTCAAAGTAAAAAAAACCCCACTGCAAAAATACTGTGTGTTTTTCGGTACGTTGGTTAGTCTGCCTTAGGCTTCACTTGCAAAATATATTTTTAGTTTCTGGCCAACCAATAACCTCTCTTCCTCTGTCTAACTATACCCAATCACATTACAGGTACCCTCTTCTTCCTCATTTCAAAAATGCGTTAAAAAAATGTTATGGCCACAATAAGCAGGTATGAGTGTGCGTCAGTCTGTCCTAGAATATATAGTATTATTGCAATATCTTGGTTATTTAGTGGACGATTTTGTAAATCAAAATATATTATTGATCAGGAGATCCTATTCCCCAAAACTATCTAGGTAGGTTTTATGGCCCTAAATATTATAGTTCGTATTTCCATATTTTTTCCATGTTAGTCGTCAATATTATTTAAATCTAGAAATCCACCATCTTTTTCCCCTCTCTCTATCGTTTTATTCAAACTAAAAGGACAATGTCTGTGTTTCGTCAGAAAATACGCTACACTACAGGAAATGAGTGCGGTGTGTGTGTTTAAACATTTCCACTGCGTGAATATAAGTCGATGCAAGTATTGGCCTTGTGTCGTATTTTCAAATCTGCCAAAAGCCATCTCGCGCGTTCGTTACAATTTTTGTTTCCAAACAACGCGTGCTGATGGTAGCATTCTTCTGTCTCTCCTTTCCCCTCCTTCTTGTCTCTCATTCCGTCTAGAACAAAATTTACGCCTCCATCTGTTTCTACAGTAAGGCCTATTGAAAGCGATATGTTTGCAGGCGGGGCAAAGAAGCTAATCAGAACCTAATATTTTATTTCTACCTTATTTTGATTTATACTCTATAATGTTTTATCTAATTTATCGATTGTATTGAGGATATCACTACAGGCACACATTGGCCAAACCTATCGATACGACAACATATTACACTAGCTGGTGTGTAGACTGATAGGACACACATTGGCCAAATCTATCGGTACGACAACATATTACACTAGCTGGTGTGTAGACTGATAGGACACACTTTGGCCAAACTTATCGGTACGACAACATATTACACTAGCTGGTGTGTAGACTGATAGGACACACATAGGCCAAATCTATCGGTACGACAACATATTACACTAGCTGGTGTGTAGACTGATAGGACACACATTGGCCAAATCTATCGGTACGACAACATATTACACTAGCTGGTGTGCAGGTTGATAGGACACACATTGGCCAAAAATATCGGTACGACAACATATTACACTAGCTGGTGTGTAGACTGATAGGACACACATTGGCCAAACCTATCGGTGCGACAACATCTTACACTAGCTGGTGTGTAGACTGATAGGACACACATTGGCCAAACCTATCGGTACGACAACATATTACTCTAGCTGGTGTGCAGATTGATAGGACACACATTGGCCAAACCTATCGGTACCACAACATATTACACTAGCTGGTGTGTAGACTGATAGGACATACATTGGCCAAACCTATTGATAGCATTACCAGGTAGTGCTTGTTATGGAATCACCAATTAAGAGGAAGACCTAAGAAAACAGTGAGAAGAGAACTGGATACAGACAGAAAGAGATGGAGAACACATGGAAAGACCAGGAGCTGATGGCACAAGCCAGGAAATCTGGACATACTTTTGGTGAAAGCGTATGCTCCTTCAGAAGTGAACGGTAATTAATGCATGAAACAGGTATATCAAACGAGGAAAAAACGGGAAAAAGCGATATTTACGGTTTGACTGTTTCAAAACATACATATGTAATACTAAACTTGAAAGTCAACAACAAACGCTAAATAACACGAACCACTAGGTTTTATTTTTTTTTTTAGACATACGCCCTGATATAACCAAAGCACCTTGTGTCTGGGTTGAGCCGTGCACTACTCACCAAAACGATGAGAAACTCCTATATAAAAAAATAAGTGTTGAACTAAACTGCCTCTCATTCCTATCCAATTGACATTAAATCTGAATAGTGCACACATTTTCGTCAATATCGTAATAGCTAACGCACTTAACAAAAAGTGGCGATACGGAAAGTAGAAGGCAATATAGAAGAAAGATGAAAGTAAAAGGCAATATAATAATATTAAAACGTTATTAAAAATAATAGAATAATGGCAGACATATTACAAGGAGGCTGTAGACGACAATTGGACACTAGATAAAAACTGAACTTAGAAGGTCGTTAAGGAGAAACAGATGCATCGATATGTCAAGGAAATAAACGGAGAAATTTATTAAAACCTCCATTTACATTATGGATTTTTTATTATCGTCTCAGAAATGATGACAACAATTGATAGGGTTATTTGGAGTGTATCGGTAGCTGATCTGTTTATTGGTTAGTAAAATCTGACACGATCCCTCAGGGAACGTACAATATGAGGGTTAGCGCGTGCGCTGCCAATTTCACGAAGAATTTTTGTATTTTCTGATGTGAGTAGTCATTGGCAGACAATTGGCTAGTACACCTTGTGAGAGTGCGTGCTATAATTTAAACAGAAGTATCAGCTATGCTTTGCTGAAAAATACAATTCAATCTTTCAAATCATCGGGCGTAGCAAGGACAAAGCACATGAAGTCTTTGTGGTCTGAGAATTTTTTTTTTTTTTTTTTTTTTTAAGTCGAGCTTTGACTTATGTATCTAACTTTGCAAAAGGGAGATAAGCCTTCAGTCATCCCAGTTCATTAAAATATTAAACATAAACATTCCTAGCACGAGCCACCTAGTAGATGATTGTTATTTAAAATGGGAGATGAGCAGCTCGGGCAGCTTCAGATTCTGTAGCTGTGTTCATAACGCAAAACATTTCTTTTTATGATTATCGTCTCAACTCAATATGGGGAAACCAGTGAGATATTTCTGACAATTAAAATCCGAGATGCGATGGTAGTGTAGAAGCTGCATGTTGAATGCAGTTTGAAGTCAGGGAATAGCAGATACATTTGAGTAGCACACAGTGAGGAGACACATCTTTCAGGTTAGCCTACACTGAGTTATTACAACCAACCATGGTTTACGAACATGGTTTATCTGATGCAAAACTGATGCAGTTTGTTAGACTCTGGTCGCTGTCCTGCCACAAACTCATACCTTCCTAATTCTCAACCAGAAATATAAAATGCTAATAATCATGGTCATATTGTATAAGGTGGTCAGGATGTCTATGTGACCGTAGATAATGGGTTGTAGTGTAAATCTGGTGAACGAGGAAGAAGAAGAAGAATTTCTTTGATGTCATTAAATATACACAAGCGCCAGAAAGTCATAACGTGGAGCAATTGATCTATCTATCTATCTATCTATCTATCTATCTATCTATCTATCTATCTATCTATCTATCTATCTATCTATCTATCTATCTATCTATCTATCTATCTATCTATCTATCTATCTATCTATCTATCTATCTATCTATCTATCTATCTATCTATCTACCAATCTATCTATCTATCTATCTATCTATCTATCTATCTATCTATCTATCTATCTATCTATCTATCTATCTATCTATCTATCTATCTATCTATCTATCTATCTTACTATCTATCTATCTATCTATCTATCTATCTATCTATCTATCTATCTATCTATCTATCTATCTATCTATCTATCTATCTATCTATCTATCTATCTATCTATCTATCTATCTTACTATCTATCTATCTATCTATCTATCTATCTATCTATCTATCTATCTATCTATCTATCTATCTATCTATCTATCTGTCATGATAATTTTCTTGTGTGAGAGCTTTTACACGACGAGAATGTTGTCTTACGTCATCAAAAAACTGACTTGGCTTCACAATTTCTAGCTGTCATTTCAGTTATAAAACTGGCAAGGGATGTAATAGCAGATTCAATGTATAAATGTTAAGAAGCAGCAGTGTTCCAAGGGAAACAATAAAAAGAACAGTTTTTAGGACTCCTTACATAACGGAACCAGCCAAGAAAACGCTAGCAAGACACCGTGAAACTGGCTGATTCTGTGAGCTACGTTAAAAATGGAGGTAATAGATAATGTAACAAAACATTCAGCAGCGGGCATAGATAAAACAAGCGTGCATCATTTACCTAGTTTAATCAGTGACAGCCAAAGACAGATAATTTCAGTTATAAACTATGTGTTTCTTTGTGGACTTATTTGTGTTTTCGGTACAATAACCAATGTTATCAATTTGGTCATATTTTATAGACAAGGTCTAAATACAACCATCAACATTAGTTTCTTCGCCATGGGCGTGTCTGATCTCTGTAGTCTAATTGTGCAGCAGTTATATAACTTCTATATTAACCCACTTTGTGAGGACTTAGAACTGCCGATGGTATACTCTGATGTTCAGTACCTCACAAGTGGAATTCCTCGTGAACTTTTTGCTAGAGTCACCTGCTTAATTACCGTCTATATTACAGCAGAGAGATGTTTGTGTATAGCCTTTCCCATACGCGTCAAACAGATGATTACGCCACAGAGAACTACTACGGTTGTAGTTCTAATTTATAGTTTGACAGTGCTATATTTTGTTCCAGTGTACACAACAGCGTACATAGGTTTTAAGTTCTATCCAGACAGGAACAAAACCCTTCTCGGTATAGTGGTTGTAAGCAACTACAATAAAGCTGAAGCTGCGGTTTACTTCATTCACGCTGTGTCCGGGATGTTGTCATTTCTAGCGGTTGTGATTTTAACATTGATCTTAATGAGGAACCTGAGACAGAAAAATGTGTGGCGTCAAACAGCAAGTGTGAGTCGGGGAAAGTCTGAATCAAAGTCTCAAAAAGATAGAAAGACCATGAGTATGGTGGTCCTGATAGCTAGTATTTTAATCGTATGCTACGCCCCATCTGTATTATTAGCTGTAACAACTTTCTTTGTCCCTGAATTCAGTGTTGGTGGTACATATTACAATCTCTATTATGTTTTATGGTCATTCGCGCTGTTGTTTGAGACTATTAACTCCAGTGTTAATATTTTCTTGTATTTCAAAATGAGTACAAAATACAGACTCAGTTTCAACAAAATATTTCCGAGATGCAGACACTCTAAGAATCCAGTCAGCGGGATCTCAAGTAGTCAGTAAAAATAACAGGAGAAAAGTCGCCTGTGAAGCGTTTTAATATTTGATGACACTAGACGCTTCAAGAGTCATCAAAACTTGTTGCCCTCTATGATGTCACGTGTAGAAAGACCAAAATATATGTTGAACTGCAATACTAATGTAGCAGAGCATCATATTTAATTAACAACAGTCAACTTTATTTGGACTTTTGTTTAATACAAATAATGTGAATAGAAGTAAAGAAATAAAAGACAACCGGAAATGTTGAAATCATACAAGCATTTCCCTTCTCAGTGTCCACTGTACAATCTGCTATAGAAGCTTGAAGCACAGACTCCCACGCCAGCTGAGGCACAAATGGATGAGGTTCAATGTGGCTTCCGAGCAAACTGAAGTACTCAAGACCTGATATTCACACTCAGACAGCTGAGTGAAGAGGCCCTTGAGTATAAAGGTGAGTTGCACATTTGTTTCGTGGATCTGGAAAAGGCATTTGACAAGGTCCCATACAGCAAACTTGGGACTGTTTGGCAAGGAAGAAAATTCCAGCACCTAAACAGAGCTACTAAACGTTCTGCAGAAATTATGTGAGAACAGCAAACCATTAGTCGGAAGAGTTCAGAACCACCACTGGTGTAAGACAAGGTGATATCCTGTCACCATATGTCGTGGATGAATTATCAGATAGGTAATAGATGTTTATAGCCCTGTCTGAGCAGAGGTGATAGTGATGACCATGTTATTGTAAGGGGGTAAGATATAGTATTTTTATCACGAGGGTGATCGTGTAAGAGAAAGGACAGTCTCTGGATAGAATAATTTATCTAATCCAGCCTATCTGGACGACGATATTTAACTCAGACGCACTCTTCTTGTACGATAATACAAGTTACACTACACTCACACGCACACAATTCTGTGACACGTACGCACGAACGTGAAAACAAACTATGGATAACATATAATGGATGGGGGTTGACCGACACAATAACTAAAGGTTTAACAAAGTTCATTATCAATAGAAAATCACAACATAAATCATATGCATCAAGAGATCATGGTTTACAGACAAAATGAAAATTAATCAAATAGGTTCTCCCCTCTGGTAAAGGAAAAGAAAGGACGATACCAACAGAGGTTAATTAACCCAAAAGATCAAAGGTTAACAATAAGTTATGAAATAGTCAGTATGGGAAAAGAATAGGTTCCTAATGTAAACTATCCCGTGACTAATCAGATTATTGAGATAAAAAAAAAAGAAAGAAGAAACCATATAAGTATATGATGTTAACAAAAGACATAAGTTTCTTTCTCTGTTCATTCAATTTCATTCAATTTACCCCAGTAGTTGTTGCAGGAATTCCAAGGGAATTACACACAAATAAGTTTGCCAAATCCAGCCCCAGGACTCTCCAGTTGCGTGATGGCCGATGTAGGATAAATAGAACATATACAGTTCCCAGGTTGTTTAGCCTCAGGTGGCTGAAACGCTAGGTTAAGTTACACAAATGTTGCTGATAATATATTTCGCCACAGCTGGCTGATGAGATTGCTATAAGTAAATATGGTAATAAATCTGGCAATAGTTCTGGTCCAGTTAATATTATAATTTAATGTTTATATTCTGGTTTCTCTCATGGAAATGAGGAATATTGGACCGCACAGGTCACAGCGAGAAGCTCATCAATATTAAATATTCTTGGATGCTTATAATATTACACTTTCGTATGATCATATGTTCATATGGCCGTAAGAAAAGCCGCTAGTACTCAGGTTTTGACCAGCCTATATTTTAGGAAAGAAAATATAAACATTTAACCAAATTATCAATATCATATCTAACACGTGTTAAAAATAGGACCTCTACACCACTCCGTTATAAATTAGATTTAAAACACACGTGTCTAGCTTATCCTATCATTCTTTTAACGCGTGATATGAACACTAGTCATTTATAAAATTACACAAAAATGGATAGAAGTAAATAATATATGCCATCAGTAGACAGTTATTTAATGTATGTACTAGTCAATTTAAAACATCTTTTACTGGGAAATATGCGAGTAATTAAATTTACTTTACGGCTAGAAAATTTTGTTATAAGTTCTTTAGTTAGCACAGAAAATCTCAGTGAAATATAATGAAAACTTTAAACACACTTAATCACTTTAAAGCTAGTATATAAATTACCGCAATTAGAAAAATGAAACACTTCACGAAAATCTTATAATTTTCACTCCTTACGAGAAATCTTAAGATAACGAGCTAGTGAATTCAGATAGATTTCTGGGCAACTGATCATGGCTTTTGGAGAGACATGGTATATATTGATAAATTCCGTTCTATCGTTCTTTAATGCAAAAGTCACACCTACTGCCAGACCCGAGCCAACTTGCCGTTCTGTTCTTGAATCAAAGGTAATTTTACCACCTCTTCCGCCACTGCCTCTCTGGCTTGACTTTCATCATCTCCGCCTTGCCGAATATCAGCTACGCAATTACATCACCTGAAAGTTTTACAATTCAAGGTCCGTCAGACTGAACATCGTGTGTTCCCCTGATGAAAGAATCTATTACGCCATGCTCCGCGCTTCGCTCTCTGTTTCACATAGGGCTTGATTGTCAGATGGCCCCTGTGTTAATTGCCCTGGTGAATCCTTCGTTCATGTAGAAAAAAATATATAAACTAGATGGGGAGGGGCAAAAGTGGATGATTACTGCTGCACTATTTTCATCTGTGACACCATATATGTTCATACTCCTCATGGATGACGTCATCAAAACATGTAAGAAGAGAACAAGAAAGTATTCAGCAGGGTACTGGAAAATGAGAGCGGTTTGTATTTCAGAGCTGGCATTTGCCGATGATGTCGTCCTGATTGTTAAATCAGAGGCATATCTTCAATCCAACTTGCAAATCAGAAAGGAAGAGTGATAAGGGTGGATTTAGGGCTCGCTCCTCTTCGATGATAAGGCCGCTATTGTGATGCTCCATAAAATGCTAATGGTAGGACTGACCACCATGGACGTTGTAGGTATAGGTCCAATTTCGTTGGAGAACCTTCAGCCCGGTCACAGTACCATCCCTATCGACACCAGGTATTGTAGTTCAAGATGTAGGGTGTCTTATCTGGTTTTGTGTTGTTGTTGTTGCTGTGTATAGTAGTGATGTAGTTCATAGTGTTACAGCACATAGGGTACGACATGTGAAGTCATAAATGGGTAAACTGCTCAATGACGTTTTCATCATTTATTGTCGATGCCACAAGTACAAGTACGTACATCCAGTTCACAATAGAGCAAAGTCATGACTTTCACGAATATCAGCATACATAGTTTATCAATGCATTTGGCATATTCTAAAGATGATGATATAGCGCTAAGGGATAATATGGTTGGCTCCAAATACAAAAGTACATCAAAAAATCCTCTTACTGTTCAGATGTGCTAAATGAGTCAAATCATAAATCGCACGAGGATGGCATTCCAGGAGTGCAGGTCAAACTGACCTTTACAGGCATTCCTAAGTCTAACCTTGACGTAGGCATAATCGCTGACACACAGCGACGTTCATAGAACAAAGAACTGTCCTTCGGGCTGAGTATGACCCGTGTACATATAGATCTCAGGTATGAAGATACCTGGGGCGTGACATCTGTTAGAAGAACCTTCCTTTCTGTAATGCATACGTGAGCAGAGATCGACCATTGTCAAACATAAGATAAGTTAGAGTTTGGATGTAAATGAGGAATTACCTTCGTTCGAAAATCCACACCACAGAAAACATACGCCTCCAGGCGTTTTAGAATACTCAAGGGAAGGACCTTGTAAGCTAACTATCTCACAATAAGGCTCCTAATCCCTAACAAAATTACAGAAACGCCAAAACGCGTCCTTTCTGCTTCACAGCTTTACATCGTCCCCCAAGATAAAGAAACTTCCCATACGCCCCGCGTCCGGACATGCGCAGAACCTATACACTTGAATAGCAATCAAAACAAGACGAACTAGGAACATTCCAGATAAAGATTTAACTAAATCGAGCCTTATTTGGACATGGACAGAGACCTCAACACAGGTTTCAGACATTCCAACAACAGTTGACCGATACTACCAAATAAGGAGAATGGTCACACTTCGTTAATAAAAATATGGACCGACCGTGTCTCGACACAAGAGGAGGTAACATCATATTAAATGATAATCTCTATTATCCAGAGTTATGTAGCTTTGACCGAAACAAATTAAAGTGTACGTTTCAGTCAATCTAATTACAGAATGTCTTTAGTAAAAAATGATCATACAACGTAATATACTGATATGAAGTGTTGTGCAAACAGCGGTGTAATATACTGATATACCGCAATATAATATTACACATATTCAAACAAATAGTACATTAAATAATGCATTATTAATCATTACTAATACATGTGCTGTTCCTCGTAGACATAAAAATAATCGATACAAGAAGATGTGGACATCATCCGCTCCAACCTAGGACAGGACTTGATAGCTTCAAAGTTCCACAATGTACAAAATCTTGCAGACTTCAATGATGTGCTGCGAAAATATCAATAACACAAATCTTTAAGACAAATTCTAAATCTCTTAATACAATCATTAAAATATAATATCTAAATGTGGCCATGTGATCTTTTGGCCCGTATATCGCTAACTAATCCTTCTTCTGTTATGATCAAATTGGTAACAGAAAAAGGAAATTACATGGTACAACGTTATAAATTCCCAAAAAGTGAGAAAATATGTGCTAATATGTCATTCTAGTATTGGACTGCATATCAGGAAATATATATGACAGAAGAATTATGAGGAATCGTGTGGGCACCTGGACAGAATGTCTGCCATCACATTATCCGAACCACGTATAGCTCGCACTGTGAAATGAAATGGTTGAAGAGCTATGGCATATCGAGAAGACCTCGAGCTCTTCAAGTTTTTGCTCTGAATAGCAGTAAGTGCTTTCTGGTCGGTTTCCACAATGAAATGTGCGCCTAGAAGAAATCTTTGTAACTTCAGAATAGACCATACCATAGCCAATAATTCACGGTCTAAAACCGAGTAATTCTTTTCTGCAGCATTTAATTTCCTAGAGATATACATCACTGGATGCAGAGTATCAGAATACTCCTGCATAAGTGCTGCCCCAATCCCAGTTGACGAGGCGTCACTTCGAAGAACAAAAGTCTTCTCAATAGTAGGTAACCTAAGGATAGGTGGAGATGAAAATAGAGGTTTAACCTGGTCCAATGAGGATTGACATTCTTGAGACCAGCGGATCAGATTAGGCGATCCTTTCTTCAATAAAGTAGAAAGCGGTGCCAAAATGGAGGACAGATTCGGAATGAATCGTCCGTAAAATTGGATCAAATCTAAGAGACTCCGTACTTGTTTTTTCGTCTTAGGGACAGAAATGTTAAGTATTTTTGAAACATTGTGGTCCTCTGTCTTTAAAAGACCATGACCAACACGATGACCCAGGAAAGAAATCTCACTAAATCCTATAAAGGTTTTAGAGGGTTTTGCAGTCAAGTTATACTCGCGAAGAGTAGACAGCAATTCGTATAAACCCAAATAGTGATCTTCCCAGGAATCACTGAACAGACAGATATCGTCTAAGTATGCTATGACATCTGTACGATATGCGAGAATTCGCCGCATCATGCGTACGAGTGTAGCAGGGGCGTTCATAAGACCGAAAGGCATGAAATTCCATTGGAATAAACCCCTAGGTGTAGAAAACGCTGTAAAAGGTTTGGCACGTTCAGTTAAAGGAACTTGCCAATAACCTTTAGACAAGTCTAGTTTGGTAAAGAACCTAGAATTAGAAAGTTTATTTATTAGCTCTTCCAATGAAGGCATAGGTTCAGCATCGAACTTCGTAACTTGGTTCAATTTGCGATAATCTACGCAAATGCGAATGTTATTATCCTTCTTTCGAACAATAACCATAGACGAAGAGTATGGTGAAGTAGATGGTTCGATTATTTCCAACCGTATCATCTCATCCAATTCTTTCTCGACTTGTGACTGAAAGTGGATAGGTATTGGATAGGGTCTGACCCTGATAGGATTATGGTCAGTAAGCACTATGTCATTTTCGATGACATGTGTGTGTCCCGGGATGTCTGTAAGGACATCCTGAAATGTTTGCAACATCGAAGAAACTTGTCGATGTTCCTCAGCGGAAAGATTAGGAGAAACGGTAACGTTTTTCCAACATTCCGTAGAATGAAGTGGGACCATAGGAAGTGGAAGATTGACATCAGAAAAAGTAGTTTCCTCATCCTGTATAACTGACAGGGATGAGTAGTGACCATGAGGTACTGGAGAATTGTCCGTTGCCTGGAAAATAGGCTGCAAATAGTCAGGTCTTTCATGAAATTCCGTGAGCATATTTATGTGGAAAGTTTTATGTTTCCCATCAATACCGACAACATAGTCGACATCGGAAATTTTAGCGACTATTGCATACGGACCTTTCCATGCAATATGAAGTCTGTTCTCCCTTGAAGGAAGAAGAACGAGAGCTTTGTCACCTGGACAAAGTTGTCGTAGACATCTTTTTTTATTTGCAAACTGCCTTGCCTTTTCTTTAGCAAATTCGGATGAAGAAGTTGCTAGTTTGCATGCCTCGATGATATTTTGCCTAAGAGCAATGACATACTCATAAGAAGATTGAGTCTCATCGCTAATATTATCGGTAGTGATAAGATCGTGTAGTAAAGACATAGGGCCGCGCGGTTGCGCGCAAAAGACAAGTTCAAAAGGAGAAAACCATGTGTGTTCATTGGAGACCTCTCTATAGGCAAAGAGAGCTGCGGGTAAAACCCTGTCCCAATCCTGAGGATGATTCTCAGTTATCTTATCAAGTAAAGTTTTTAGAGTCCTATTCAAACGCTCAACTAACCCATTAGACATTGGGTGATAGATACTGCTGAGAGACCTTTTAATATGTAGCATAGACATTACCTGTGACATAGTGTCTGATATAAGTTGAGTGCCATGGTCTGACAATATTTCTCCGGGGAAACCCAAGCGAGAAAATATCAGCCAAAGAGCGTCTGCGATATCAGCAGTTGAGATGCTCTTGAGAGGTATAGCCTCTGGCCAACGTGTGCACATATCGACACATGTAAGGTTAAATTGATGTCCTCTGGCCGACTTAATCCTAAAAGGACCGATAATATCTATTCCATTTTTTGAAAAGGGCGAATAGGAATGTCAGCAGCCTGGATAGGCGCAGCATGTCGTGGTCCTTTCGATTTGACCTCCTGACACACTTTGCAAGAACGACAGTAAATTCGTATGTCCTTGCTCACAAATGGCCAAAAGAGAGCCGCAAGAACCCTCGACTTTGTACGGGAAAAACCCATATGTCCAGCACATTGAGAGTCATGAGCATGTTGCAATATTTACAATCTCATACTCTTAGGCACAAGAATTTGTGAATGAGTGGACGTAGACGAGTCTTGTACCATACGCACAAGTACGCCGTTCTTCATAGAAATCCAAGACTTTCTATTAGTATTCTGATTTGGATCCCCTTTTTTTTGCTAGAATGAAGAATTTTTGTAAAGAAGAATCTTCTTCTTGCAATTTTATAAATGAGTCACGTGAAATAACCAAGTGACTATTTTGGCTATTTACTTCCTCATTATTAGTTAATGAAGTTTGAGGTGGATCCAGAGCATGTGCTCTTGTGACCACCGTATTGGTAGCTTCCATGTATTGCTCTTCCCAAACAGCAATTTGCTGTGGGGTACATTCCCTAACTCCGTGAATACGACCAATAATAAGGTCCGCAATAGGGTTTAAAAGAAGACACGCGTGGACACCTCCCGTAAAGAAAGGAGTAGCAACATGTATTATTGCAGTAGGATACTTTTCCAAAGTGCCACCAAATATGACACATTTGATGACCTTTCCTGTAGCACAGGATGGAGTTACAAGAGATTGCCTAACACCAACAGTAGTACATCCAGAATCAAACAAAATTGAGACTGGATTACTATTTACCAGACCCTTATGTAGTATAAGAGAACCCCTCCCGTCATGCGCAACATTAGCAGGAAGAGCTGGAAGAGGATGACCACAGCTTAAAGTAGTTACGGTAGTAGGTTCGAACAAAGTACTACATTGGGGACATTTATTTGCTCTACCAAAGTCAAAAGAAGAACATCCTATAGCATTAGGGTTTTTATTAACATTAACCTGTTTATCTGCTCCCTGAGATTCTTGTTGTACAGAGTTTGTCTGTTGATATCTCTTTCTCTTATGAAGAGATCTACAGCGTCCATTATTGCCTCTGAAATTATCATTATTTTCTCTCTTGTAATTGTTATCCTGGTTTATGTTCCAGTTTCCATAATTGTCATTATCATCTCTATATTGATTTGAAAATCTAGTAGATTGATTTTGATGTCTACGCGAAAAATAGCTACATCTATACTGACTACCTTTGCGGAAATGTCTAAAATTATTAGATCCATAATAACGAGGAGTGTCAGCTTGTCTATAGTTATTCGAAGAAGAATCACCATGTGATTGATTGCTATGATTTTGATCATAATTACGGTTACTCTTTCTATTAATATTATGTTGAGTACCTTGAAACTTACGTTTGAAGTTTTGGCCATATGGTGCTGCCGAAGCAACTGGCAGACCTTCTTTTACTCTAGAGTTGCTAACGGTTACGTTAGGGTGCGCAGTCACATACTGGCAACAGTATTCTTCCATTTCTTTTATGTTTTTAAGCTTACGCTCATGAAGAAAGGAAAGAAAAGATTCATTTACAGAAGACATAACCTTGTCTCTAAGTAGTAAGTCCATAAGCGCTTCATATGTATTTTCTGTCTTAGACAGCTCAACCCATCGTGAAAAAGTAAGACGTATCTTTGATATGAATTCAGAGAATTCCACTCCAGTTTCTGGCAACATATTTTTAAATTGAAGACGATAGCCGTCTTCGTTAAGTTGGTATTTTTTTAACAAGACTGCTCTGACAACCTCATAGTTGTTCTTGTCAGGCAAATCTACCATGCCCAACATAATCAAAACATCACCTCTAAGTATCTTGGACAGATGATAAACATATAGTGTTTTATCTATGTTATGCACCTTGCATGCACTTTCAAATCTGTCTAGATAAAATGTTATATCATCAATAGAAGCATTGAATGCTGGTAGATTAAGTTTGAAATTACTAGCATTAGTCTTATCTGACACCTTATCTGCATTATTAGCATTACTAGTGTTCAACAATTGAAACTTTTCTAACTCTAAAGCTAAGAGTTTTTCTTCATGCTCCATTTTTGCCTTTCTCTCATCAGCCTCTCTTTGTAACCTTCTTTCTTCAGCCTCTCTTTGTAACTTTTTCTCTTCAGCCTCAGCCTGAAGTCTCTTATTTTACATCTCTATTTCTAGTCTTTTATTTTCAGCCTCTTTTTCAAGTCTCTTATTTTCAGCCTCTTTTTCAAGTCTCTTATTTTCAGCCTCTTTTTCTCTTTCAAATTTTTTCTCTTCAGCTTCTCTTTCAAGTTTTTTCTCTTCAGATTTTGCTTCTGCTTCTCTTTTTTGTTTTTCCATTTCCATTTGGAATCTCTTTTCCTCCACCTGCATCTGCAGTTTTAAATTCTCAGCATCTATTTTCTTTTGTTCAGTTTGTTCTTTTATTTTATTTTCTTCCGACTTCAATGCCTTGGCATATTGAACAGTCGCAAATTCTTCTAATTTATCACCAGTCTTTCCAAGGGATTTACCCTGCTCAATAAAGTACTCAAATGTAGACATGTTGTCTAAAATATGAGTCCAAAACCTGAAATAATTAATTATCTTATTTCAACCTTAATAGTGACAAGACTTTTAATAAAGTGCTTGTATAATCCCAATGTTTAACCCAATCTCTGTGGGAAACAAGTCTTTGACTCCAAACTTGTATTATCAAATGTATAATAATATCACAAGTCACTTCTTACTCATCAGTGCACTCCACAAATTAGTGCATAAACACAAATCAATCAGTTATTTATCATAACTGCACTACAATAGTGCATAAGCAAAAAACCACCAGTTAGTTATGATAAGTGCACTATAAATCAATTGTGCATGAGCAAATATGTAACAATAGTGAAAGCTAATTACTCAAGAACTATGTAACCTATAACAAAGAACAAAGACAATGTAAACAATAACAAAGATCAAAGTCAGTGTAAACAATAACAAAGATGAAAGTCAATGTAAACAACAACAAAGATCAAAGTCAATGTAAACAATAACAAAGATGAAAGTCAATACAAAAACATTCGCATAAGTCAACTAAATAAACAACAGAACTAAAAGGAAAATATCATAAAGAATGTGATGACAAAATGCGAAATTTTTATTTAAATAGAGTTTTGCCTCGTTAAACATAGACACAAGTACGCTGGGTATAATAATAATAGCTCCTTCAGTCATAATTGACTTTGGGAATGCGCCCCTGAGGTGACAGCCCTCAGCTGCTTATTTTTCTGGTGTTCCTTTCGACGTTGTCTACTCTATTCAGCCTGCTGTGAGAGCTTCTTTTCGACCAATCTGAGGTGGCGCCGTAGGTAGCATCGCCACTTGATGCGATCGGCAGCTTCATCCTCCCAGGTTGCAGGATTTATGTCCAGTGCCCTCATGTCTCTCTTGCACATATCTTTGAATCTCAGCTGCGGTCGCCCAACTTTTCTTTTGTCATCTGCCAGTTTGTCTTTCCACGAAATACCGAACAAATGCACACGACCTTCAGGTCTTGAGTCTGCACATGTCTGGCGCTTTACAAACGAAATGGTATTTAAACATAATGTTAGCTTCAATGCAAAGAAAATATCGCATTCCTATCTCATACACTTCACGATTAGAAGGGAATCTTTGTAAACTAGCTCGTGAGTTTTCCCTGGGAATGAGAAATCATCCTGGGAATACCGTGCTTTTCAATACCGACGAGAGAGGACTAGCCCGACATTTCAAGCAATCAATCAATCAATACCCGTTAGCTCCCCAGTGAACATAGGCCTTTAACAAACGTATGCCAAGTCCTCAGGTCTCGTGCTACGCGCTCAAAATATTTCATCGTCGTCCTCATCATTTTCACTTCTGCCTTCACTTGTCTTCTCCTTGTATTGCTTGGTCTACCTCAGCCTCTGTTAACCTGGTATTGCTTGGTCTACCTCAGCCTCTGTTAACCTGGACGATCGAGAATAAAGACTGCTTTTTAATGTTATCCACATGTTTCCTCACTGTGCGTCTTTTCCATCACTAGCGTCAACTTCTCATCTCCTGTTCCACTGGTTCTTGTCTGGTTCTTATCACCAGTTCCACATTGGTGACTTTGTCATAACCCTTTCAATCCTTCTATTCTACGTAAGCACCCATTTATGAAAGTCTGTAGCTTTTTGGTTGTTGATTTTGCTGGTCTCCATGTTTCAGAGTCCATACAATAAGACTGACTTGACATCTCAGGTCAAGATTCTTATTTTTGTATTGGACTTGATTTCACTTAATCTCCAGATATTTCCAAATGCAACGAAATTTCCTATTGCTTTTTTGTCTTCTTATTTTGAAGCCTGACATTTGTCTAGCTTTAAAATTATTTCTCTTCCCCCACCCCCTCTCCACTTCGTCTCCTAGAGATTTACAACATCGTCTCCTGTAATTTACCGGCAGATGGGGGATCTACCTGATACCGAACTCTTGTTTTAAATCCAACACCTCCCGGAGTTAAACGGACGCTTTTATCAGACAAGGACGTAAGGATGCACGTGAAACCAACTTGACTGTAAACCACCAACTGATACTACAATGTTGTGTGTTGGTGTGATAAGTGAGGTGACGAAGTGAGTGTGTATTTTGAACAGTCACTCACAGTAACGTACACCACGAGTCATGGAATGGTGTAACGGCAGGCGACAGTTAATAACAGTTTATTTACATCACCACACGTTAACATTGAATACACACATAGTCAAATTACAAGTCATAGCAATACAATACTCCACTTCTCAGCTAATCCACTTCCCAGCATCATCCAGGATACTCTTAAACATTCATCAGCAGCTATATATCAAGGCCTAAAGTCCTCGGGACTCATCTCTGCGCTATAAGACTGCACACAGCAGTTAACGTAAATAAAGGCCTAAGGTCCTCACGACTCAATTCTGCGCTATAATACTGCACACAGCAGTTAATATAAATAAAGGCCTAAAGTCCTCACGAGTAAATTCTGCGCTATAATACTGCACACAGCAGTTAACATAAATAAAGGCCTAAAGTCCTCACGACTCAATTCTGCACTATAATACTGCACACAGCAGTTAACATAAATAAAGGCCAAAAGTCCTCACGACTCAATTCTGCGCTATAATACTGCACACAGCAGTTAACATAAATAAAGGCCTAATGTCCTCACGACTCAATTCTGCGCTATAATACTGCACACAGCAGTTCACATAAATAAAGGCCTAAAGTACTCACCAAATATCTATGGCCTACACTAATCTTGGCCTACACAAATCTTTACTGCAGTTTATCAAATATGCTGTACACACAGCGAAAATATAAGTCGACATTTTTCTCAAGCACTACGTAGGCATACACTTTGAGACATCCCAGGACTTGACCAGCTCGGTCAACGTCCACAACTCGACTCTTATTAAATCCCACACTCGTCCCGCCAAAAAACCCAATCACGGGACTCGGCTGTTTAGAACACCGCTCAAAACAGTATAGAATAAATACATCTCCGCATTTGAAATAACAGCGTTTGCCACGCTTTTCTGTACTCTGTCACTCAAAATAGAAGGAGCTATTTCTATTATAATGTTAAACAAGCCTCCACTTAATCGAACGTACAAGTGCCGCAACCCACAGTTTAACTTGTCCAAAAAACATTCGAAAGATCACTTCCCTTTCATAGGATCTACTCGTAACAGTTTCCCACACACCCGGGGGAAAAAAATGATTCTATCATTTTTTGGAAAAAATTATTTCCCAAAACAAAAAATTTAAAATACAATGAAGTTCTAACATATAAAAAAAAAATCACCTTATTTTAAATCAAAATTATATATCTACAAAAAATATCAGCGGTAAAGTGTAAAGTAACAACTAAAGCATCCATTATAATCATCCAAGCATATCAAAATTAATCTAGTACAAAACCAAGCTAAGTATATACAATACAAAGAATGAAAGTATAAATAGCGTAACAAGAAAAAGTATACAAGAAGCATGAACTGAACGTAACAGAAGCAATGGAGTATAAACGAAATATGAAATCGACAATTACACGATTCCAAAGAGAGAAAAAATAATATTACATTTGCAAACAATTCAAAATTGTAATTAATAAACTAATCAATGAAATCAGCTTTATGAAAATGAAGGACATATAAACAATCTATCACTAAACAGACACACATCAACAAATGTAAGTTTAATTTAACCTTTAAGTTTTTTCGACTGACAATTACGTTTTGCTCAGCTACAGTTTTAATTAGCTATAACATTATCTCTTACTCAACGTGGTATGATATACACTATAAATAAATGTACAATCTGTTGCTACTGTGAAAAATGAAAAAAAAGGTCCTATAAAATTATCTGCAAAAAATTTTTTTTCAAAACAAATAAATTATTTATCAACTAATCTGCTAAGAAAATGCTGCATGCCTGACTGGCAAGAAAATCAAGTTCTGGAAAAATCAAAGTTTCACAAAAAGTTAACAAATCCAAATACAAGATCATTTATGATACATGCAAGCTATTTTCAAAATTACATTCCACAACACAACAGACAATTCACATCCTCTCTGCATGTTATATATAATAATTAACCATGACATCAAAACATGAGAAAAAATTTAAATTAAGTAAGTGAATAACGAACACTCAGGACTATCTAAAAATTATCACTATATTAACACAATAGAGGGCTGGCAATCTCATCATGTACAAAAACTATACTAAACAACACAGTTGCAAAAATTCTAAGTTGAACAGAGTAGTATAAAGAACAATAATTACATGGTACACATTATCAACACAATAATATATAAATAGCTTAGAAATGTATTAATACGTCATCAAAATACAGACATATAAATAACAATTAAAAAATTTATGGCAATCGAATGATGCATACACATAATCATCATAATGTTACAGAAAAAATTACATAATATTACATTACAAAAGTATATAACGTTCTATATTAAAAAATACAAAAATATTTACTGTCCTAGAAATAATAAAAAAATCAGACGCAAGATCCCGCACTTTCTTGTAAATGTGTCCTGACCCTCAACAAGTAAATATCGGATGCTAGCCAGGCGCTGACTGGTTTTGCTTGAATAACCACACGGCGTAAAGTTGACCTACATTTCTCACCGCAATATGTCACTGGAACATTGACTCCTATCGCAAAGTTGTTTCTGTCAAAAAAAATCAAATGAAAATTTCCATTTTACTCAATGGTAAAATCTAATGAGAAAAAACGTAGAAGTTAAATTGACAATTACCTAGCACTGTGGCTTGTGTAAAGTAATGGTCTCTTCATGATGTCATCAACCTTTCCTTTGACACACAGTAGACAACACAGAATGCTTAGGAACAACTTGACCATGGCTGAAAGTTGCCACTGCTGTATTCTGCAATAAAGTTTTACACCTAACACAACGAGATGCTCTCTCGACATCAAAATTAGAACAAGCAGTATCATTCAATAGACCATTATTGTTCTTATTACCTTGCTTATAAAAAATGTTAGGCTTTCGTTGAGGAAAGTCACTCTGATGATGTGAATTAGAATTTCGGGATTTATTATGTCTATAGGAAGCATATCCCTTTCCTCTATTGTGACCATTGTTATTTCTATGAGTAAAGTTAGCATTGTTGTGATTACCCTCTTTCCTTTGACAACAATATTTAATAAATGGGCCTTGTTGTCTTCCAGAAAAGTTACTGTAAGATTGGTAATCTTTGGTGTTTCCAAAATTCTTACAATCAATATTTTGAGCTTTGTTTAATTGCCTCTTATATCTCTGAGAAGAAAAATTATTATTAGCTGAATTCCCTTGGTACTGTTTAACCTTGGGATTATCTCTTTTCTCAAAATTGTTTTTATTTCTCCCTATGGGAATATGTTTACAAATTGTTTCAAATTGACTATGCTGAGTTTGACAAGTACCAGGACCAAAAGTATCTCCATTGTTCCGCATATGGGTTTCATCTTTGAAACAAGTAGTAATAGCCCCAACCCCTGTTATTAATTTCTGAGAATTTCCAATAGTAGAGAAATATTTGCTCTTATGAGTCTTGACCGGAAATTTATCACCTTTCATTTCATGATCAACAGAACTGGCTGTTACACAAGAATCTTTGTTGGTCTGACGCCAAGAATTATTACTAGAATTATCAGTAACATTAGCAGTTGGAAAGTTGTATTTCCCACGAAAAGATCTATAATTACTATGTATGACCTCTCTATGAGCAAAAAAGTGTATGGGGCTGACTTTTCGCAACTTTATGTCTATCACTGTCAACATTGACAGAAGACCACATTTTGTTGTTCAAAACAACGTCAAGAAGACCATCCACTCTATTTCTTGCTTCTGCAATTTTAATATCTTTAAATGCAATCTGTTTACTTAATTTCTTGTTTAAACTCTCAGCTCTTAAAACTTTGCAGCTTTCGTCTGCTAGCAAATTTTCAATCTTAGCGACCTTCTCTTTCTCAGCCGCCAACTCTCCTAATTTCTCTTTCTCGTACCATTCTTTATTTGTTCTCAACTGAGTCAAATCTAGTTGTAGTGACTGAATCTGAATATCATCATTGCTATTATTAAGCTCATTACTCTTCTTGTGGGGTACAGTATTCATCTCCTTAATTTGGTCACTAAGAATCGCATTATTATCCATCACATCATGAAGCATTTCTCTATAAGTCTTCTCATGTTCATTGCTCTCAACTTTCAATTTCTCATACATCTCTTTATTCTGTTGGGCCTCTTGTGTAAGATTTTTCACCTCAATATTCTTATCTTTCATCTTAGCCTCCACCTCTTTGATCTTACCTAATGCACAGTTCAAACTTGCTTGCACACTAGCAAGTTCCGAAATTGATTTATCTAAATCACTTGTCAGTCTGGAAACTGTTTCATGTAGCCTATTCACTTCAGCAGTACTTTTTAAACAACTGTCTCTTTCCTGTAGGGCACTCCGTTTGTTCTTTCTTATTTGCTCCATATCTTCTAACTCCTTTTTCTGAACATCAGGCACGTCGTTGCGCACTATCTTACGTATACTCTTTATTATCTGATCTCGTTCAACGCCCATACAGTTGTACGAAAACAATCGAAGATCCATAACCAGTAACTCCGCTAAATCTTTAGCCATTGTTGCGCACATATTCTTTTGTGTGGCGCACAGATTACGCATACAAATGTAAAATGTAATTATTTGTCTGATAAAAATATATTTATCTTTGAATTCACGACTCTTAGCCTAAGGGACAGAACTCAGATTAGTCGATGTGTATTCATTCTATGAGTTGTCTGTTCTTGTATCTTTCCTGAATATCGAATTCAGCGTAGGGATCTAGGTTTACAGCGATCTGTTCTTCGTTTGGTTAGAAATAGATTGTTCTTGCTTCAGAATATCTATGACCCGAATCTATGTGTATTTCTTGTCTATGTAGGACAAGTATGTCTTATATCTTAATATCTTTGTATGTCTAAGTCGAACTATATTTTCTGTGTCGAACTCTGGTGTCAAAGGTTTTTCTATGTCGCAACATGATTGAACAGGATATGCAGAGTCTAATTTACATATATTTATGAAAGGAACAGAGCCTATGATCATGCTTCGTCATTATCTTTGTTGTGAGCGAAAGTCAAAGATGGAGCCATCTTTGGATTCCAAGTTTCAATCTTATAAAATCATCGATCGAGAACAGGAATGTCCTTAATATCAAACGATGCTATCGAGATCTGCATACTATTATATGAAAACCCACTACTGGTGGTTTGACATTGTATTCATAAATTCATTTACTGAATTTTCGGCCTGAAAGACTTAGACGAGGTTCTTACAGGGAGCCATGAGTAAACATTGGTTCTTAACTGACGCGATTTGTCAGTAAGGCCTGAGATTATACATATGTGCTGAAATACTGAGTGCTTGTCTACTGACGTTCCATTGAACTGTTATACAACATGAGTGCCTATGTAATATTGTAGACCATTGATCAACATTGCTATGATGTATGCCAACCTGTTTACCGTCACTGTACCCCGTGCTGTCCAAGTGTGTGCGTCCAATTAAATTGTATGAAACGTCCACAGTAGTCGGCATCATTAACTACTAGCTACGAGTGAGTGAGTGTCTGATCTTCTAGTCAACTCTACAGAACACAGTCCATGCATTCGCGCACTGACACTCACATTTACACTCATAGTCAACATTCCATCCTTGTCGGGGCCTCAATGCGTTTTGGACAAGGTGACCTGTATCCTCAACACTGTGTCGGTTCGAGTTGACGCATAATTCGATTTTATTAATGTGGTAGGCCAGCTTTCTGGGTCAATCTACACATTGGACATTTTGCGAAGTCAGCTACTGCGACCAGATCATTTCCATGACGCCTGATACGACACACCAGCAGTGAGAGTCTACACTTTGTAAACAGTCTGTCACGTGACTTATCTAGGAATAATGTAACTAGATCAGCGCTTGTTGACATTTTTCTTTGGACAACAGACTACCGTTGGACATTACACAGCATTACAAATCAAGTTGCAGGCATACATTTAACTTTTTTTGTAACAAGTACAGTACAGGTGAAGGCAGAAGTCCTACTTTCATCGATGGACCTTCTTATGTTCTGCTATTGTGTTGAACTTTAATATTTAAGGCCAGATTTTGTAATTCAATAAAGTGGCAGTTTATTTATTTTGATTAGAATAACTGTGCCATTACTGTAAAACTGAGCCTTCCTTACAACACATCCTATTATACACATAATTTATACATTTATGTTCACATTACATGTATTTGTTTCTCGTTGTGTTTATGTAGTGGGCGGTTGGTGAGGTGACTAGTATAGAATATACCGAGTCATATTGGTCCTATATTAGTGTTCTATAGGGAGCAATTTTCTTAATTGAAAATTTGCTGCAACATCTGTTGCTATTTTTTGTTAGCTGTGAAGACTGTGCTTATCGTTGTTTTTGTGATATTTTTTCTGTTCTTCAGTTTTGTTTTGATTTGTTCGTATTTGTAGATCTACCCTTTCCTATAATTTAGTTCTATACACATTTATATTTATACACTGTGACGTCATTTGTGTTGTTATTCCCTTGCAGTTGTCATCACAGATTCAGTGATTATTTTCATTGATTTCCATATTTGATTTATTTGATTTCTGCAAATGTTTTCATGTTGTCTTTCGTATTTGTACTTTGTGTATGTTGGTTGTTCCCATATGCTATATATCTAGGTATAGGTGATCAGGCACTATTAGTTGTGCAGGGCACTAGTGGTTTAGAATAAACCAGTAAGTTATTATTATTAAGTTTATTATTATACAGGTAATTATACAAGACCTTATTTAAAGGCTTGTTTCCAACAGAGATTGGGATTGTGAGCTAATTAATCAAGTTCATTTAGAACTTGTTCCTGTTTACTTGGAAATAGATTACATTATTGTTTCAAGTGATTGCTATCATTAAAAGAAGATAGATGCTGAGAATTTAAGATTGCAGATGCAAGCTGAGGAGAGAAAAGCTGCTGCTGAGGAGAAAAAAGCTGCTGCTGAGGAGAGAAAGCTTCAAATAGAAGAAAAAAATTAGAAGCTGAAGAAAAAAGATTGCAAAGAGAAGCTGAGGCTGAACAAAAGAGATTAGAAGCTGAGGAGAGAAAAGCAATAAGAGAACATGAACATCAAAAAGAACTTTTAGCATTTGAGTTAGAAAAATTGAAATTGACAAATATGAGTAATGTTAATCAGTCAAATGGTAATAGTGGTAAACCCTTTACTTACAAGGTCAAGGTACCAGCGTTCAATCCTTCCAGTGACGATATTACATTCTGGCTGGATCGTTTTGAACGTTCTTGTCGAGCTCATAATGTGGATAAATCACAATATGCTAACCAGTTATCAGAAAATTTGAAAGGTGATTCTCTGACTAGTTTAAGTTTGGTTGAAGAGGCTGACAAGGATAATTATGATGTTATTAGAGCAGCTTTATTGAAAAAAATATCAATTAACAGAGGAAGGTTACCGTATTTTGTTTAAGAAAATGGTACCTGAATCAGGGGTAGAATTCTCAGAATTCATTGCAAGGACACGTCTTACATTTAATCGTTGGATTGAGCTGTCCAAAACAGAAAAGACATATGAAGCCCTTATGGACTTGCTGCTCAGAGACAAGATTATGTCAAGTGTTAATAAATCATTCCTTGAATTCCTACATGAGCGTAAACCCAAGACACTAAAAGAAATGGAAGAATATTGTGACCAATACGTCACGGCACACCCTGACGTAACTCTTAGCAACACTAAGATTAAAGAGAGTATGCCGGTTGCTTCAGCAACACCATACAACCTAATTTTTCACACAAATGTCAGGGACCACAAAACAGGTTTGGAAAAAAAGGTAATCATAATAGTTATCAAAACCAAGGTAACCAGTCATTTCAGGGTTCTTCTTCGAAGAACTGGAGACAAGCTGACAGTCCTCGATACAGGGGTGGTCATAATTATAGGAATTTCCGCAGAGGAAGTCATTATAGGAACTATCCAAGTCATCCATCATGGAGACAACAAGATCATGATTATAGAGATACTCATTATAATGAATATGATAATGGTAACTATGAGAATTATGACTCAAACCCAAATAGGGGTTACAATAGAGGAAACAATAATGATTACAGAGGCAACAATAATCGAGGTAGATCACAATACAAAAAACATAAATCACATTATCATGCAAACTCTGCACAGCAAGAGTCACATGAAGCCTATAAACAGACTAAAGATAATAAAGATGCTAATAATATGGCATGTTCCGCTTTTGATTTTGGGAGAGCATCTCAGTGCCCCCAATGCAAAACATTATTTGAACCAACTACGGTGTCCACTTTAAGTTGTGGCCATCCTCTTCCCGCTCTTCCTGCGTCAGTCGCGCATGATGGAAGAGGTTCTCTTGTCTTACATAAAGGTTTAGTAAATGACAATCCAGTCTCATTTCTTTTTGATTCTGGATGCACCACAATTGGTGTTAGGCAGTCGCTTGTAGATCTTTCTCGTGCCACTGGAAAAGTAGTCAAATGTGTGACGTTTGGCGGCACCTTAGAGAAATACTCTACTGCTATCATTAGGATTGCTACTCCTTTCTTTACAGGAGATGTACACGCATGTCTTCTGCCGAATCCGATCGCTGATCTTATCATCGGTCGTATTCACGGAGTCAAAGAATGCACTCCACAACAGATTTCCGTTTGGGAAAAACAAAATATGCAAACTGCTAATGCTGTAATCACTAGAGCTCAAGCTCTTAATATGCCTCAAACTTCATCTACTGAAGATAATGAAGTGCATAACCAAGATGATCCCTTGTTAATTTCTCGTGACGCGTTTATAAAACAGCAAGAAGATGATCCGACTCTAAAGAAAATCTTCACTCATGCAACAAAAGGTGATCCGAATAAAGATACAAAGCGTAAATCTTGGATTACAATGAAGAATGCCGTACTTGTACGTATGGTTCAAGACTCCATTACGTCAAGTCATTCTCAAATCCTGGTTCCCAAGAATTTGAGAGTTAAAATTTTGCAGCACGCTCACGACTCTCAGTGTGCTGGACAAATGGGTTTTTCCCGTACAAAGTCAAGAGTTCTTGCGGCTTTCTTTTGGCCTTTCGTGAACAAGGACATACGGATTTATTGTCGATCTTGTATAGTATGTCAAGAAGTCAAATCCAAAGGTCCACGCCATGCTGCACCTATTCAGGCTGCAGACATTCCTATTCGACCATTTCAGAAAATGGCGATAGACATCATTGGTCCATTTAAGATCAAATCTGCTAGAGGACATCAGTTTATCTTAACGTGTGTGGACATGTGCACACGTTGGCCAGAGGCTATTCCGCTGAAGAGCATTACTACTGCTGACATTGCAGATGCTCTTTGGCTTATATTTTCTCGTCTGGGATTCCCCGGAGAAATATTGTCAGACCATGGCACCCAACTAATATCGGATACCATGTCTCAAGTGATGTCGACTCTGCAGATAGAGAGATCTTTGAGTAGTATCTATCATCCTATGTCCAATGGGATGGTCGAACGGCTAAATAGAACACTCAAAAACTTACTAGGGAAGATAACTGAGGATCATCCTCAAGATTGGGACAGGGTTTTACCCGCGGCCCTCTTCGCTTACAGAGAGGTCCCCAATGAACATACAGGATTTTCTCCCTTTGAACTTGTCTTTGGCGCGCGACCGCGCGGCCCTATGTCTTTGCTTCATGATCTCATAACCGCTGATAATATTACCGATGACACAAAATCTTCTTACGAATATGTCATCGCGCTGAGACAAAAGATTATCGAAGCATGCAAATTGGCAACTTCTTCTTCTGAATTTGCTAAGCAGAAGGCAAGACAATTTGCCAATAAGAAAAGAACCTTACGACAACTTTGTCCTGGTGACAAAGCATTTGTTTTGCTACCTTGTAGGGAAAACAGACTTCTTTTTTCTTGGAAAGGTCCATACGATATAATCTCGAAAATTTCCGATGTTGACTACATTGTCGATATTGATGGAAAGCATAAAACCTTCCACATCAATATGCTTACGGAATTCCATGAACGTCCGGATTATTTACAGCCTATTTTCCAGGCAACGGACGATTCATCAGTCCAACATGGTCATTACTCATCACTGTCCGTAATACAGGATGAGGAAACAAGTTTTTCGGATGTTAATCTTCCGCTTCCGATGATTCCACTTCATTCTAGTGAATCATGGGAAAACGTTACTGTTTCTCCGGATTTGTCTCTAGGAGAACAACGACAAGTTTCGGCTATGTTACAAACATTTCAGGATGTCCTTACTGGCATTCCTGGACAAACTCATGTCATTCAACATGACATTATTCTAACTGACCATAATCCTATTAGGGTCAGACCGTATCCTATCCCTATACATTTTCAAGCACAGGTTGAGAAGGAGTTGGATGAGATGGTAGATTTAAAAATAGTTGAACCATCAACTTCTGCATATCCTTTGCCGATGGTTATTGTTCGAAAGAAAGACAATAACATACGTCTTTGCGTTGACTATCGCAAATTGAATCAAGTTACGAAGTTTGATGCTGAACCTATGCCTTTACTAGAAGAGCTACTTACTAGGCTTTCTAAATCTCATTTTTTCACTAAACTTGATTTGTCTAAAGGATATTGGCAAGTTCCTTTATCTGAACGCGCCAAACCTTTTACGGCTTTTTCTACACCTAGAGGCCTTTTTCAATGGAATTTCATTCCTTTCGGCCTTATGAACGCACCAGCTACATTCGAACGAATGATGCGTCGAATCCTATCTTATCGGTCAGATGTCATCGCGTACCTAGACGACATTTGTCTTTTCAGTGATACTTGGGAAGATCACTATTCGGGGTTAGTTGAATTATTATCTACTTTACGCGAGTATAACCTAACAGCGAAACCCTCTAAAGCTTGCATTGGTTTTAGCGAATTTTCTTTTCTAGGCCATCGAGTTGGTCATGGTTTCCTAAAGACAGAGGACCATAATATCACTAAGATACTTAACATCTCTATTCCTAAGACAAAAAAGCAAATACGAAGTCTCTTAGGTCTTATTCATCTTTATGGAAGATTCATTCCGAATCTATCCTCTATCATGGCACCTCTTTCTACACTACTAAAGAAAAGGGTCGCCTAATATGGTCCACTGGTCACAGGAATGCCAATCCTCTTTGGATAAGATTAAAAATGTGTTTTCAATACCACCTATTTTAGTGTTACCTACTACAGATAAGACATTTGTTCTTCGTAGTGACGCTTCATCCACTGGGATTGGAGCGGCACTAATGCAAGAGTACTCTGGAACTCTGCATCCAGTAATGTATATCTCTAGAAAACTTAATGCTGCAGAAAGGAATTATTCGGTTTTAGACCGTGAACTATTGGCTATGGTTTGGTCAATTCTCAAATTACAAAGATTCCTTCTAGGCGCACATTTCATAGTAGAAACCGATAAGAAAGCTCTTACGGCTATAAAGAGTAAAAATTTGAAGAGCTCGAGGTCTACTCGATATGCAATTGCTCTTCAACCTTTTCATTTTTCGGTACGAGCTATTCGTGGATCAGATAATGTGATGGCAGACATTTTGTCTAGGTGCCCACATGTTTCCACCTAACTGTTGAGTCTTGGTCTTCTTAACACTTCCAACTCGACAACAGTTTTTCTTTTCTATAGCAAGATAAATACACATTGTAATTTGTAATATAGTGATTGTGTCACTACTATCACTACGTTCATTGATATATATATATATATTCAACGATACTCGTTGATGATTTTTCTTTTTTGTCAATCATGTACTTATAATGCTTAAATATGAAATTGTTATATGCATTGTGTCATTGCAAGTATAGTAGTATGCGTTGTTGACAATTCCCTGGAAGCATTTATGCTTACGAGAAATGCTTTCTCTGAGAGGTTGAGATGTATTCTCACCAGTCGATCTATATTTCGACTTTGCCTTAATTTGGCTTATAAATTCCAGATATTTCTCATCTGCGCAGTATTTGTGCGTTGTGAGCCTATTGTATGTTGCTCTCAGATGGAAAAAAATGATTTTCATTTTTTTTCCCGGGGGGTGTGGTAGTCTGTTGCGCACATATTCTTTTGTGTGGCGCACAGATTACGCATACAAATGTAAAATGTAATTATTTGTCTAATAAAATATATTTATCTTTGAATTCACGATTCTTAGCCTAAAGGACAGAACTCAGATTAGTCGATGTGTATTCATTCTATGAGTTGTCTGTTCTTGTATCTTTCCTGAATATCGAATTCAGCGTAGGGATCTAGGTTTACAGCGATCTGTTCTTCGTTTGGTTAGAAATAGATTGTTCTTGCTTCAGAATATCTATGACCCGAATCTATGTGTATTTCTTGTCTATGTAGGACGAGTATGTCTTATATCTTAATATCTTTGTATGTCTAAGTCGAACTATATTTTCTGTGTCGAACTCTGGTGTCAAAGGTTTTTCTGCGCATGTGTCGCTAAGGGGAGGTGAGAAGGTTCCGCCCTGTTGGACCTAGATGAAGGCGGTCTGAAGATTTTTCTTGAGCTCTGTGGTTCCTTTTGGGGAAAGGAGATTGTTTATCTCTATGATTGAATTATCAGAGATTCTTCCCCAGTGTTGATTCTTGACGCCAAGGAATGGTGTGCGTTATTCGCTTTTGTGTTTTTCCTGAGAAATAAGGTAAAACAGACATATTAAACCTTTCGTCATATTCAGCTAGGTCGACATGCTATCGTCCGCACAGGCGTTTGATTAGCGATGTTAAGACGACATATTTGCTTGCAGTTATATATATATATTATATATATATATATATATATATATATATATATATATATATATATATATATATATATATATATATATATATATATACATTTTGTGTCGAAACATGATTGAAAGGGATATGCAGAGTCTAATTTACATATATTTATGAAAGGAACAGAGCCTATGATCATGCTTCGTCATTATCTTTGTTGTGAGCGAAAGTCAAAGATGGAGCCATCTTTGGATTCCAAGTTTCAATCTTATAAAATCATCGATCGAGAACAGGAATGTCCTTAATATCAGACGATGATATCGAGATCTGCATACTATTATATGAAAACCCACTACTGGTGGTTTGACATTGTATTCATAAATTCATTTACTGAATTTTCGGCCTGAAAGACTTAGACGAGGTTCTTACAGGGAGCCATGAGTAAACATTGGTTCTTAACTGACGCGATTTGTCAGTAAGGCCTGAGATTATACATATGTGCTGAAATACTGAGTGCTTGTCTACTGACATTCCATTGAACTGTTATACAACATGAGTGCCTATGTAATATTGTAGACCATTGATCAACATTGCTATGATGTATGCCAACCTGTTTACCGTCACTGTACTCCGTGCTGTCCAAGTGTGTGCGTCCAATTAAATTGTATGAAACGTCCACAGTAGTCGGCATCATTAACTACTAGCTACGAGTGAGTGAGTGTTTGATCTTCTAGTCAACTCTACAGAACACAGTCCATGCATTCGCGCACTGACACTCACATTTACACTCATAGTCAACATTCCATCCTTGTCGGGGCCTCAATGCGTTTTGGACAAGGTGACCTGTATTCTCAACACTGTGTCGGTTCGAGTTGACGCATAATTCGACTTTATCAGCCATCATTAGATGAGGAACAGAATGAAAATTCTCCTCAGCAAAATACTTTAGGGCTCTTGACGCATTGACCAAAAATCTGTCCATCACATGTGCTTCAAGCTCTGGGCCTTTTAATCCTTGAAAATCTTTACCTTCTTCAAACAAATATCCTAATAAAGGCCTCATATCCTCAGAATCTATATCATCATCATCAATAGTGACTTACTTACTCAGTCAACTATATATGTAAACACTTATACTTATAATCAATACCTTTCCAGCTCACAAAGTTAACTATCTGTCAAGAAATGAAATTATTCCTCAATTCTGTATTACCAATTCTTTTCTATAGCACCTTTATCAAGTCATATAATTATCAGGGAAGTGTATATATATATATATATATATATATATATATATATATATATATATATATATATATATATATATATATATATATATATGTCATAAGCCATAAACTGTACATGCATCAAATCCCATCGTCAATCGATATAGATATCACCAATAACAACAACAACAGATATCAATAGAATAAGAAATGCACAATTCAGGAATGGCCGACGACATACATGAAGTGACTCAATTCACACAACATAAACCACTTATCTGAAAATAATCCCGTTCCTTTCCGCCAAGACACTGGATATCACAAAGACTGTAGCTAAAACACTCCACTGCAGGAAAGTACAGGAACTTGACTTGTTTCAATATGATGTGTGCTTAACAATGCACAAGCTGACAGGAACTGACATACAGCAAAGCCCGCAACTCTTGACTTCTCTGTAGTCTGAAATGTACACGGCAACCCCGTGTATCATAACATCTTGAACTCGTGATGGTGATAACTGGCACAGGTAAACCGACTGTTGAAGGAATCAGACACAATCCGTACAAATGCTGGTACAAATAATGTCAAAGTCTACTTGAACTTACGTGACCACTGCAGACGTTGTTGTGCTCTATAGGCATGAAACAGAATGTCAACAGACACTGGTGTAAAGTTCAATACAACCACGAATAAAGCATGCATGGTTTCTCAAATGCGCCACACAGGCAGATAACAAACTAGGTCGAGGTTCTGAAACACAGGAGATTTAGGCCACGCCCACACAGGGCTAATTATAACATAATTAAATTCACCTTAAACTCTTGTCACGCGAATGTCATATGTATTCGTTCCAACTCGCCTGGCACAGAAGATAAAACCAGTTTTGGCCACCAAATATGTTACCGCTCTACTTTAACAGTAACCTCTTCTGTATTGGGGAGCACCCCGTAAATGACTGGAAACCAACTTGACTGTAAACCACCAACTGATACTACAATGTTGTGTGTTGGTGTGATAAGTGAGGTGACGAAGTGAGTGTGTATTTTGAACAGTCACTCACAGTAACGTACACCACGAGTCATGGAATGGTGTAACGGCAGGCGACAGTTAATAACAGTTTATTTACATCACCACACGTTAACATTGAATACACACATAGTCAAATTACAAGTCATAGCAATACAATACTCCCCTTCTCAGCTACTCCACTTCCCAGCATCATCCAAGATACTCTTAAACATTCATCAGCAGCTATATATCAAGGCATAAAGTCCTCGCGACTCATCTCTGCGCTATAAGACTGCACACAGCAGTTAACATAAATAAATGCCTAAGGTCCTCACGACTCAATTCTGCGCTATAATACTGCACACAGCAGTTAACATAAATAAAGGCCTAAAGTCCTCACGACTCAATTCTGCGCTATAAGACTGCACACAGCAGTTAACATAAATAAAAGCTTAAAGTCCTCACGACTCAATTCTGCACTATAATACTGCACACAGCAGTTCACATAAATAAAGGCCTAAAGTACTCACCAAATATCTATGGCCTACACTAATCTTGGCCTACACAAATCTTTACTGCAGTTTATCAAATATGCTGTACACACAGCGAAAATATAAGTCGACACTTTTCTCAAGCACTACGTAGGCATACACTTTGAAAAACCCCGGGACTTGACCAGCTCGGTCAACGTCCACAACTCGACTCTTATTAAATCACACACTCGTCCCGCCAAAAAACCCAATCACGAGACTCGGCTGTTTAGAACACCGCTCAAAACAGTACAGAATAAATACATCTCAGCATTTGAGATAACAGCGTTTGCCACGCTTTTCTGTACTCTGTCACTCAAAATAGAAGGAGATATTTCTATTATAAAGTTAAACAAGCCTCCGCTTAATCGAGCGTACAAGTGCCGCAACCCACAATTTAACTTGTCCAAAAAACATTCCAAAGATCACTTCCCTTCCATAGGATCTACTCGTAACAGCTATGGGCCCCTTTGATTATCTGGTGAAGGCTATGGGCCCCTTTGATTATCTGGTGAAGGCTATGGGCCCTTTGGTTATCTGGTGAAGGCTATGGGCCGTTTGGTTATCTGGTGAAGGCTATGGGCCCCTCTGATTATCTGGTGAAGGCTATGGACTCCTTTGATTATCTGGTGAAGGCTATGGACCCCTTTTGTTATTGTCCGGTGAAGGCTTTTGACACATTTAATTATCCGGTAGAGACTATGTTCCCATTTGATTGCCAGATGACGGTTATGGGCCCATTTGAATGTTCGGTAAAAGCTATCTACCCTTTGATTATTAGGTCAAGGCTATGGACTCCATTGAATATCTGGTGAAGGCTATGGACCCTTTTTTTTAGCAAAGACTTTGCAGGGTCGAGTGGCTGGCCCCATGACCAAATCTCTTTAGTTGAGTCTATACAACATGAATGCTTTTATACATTGAACTTTGCTCACCCTTCTGTACTCGGTAAAACACGAGGGAGTTAGTTGCTCAGCATTCTGGACTTGGTTGTTGTTGTTATTAAACTAAGGCTGCTGCGCTTTTTAGACAATACCAAATTGAAGACTCCGTGGTATTATCTAAACAGTAGATATAGGCTTTTCATGTGACTTTTCTGCCATTCCGAAACCTGTTGAGTTGAAGTCACGAGCTCCAGTTTCTCCAGCTTCAGTTGCATTTAAAAGATAGTCAAATCTGGTCCCAAGCTAGGAGTAAAAAGCACGTGGTATATTGTCCATTCCCTGTCATCCATTGGAGCTCTCCAACTATGCATAACCAAAATATTGTGCTCTGGTTCTGGGCTTTACCCACTAATCGTTACGTTCTGAACACAGCCGCTTCTCAGCTCCCAGTGTTTATCACTGGGTACATAGTGAGATCCTAATTCATGCAGGCAACCAGGTCAAAGTCAAAGAGTTATTTGGGCTCAGTTGACTCCTCCTAGCGTAGTTTGAAATGCTGGGTTCTCAACATGTTTCACCACAGGGAGAATCCCTGGAAGTGTGTGGATGATTTCAAGACTCAATAAAGATGTAATTAGCCTCACAGACAGATAATCAACATATGTACATTATAGCATTGCGCTCAGCTGATGGTAATATATCGATCATATATCATCATAATCATCCTTATCTTTTCCTCCCCATTGTGTATGAAGCCACCACTATAGCTGGTCTCTTTGCAGGGAGCCTGCACAAAAGATTTACATGCTCTTGCATCACTCGTTTGTTCCATTGTAGTACTGGTTTGGTCCATTGTAGCACTGTTTTGGTCCATTGTAGTACTGGTTTGGTCCATTGTAGCACTGTTTTGGTCCATTGTAGCACTGGTTTGGTCCATTGTAGCACTGGTTTGTCCCATTGTAGCACTGTTTTGGTCCATTTTAGCACTGTTTTGGTCCATCGTAGCACTGGTTGGGTCCATTGTAGCACTGGTTTATGTAGCAATATGTTCACATGATAAGGTTGCCACCCCTATGGACAACCTCATATTAGTTGTCTTAAAGGAGTTGACTCGTGGTGTAGTAGTACTGCTCTTTCTTTATCTAATAAGTGACCCCCGGGAACTACACGGGGAGACTCATGTTTACATGGAGATAAAAATAGCTACATTTACAATGGTGGTAAATAAATATTCTGTGAGAGAAAAGATAGTGTTTGTCACACAATCTCTGTTAGAGACAAGATAGTGTTCGTCACACAATCTCTGTTAGAGACAAGATAGTGTTCGTCACAAAATCTCTGTTAGAGATAAGATAGTGTTCCTTACAGACACTCTGTTAGAGACAAGATAGTGTTCCTTACAGACATTCTGTTAGAGACAAGATAGTGTTCGTCACACAATCTATGTTAGAGACAAGATAGTGTTCGTCACATAATCTCTGTTAGAGACAAGATAGTGTTCTTTACAGACTCTTATAGCCGCAGTAGCATAGTTGTTAGCGCACTTGCTTCCTAGCTAAGTGGTCTGTGGTTCGATCCCCAGAAGAGGTGGGATTTTTTTAGGCCGCAAACGGCTCCTGGGTCGACCCAGCCTCAATTGGGTACCAGAGCAAGTCTGGAAAGGTTAAGGCGGCCAGCGAGATGCTGACCAAATCACACATAGTGTGCCGATGATCAAGAAAATATGAGCCTAACACCATATTCCCGATATGTCTCAATGGGCGTGAAACGGGATCCTTTACTTTGCTTTACCTTACAGACTCTGTGTTAGAGACAAGATAGTGTTCGTCACACAATCTCTGTTAGAGACAAGATAGTGTTCCTTACAGACTCTCTGTTAGAGACAAGATAGTGTTCGTCACACAATCTATGTTAGAGACAAGATAGTGTTCGTCACACAATCTCTGTTAGAGACAAGATAGTGTTCTTAACAGACTCTCTGTTAGAGAAAAAATAGTGTTCGTCAAACAATCTCTGTTAGAGACCGGATGGTGTTCGTCACACAATCTCTGCTAGAGACAAGATAGTGTTCGTCACACAATCTCTGTTAGAGACAAGATGGTGTTCTTAACAGACTCTCTGTTAGAGACAAGATAATGTTCATCACACAATCTCTGCTGGAGACAAGGTAGTGTTCCTTACAGACACTCTCTTAGAGACAAGAAAGTGTTCGTCACACAATTTCTGATAGAAACAAGATTGTTTTCGTCACACAATCTCTGTTAGAGACAAGATAGTGTTCTTTACAGATTCTCTGTTAGAGACAGGATAGTGTTCGTCAAAAAATCTCTGTAAGAGACAGGATAGTGTTCGTCACACAATCTCTGTTAGAGACAAGATAGTGTTCGTCACACAATCTCTGTTAGAGACAAGATGGTGTTCTTAACAGACTCTCTGTTAGAGACAAGATAGTGTTCATCACACAATCTCTGTTAGAGACAAGGTAGTGTTCCTTACAGACACTCTGTTAGAAACAAGAAAGTGTTCGTCACACAATTTCTGTTAGAGACAAGATTGTTTTCGTCACACAATCTCTGTTAGAGACAAGGTAGTGTTCCTTACAGACACTCTGTTACAGACAAGAAAGTGTTCGTCACACAATTTCTGTTAGAGACAAGAATGTTTTCGTCACACAATCTCTGTTAGAGACAAGATAGTGTTCTTTACAGACTCTCTGTTAGAGACAAGATAGTGTTCGTCACACAATCTCTGTTAGAGACAAGATAGTGTTCCTCACAATCTCTCTGTTAGAGACAAGATAGTGTTCTTTACAAACTCTCTGTTAGAGACAAGATGGTGTTCGTCACACAATCTCTGTTAGAGACAAGATAGTGTTCGTCACACAATCTCTGTTAGAGACAGGATAGTGTTCTTAACAGACTCTCTGTTAGAGACATGATAGTGTTCCTTATAGACACTTTGTTAGAGACAAGATAGTGTTCGTCACACAATCTCTGTTAGAGACAAGATAGTGTTCATCACACAATCTCTGTTAGAGACAAGATTGTGTTCCTTTCAGACTCTCTAGTTAAGAGAATCTGAGATGGACTCCCTACTTTGTAAGAGATAGGTGATACAGTTCTCTCATAAATAAACATATAGATAATGTTTTGATGACAGCATTGACGACATGAACTCCAAGGTAAACAAACGTTACAATATCCAGATTATAAAACAAAATGATCAGTCTCCAAAAACTTCATATTATATAAATACTATACCCCATACTCTACGGGTAAAGAATTATTGTAGCCCATACACGCAGAATTATAGAAATATTGTATCCCAACCTTAAAGATTATGGAAATGTAATATATGAACTTCGTGTTATAGAATCATGGTACTACATACGCCCCGGGTTAGGAAAATATAACACCCATTACGCTCCAGTTTATAAAAGCATTATTTCCCATACGCTTTATTGTGTTACTGGAACCCGATAGATTAGTAACAATGTAACCTGCTGAATATGTCGCAGAATACCAAGGAGGAAGAGTGGGCATTAGGCCAGCTTCACGATTCTTTAACAAAAACTAAAACAAAGATATAAAATTCAAAAACAGCACAAATCTGTCCATCTAACAAGTGGAATCATGCGTGCATCTTAGCAGCCATGAAGACAAAGTTGGAGCAGCAGACAATGATCTAAAAATAAGAATGCAACATCCAAGAAGAACCTTTATTGCACTGAGAAAAATACGGAAATAAAATGAAATCAAGTCCAATAAAAACTAACAATCTTCAACTCATATAACAGGCATTACTACTTGTATGGTCTTAAAACATGGAGGACAAGAAAACGACAACAAAAAAGATACACACTTTCATAAATGAGGGATTGCGCATAAAGAAAACAGAAAGATTGGAGATTTGAGGAGTTGATGTTGAGATGGGTAGGGCACATTGAGAAAGTCTCTTTTCTGAAATCTTCAGAGTAAGCGAATAAGAGTTAGACGAATATGAACAAAAGAATTGAAGACATGCCTCTTCCCCTTCTTCTTCTTTTACTAGTATCCTGCCTGGTGGCTAATGCGATCATGTATCTCCACAACTTCCAAACGCCAGTGCTATTTATGAATTTTGTTGTTGACTTTCTTGCCATGTCAAACTGTCCAGTACTTTCTCTCTTTGTCGTATGCTGCCTCTTTTTTCTCCAACCTTAACGATGATAATTGTCTTGATGTGAAGCTTAGTAACGTTTGAAATGGAAGGACCAACCGCAACACTTTTCGGGAAAATACGGAAAAAACATGCATTGTAATATGCTTTCAGTGAAAGTTATTCTGGGAATCGTCAAGTAGAGGCCAATAATCTTTGTGTCATTTAGATTACGCAGATCTCTTTGCGCGTAACCAGTCAACAAATTACAGATAATTTTAATAATTCAGTTTTATAATACAAGAGTTTTTCATGTTAACGTTAATGTTAGCCGTGTGTTAACATTAAAGACAGGATTTACATTATAAAAAACAAACAAACAAACAAATATTTTCACACCATAGCCGATGTAAGGAATGACGGTAAAGCACAAAGGAATACCATTTCTTTAGCATGTCTTTTGCTCTTGTGTTTAGTTTGTTCATTTATTTCGGCGTTTGGCTCGATGGTTTCTGGAGATCTTAAAGATCCCATTGACTTGCCAGATCAGTTTCAGAATCAGGAGAGTCCGTCTGCAATGTCTTAGTACCTACTGAAGCTCAATATTAGAACAACAATCATGCTACTCAGAAACCTGGGATTCGAATAAATGTCTATTAAACGTCACTAATGAATAACGGTAGATGGAGACATGCATTACAAGATGTGAAGGTAAAAAGAGGTGCAGATGTGGGAAGTGATCGACCATTTAGTAGTAGCAAAACTGAAAGTGAAACTAAGAATTGCTGGACCAACTGTAACTACACAGAAAAGGTTTGACATCAGCAAATTGAAGGACCCCTTACCAGAAAAGCTTTTGCGGCTGACATAAAGAAACGATATCAATTTGCCAAAGGTCAGGAAAAGACATTGACTGATGATATAGACCAGAAATTCAACACCATTTTAACAATATATAAGGAAAGCAGCAACTCATGTGTGGGATTCCAGGAAAGAAAGAAGCAAGACTGGATAACACCAGAAACATTAAACACCATAACACTGAGAAAGGAAATGAAAAGAAAGAAAGCAGAAGCGAAGTCCCCCAGGTTAAAGCAACTATATAGTGAACAATACAGTCAGCTGGACAAGGAAGTTAAACGCCAAACCCGAGCCAACAAAAGGAATTTCCTAGACGATCTTGCAAGACAGGAAGAAGAGGCAGCACTGAGAAATGAACAAAGCACAGTATACAAAATAGCTAAATTCATCAGCGGAAAACGAGGTGCAAACAATATTACATTAGTAAGAGGGAGCCGCGCTAGCGTAGTGGTTACAACACCGGCGACCGGGTGATACAGGATAAAACCCGGGCGACGGCATTTGAGGATTTTTCGTCGACCGGGATTTGGACTGGATTAACTCGAGACCTGGCGAGATCATTTGAAGGAGTGTCGTCGACCAGGGACTGGCTGCTCCTGAGCCGACCCAGCTGCAATGGGTACCTCCGAAATCGGCGAGTATTTGCCTGAATGGCGAGGGACACCTGTCTCTGTACAAGAAATAAAGGGATACTCACGTAAAATCAATGTCAGGTTAGACATAAATAATAACCTGAGATTTCGCCTCGAGTATTAGCGGGCGAACGCAAAAAAAAAAAAAATTAGTAAGAGATAAGCAAGGTAATCTTATCACGACAGCAGAGGGACAGGAAACAAGATGGGCAGAGCATTTCAGAGAAACTCTGAACAAGGAACCTCCAGAGACACAATTGAATGTTCCTGAGGCTGAAAACGATCTAGATGTTAATACAGACATTCCACAAAAGGAAGAAATCATCACAGCAATCAAAGGGTTAAAGAATGGAAAAGCTCCTGGCCATGATAACTTAAATGCAGACCTATTTAAGACCGACCCTGAGCTAGCAGCAGGACTATTAGAACCGCTATTTGCACAAGTCTGGAAACAGGGACAACACCAACAGAGTGGAACAAAGGAATAATTATCAAATTGCCAAGAAAGGAAATCTTGCAGACCGCAATAATTGGAGAGGAATCACTCTTCTCTCAGTTCCCAGCAAAATACTAGGCAGGATAATTATACAGAGAATTTCAAAAGCAGTAGACCACAAACTGAGGAAAGAACAAGAAGAATTTAGAAATAACAGAAGATGTGTAGATCATATATTCACTCTCAGGAACATTATAGAGCAGTGCTCAGAATGGCAAAGACAGCTTTACATTAATTTCGTTGATTTTGAAAAGGCTTTTGACAGTATACATAGGGATAGTTTATGGAAAATACTGAGGTCTTATGGAATTCCAAGCTGCATAGTGTCAATCATAAAAAGCCTCTATGCCAACTTTACTTATAGTGTTGGGCAGAGCAACCTAACCTTTGAGGTGAAGACAGGAGTACGAAATGGAAGCCCCTTATCAACCACTCTATTTTTAACAGTCATAGACAGGGTGATGCTCCAGACAACAGAGGGCAGTCCAAGAGGAATAACATGAACTACATTTTCTACATTGGAAAATCTGGAATATGCAGATGACATTGCACTGCTAACACATTCACATCAACACATCCAGGAAATAACGGATAAACTTAATAAGTATAGCCAGCAGGTGGCTTGAACATCAATTTAAGAAGTCAGAGGTCATGACGCTCAATGTGAGCAACCCTGAGCCCATATCAGTAAGGAATCAGCAACTGGTACAGACAGACACCTTCACATACCTAGGATGCATAGTAGCACCAGGTGGCGGGGCAAGCAAAGACATCAACAACAAAATGAACAAAGCAAGAACAGCCTTATTTAGCCTAAACAACATCTGGAAGTCCTCTCAATACAGCACAAGCACAAAATTAAGATTATATCAGAACTGTGTGCTTTCTGTGCGTCTCTATGGCGCGGAAAGCTGGAGAGTTACAGAGAAGGAAACGTCGAAAATGTCCACTTTTCAAACAACATGCTTAAGAAAAATTCACCGAATCTTTTTGGCCGAACACCATCACCAACCAAGATCTGCTTACTCGGAGCAAGCAAGAGGACATGCACACCATCATAGCTGGCAGACGCTGGAGCTGGGTTGGCCATGTCCTCAGAAGAGACCCCGATGCTATCACAAGAACAGCTATGCTTTGGATCCCTGAAGGAAAACGTAAGAGAGGCCGACCAAAAACAACTTGGCGGAGGACTGTGTAGGCTGTGATGAAAAGAATGAACCAGAAGTTGGGGCACTGAACGAAGGATGGCCACCAACCGAGCGAAGTGGAATCAATTTGCTGTTGCCCTACAAGACGCCACCAGGCGTGATGGCCAATGACTGCTTTGACGGTCGGCGGCTAAGGATCAAAGAAGAAGAAGAAACGTCACCAAATTAGTTTTAAAGGACTACGATAACTGGGTACTCGCGTAGAGTACTAGAATTGAAATGGTACGACACCAGTGTGGAACTGATGACAAGAACCAGACAAGTACCATCGGAACAAGGTATCGGAAGAAGACGCTGGCGAGGTATTAGACAGACCTATGTTAAACCTGTTGACATTCTTAGCGGCAAGACCTTGTTCTAGAATCCCCAGAGGGAGCTGATGACATGTGCCACGTGGAAGACATGGTGTGTGTTTTTTGACGGGCTGTAGCAAAGTGTGCAAAAACACGCTTAGTTAATGGACTGATAGAACGGACAACGGAAGAATAAAATTTTGAAAGCCTTGAACTGTACAATGTAACTAAGCATTCTAAAAATATTAGCGGTCGCGCATGCTCATTCGTTTATGTTATAGGAAAAAGGCAAGGATGGAAATTCACAATGGCGTAGCTAAATGTCGAAGGTTAAGGACACAATTTCTTGTGAACTGAGATCATTTAGCAGGGAATTATAAAACACGTGATAGCTTTTCACAGAAAGGATATGCAGGAATAGAAATCCAAAAGGAAACTTGTAAGACGTAAATATTTAGATATTTAATGTTTTATTCGCCTTTCACAACCCAGGTCTAACCTCGTGCTAGAATACATAAATTAGTAGTAAATACATGCCATACTCGATTGTAGGTTTGTGTAGAGAAAAAGGAAGCTTCCAATAGGGGAAGATAAAGGAAATATAAGACAACGTGCTGGATAAACTTGGTTGAGTGTGTATTGGAACGATTGATGGCACAATTACACAAATTACCCAAAATGACAGAGATTTTCAGTGCTGGGAAGAGACAAACCTTACCTGCTCCATCGGGCGCTCGCGCTTACAATATGTAAGACGAGAACGCTCACTTCAAAATCACACACAACTAAACCCCAGCCAGAAGACCAGTAGAGGGCTGTCTATACTACGTCAGTTACCACTGCATGCAGGGCATCATTCTTCACCAATTACAGTCTTCGTAAGAGCTTGGAATAGATCTTAGAGAGTGTGTAGGTTTACTATAGATAGGCTATTTATGTGACTTATATCAATTTTATTTCAGATTTTGGTGTGTTGTGGATGTATCGGACATATTGTTTGTGTGGATATGATGCTGAAGATTGGAAAACCTGAAATATAACCACCACAGTCCTTGTCAGAGCTAAATATAAACATTATGGTTTTGTCTCGGTCTATAACCCACCAGCAAGACCAGTACTGACTTGGCATGTAGGTGGGGAAAGCAAAGGTTGCATCCTGTTCATATATTCATATTGCTTTGATTATTCATGTATTATTGCAAAGGTTGCATCCTGTCCATATATTCATATTGCTTTGATTATTCGTGTATTAATGTATTTAAGACACTGTTTTGCAGTAGACACCAGTCTGTCTCCCTATATCTAAATCATACACAGCCATGTATCATTTATCATACATGCAGACATCTGATGACACCCTCATCTCATCACATCATAGGATGTAATAGGTGTCCATGACATTGCTTAGCCACTCAATACTCCTCGTTCCAGGTTTTTTAGTAAATTGTTAAAACCCTGAAGTCATGTGGACCTTCGATCCTGCTACCTAACCATAACAGGAGCCCAGAGGTTGAAGTGTTCCAGAGCTTTTTTCCCCTGATTGCTGGGATTGGATTGAAGTGTGACTTACAGACAAACAGTGTAATGTGTCAACCCATATCTGGACAAGTGCTGTTTTAAAATCTGAGTTTGATAATGACTATTCCGGTGGCTAATGTGAGACATTCCTCAGTCAGATGATGAGAAAAATTATGGCATAGATTAAAAAAGACAGACTAATAATATATAAATAACAACAGTGAGAGGACTTTTTTCGGTGTACAGTAAATTTAAAGATCCCATGGGGACTATTTTCTGTGTTTAAGTTTAAACTTCTAATTATATTATCAACGTGATCTAACTACATAACCATAATCACCATCGTCCAGCACTCAACCTTCATTTCAGAATTAGATAGATGTACATAATAAATTATGAAATTGTACTCAAGAGACTTGTTAAATTTTTAACTGTTTATGTTGAGTTACTTTTTCTGAATTATTATAATATCACATGAGTTACTACAGCTAAGATGGCAAGGTATATTTCTGAAGCCTTAAACTATTATCTAGCTAAGAGTACACGCAGCTGTAGCTCACTTGTGATACCAGTGCTGTTCTCTGACACTGGGACTACATACATTCTGGAGAGAATTCTATTTCTTCTCTAAACACTATCATCATATGAGAAAAACCTTACGCTACAGTGCGGGCACGTTCGCGGGATTATCTCTTGTATCCTAATCCATGTTCTATATATTTCAACTATCTCTAGTCTGTCTAGTGCCACAAGTAGCGTGTAAAGAAAATGTTTTGAATTAAATTCTAACAATTGAATTTTGTTTAGGAAAAGTACTATTAGTACTTACGAAATTGTTGAAGCTCACATAGTTACTTGGAATTTAATTTGTTCAATTTGTTAATTAAATTTAATTAAGATAACTTGGTAGAAGGTAAAACTAGATACCCTCTTACATATAGTCATGGCTGATATGGTGAAGTTTCGATCTGCGATCATGCAGGAGGGAAAGGACGTAGGATTGACAGGTGGTGTTCTTATCCAGTATGTCGCAACTGAAGTGGACAAATATTTCGACAGCGAGGACAAAAGATTGGAAGCTGAAAGAGAAACCAAAAATGCCTCCCGAAAGGGGGGCATCAAAGAAGAGTTGGCCACTCGAAAAGCAGCAGCTGGGAGACTTTTTCAGGCCATAAATCGAGGATTCCTCAGCAAGAGAGAGAGGTTGGTAAGAAAACGAAGATGGCTGTATACCGCTCCACCTATGTCCCAGTCTTGACATATGGAAGCGAGTCATGGGCAATGACTACAACCCACAAAAGCCAGATCAAAACCTCAGAAATGAGGTATCTGAGGAAGGTGGTTGAAGTAACAAGAAGAGACATGGTCCGCAACCAGACGATACGTCAAGGCCTAAAATGCCACCCCCTGCAGAACCAAGTAGAACAGTCCCAACTAAGATGCTTTGGCCATGTCTGCAGAATGGGAGAAGAATTGCTACCACGACAAGCATGGGAAACAAAGAGCCAGGGATCCAGACCCCCAGGACGACCCTGAGTCTGCTGGGAGGACAACATTAGACAATCTTTGAAGGACAGAGGACTAGAATGGAACCAGGCCAGGAGGAAGACAGCCGATAGGATAGTCTGGCGATCTCTCTTCCAAATTTCTACACCTCACGGTAGAAGGGGAACGATTAAGTAAGTAAGTAAGAGAAACCAAAAGATTGGAAGCTGAAAGAGAAGCTGAAAGATAAACCAAAACATTAGAAGCGGAAATAGAAGAAAAGAGACTAATGTTGGAAGCTGAAGAAAGGAGGTTGCAAAGAGCTCATGAGCTGAGTTTAAAAGAAATTGAACTCCAGGTAACGGCTAATAGTGCTGGGAGCAGCGCATCTCACTCTGAAAATAGTTCCAGCCAAAGTACTTCACATGACGCCATGAACTTTCATTTGGACCCATTTGTTGAAAAGGACGAAGGAATAAAAAATTTCCTTGACAGGTATGAGCGATTGGCTACTACATATGGCTTGGAAAAAGGGAAGTGGAATTTGAAGTTGTCACAATTATTGACAGGAGTAGCTTAAAATGTGTTCTTAAAACTTCAAAGAAAAGATCAGAACAATTATGAAGCCTTAAAACAAGCATTGTTCGTTAGGTATGAACAAAATGCAGAAGCTTATAGAAGAAGATTTAGAACTGCTAAACTTCCAACAGGAGAGACAAATCAGCAGTTTTCAGCAAGATTAGAGATGTGTTTGCTGAGGTGGTGCCAGTTAGGGAATTTTACTCAGGATTTTGAATCGATCAAGTAGATGATTTTAATAGAACTACTCTTGGAGTCCATGTCTCTTGAGACAAAGACCTTTCTGGTAGAACATAAGAGAGAAAGAGATTAGAGGAAATAATAATCTATGCAGAAAGTCATAAACTGGCTCATCATGTGTCTCTAGTGAATAAGAGGAAACAGGGAGAATGTTTTAACCCAAACCAAACCCAACCAAGTTTGAACAAAACGACAATACAGATAAGTACAAACCAAGATATGAGAATAAACACAAGAACCCGCTAGGATCAAACAAGAAACCTTCAAGAAAGGAAGGAAAGGGGGGTAAAACTTGCCAAATGAGTAACCACAATACTGCGGAATGCAGAAGGAAGAATCCTCCTTATCATGCTGCATGACTTACAACAGGGAACAATGGAAAGAAGGATTTGGCAGTTAGTCAGAAGGACCTCCATCATCTCCCTGTCTGTGAGAAAGTGACCTTAAATGGCACTAAAGTACTGTGTTTATATGATACTCGCTTAGATTTTGATTCAGTAGTGTGCTCTTCTCTGGTGAGTCCTGACCAGATAACTATAGAAACAGTGGAAATCCGAGGACCAATCAAGGGAGCAAGAACCATGTCACTACCCATAGCCCGAATCGACATAAGATCTCGCTATGTAGAAGAAAAAATCAAAGCAGCAGTGATGGAAGATCCTATTTACCTCTTGATACTGCGATGTAGGTATGTTTTTCATGGAGAACCTATAAAACCTGTAGTTATGGCAACAGTCCAGACTAGGGCAAGCTCCAAGAAAATGGAGGAAAATATAATTAATACTCTTCCAGAAGAAATGAAAAAGGCTCAAACAGCAGACAGCACATTGAAGCCTTGTTTTTGCAAAATGCCAAAAGCACTTCACCCTCCAGAGAAAGGAGACTTCTAAATGAAAAATGGCCTACTCTATAGAAAAGCTGGAACAGGATCTAAAGGACATGGACAGCTGGTAGAGCCAAAATCATATAGAGAGAAGGTTATGACTCTAGGACATGATATACTCTTCAGCGGACATATGGGAATAGGGGCCACTGGATAAAGGCTAGCCTGTCAGTACTTTTGGCCAGGAATCACAGAAGACATAAAGAGGTATATGAGATCCTGCCCAGAATGCCAAAGAGTAGCTCCTAAACAAATGACTGCACCCGCAACACTGGGAGAAATGCCCCTTATGGGAACCCCTTTTGAACGTGTTGGAGTTGCTATTCTTGGACCCCTCACTAGGACCAAGAAGAGAAATGCTTATATCTTAACCTTGGTTGATACTTGCTCAATGTGGGGAGAAGCTTGAGCCATGGCATCTATTGATTCACAACATGTGGCAGAGGCATTGTTAGCAATATTCACCAGATTAGGTTTCCCACACCAAATATTGACTGACAATGGTTCTAAGTTTAAGGGAAAGCGAACACAAGAGGTATTCAGGATATTTCAAGCCAGACACTATCATTGTAGCCCTTATCACGCTCAAGGGAACGGACAAGTAGAACGGTTAAATGGGACCCTTATCTCCATTCTGAGAAAGCTGGCAAGTGAAAAACCTTTTACTTGGAATACATACTTACCTGCTGCACATTTTGCATACAGGGAAGTCCCACATAACTCAACTGGATTGGCTCCAGCTACTTTATTGTTTGGTAGACCAATCAAAGGTCCACTGGAAGCATTGCTGTGGACATGGACTGAGGAAAAAGCAGAAAAAACAGTGACTTCCTTATACCAATATGTCAATGAGTTAATCTCTAGATTTAAAATTGGTTGGAAACTGGCAAATAAGAACTTTATAGACAGGCCAGGAGGAAGCATGCTGCTTACTACAATAAAAAAGCTAAGGATAGGGAACTTGAAGTGGGAGAGAAAGTCCTACTACTGTTGCCCAGCAGCAATAATAAATTGCAAATTGGATTGCAAGGACCCTATGTCATACTGGAAAAACTTTCCTGGACCAATAACAAGATTGACAAGAAGGGAAAAGAGAAGTATATCATGTCAATCTACTTAAAAAGTATTTGACAGGGAAGTTGCAGAGGTTGCACATATCATGACCTTAGTCATTGCAACAGAAATGAAAGATGAACCATTATCCTCTATGGAATTTCCATTAACAGCTACAGAGAGTTATGCTCAAGTAAATATTAGTGATCATTTAACTCTTGAGCAGAGGAAGCAAGTTCAGGAAATGTTGGAAACTCATGCTGATGTGCTCACCGATAAGCCTGGATGCACACATGTTCGTTGGAGTATGATATGACTGTTTCTGACCCCACTCCGGTAATGTATGAGAACCTACCCCATTCCTTATGCCAAAAGCACAGGCACTCCGGGAAGAGATTGATTCACTTATTAAAGGAGAAAATCATCTCAAAGTCAGAATCTCCCTATAGTTCAAGTGTGGTGCTATTAAGCAAACCTAGTGGTGAACATAGGTTGTGTATAGATTACAGGAAACTGAATGCTATCACAGAATCTCAGGTGAACCCATTACTTGATACCAACCAGCTGTTCTCTACTCTCAGTAAAGCTAGGCATTTTTCCAAAGTAGATCTAAGCCAGGGATACTACCAAATACCAGTGAAACCTGAAGTTAGGAAAATGCTGGCATTTAGTACATCAGAGGGACACTGGTTGGTTGTTGTTCGTCCATCACGGGTGATGAAGACCACTCTGTTCATCCAATTATTTAAGAATATGTTAGGTTAGTCTATGGGTACGAAGGTGACTGAAGAACCCGATTGGCGGGCGCTGGAAAGATTTAGTGGGCAGGGAGAATGTTTGATTCGGTCCTTTCTAGCTTGTCTCCACTGTTCCGCTGCTGCTCTTCTGGATGATTCGCATGCTGCTGCACCTTTACGAAGAGATGTGCGCCAAGCAGTTCGGTCTTGCACAGCAGCTTCCCATGTGTCTGGGTTTATGTCAAAGGTTTTCAATGACGTCTTTAACGTGTCTTTGAAGCGCTTCTTTTGGCCACCATGGGAGCGTTTACCCTTCTGCATCTCACCATAAAAGAGTATCTTTGGCAGTCGATGGTCTGGCATGCGGGACTACATGACCTGCCCAGCGAATTTGTGACTGCATCAGAATAGTATCAATACTAGGGATACCAGCTCTGTCAAGAACGGCGGTATCCGGGATCTTGTCTTGCCATTTGATGTTCATTATCTTCCTGAGACAGACTGTATGGAAGTGGTTTAGCTTCTTTACGTGGCGCCTGTATACAGTCCATGTTTCACATGCATATAGCAGCACTGGAAGCACCGCAGCTCTGTACACCTTCAGCTTTGTCTGTAGACTAATGCCACTTCGATGCCAAACGTTGGTGTATAGTCTGCCAAATGTGCTGCTGGCTTTGGAGATCCTGGTGTTCACCTCATCATCAATGACAATGTTCTGGGATAGTGTGCTACCAAGGTATGTGAATCTGTTCACAACATTCAGTTTCTCACCATTAACCTTGATGACTGGCTCAGTATAAACTGTGCCAGGAGCTGGTTGGTACATGATTTCTGTTTTTCTTCGTGTTGATGGTAAGCCCAAAGTTGGCGCAGGCTTCGGAGAATCTATCCACACTATGCTGCAGATCAGCCTCTGAGCCAGCATTGAGGGCACAATCATCAGCAAACAGAAGATCTCTGATGGTGTGTGATTTGACCTTGGTTTTTGCTTGAAGCCTCCTAAGGTTAAACAATTTTCCATCAATACGATAACTAATGTCGATTCCTGTGTCCCCGTCTCTAAAAGCATCAGTCAGCATAGCAGAAAACATGATACTGAACAGAGTCGGTGCAAGTACGCACCCTTGTTTAACTCCATTTGAGACGGGGAAAGGCTCTGATAGCTCACCGTTTTCCTGAACTCTAGCCTGCATTCCATCATGCAGTTGCTGCACTATTGTGATAAATTTTCTTTGGGCAGCCGTATTTTGCCATGATCTTCCATAGACCCTCTCTACTGACCGTTGTCGAAACGCCTTTGTCAAGTCGATGAAAGCTGTGTACAGGTCACAGTGCTGTTCTTGGCATTTTTCTTGTAGCTGTCTTGCAGCGAACACCATATCTGTGGTTCCACGTTCTTTCCGGAATCCACACTGACTTTCAGGTAAAAGACCTTTGTCAAGATGAGCCGTAAGGCGATTCAAAAGGATTCTGGCGAATATCTTCCCAGCGATTGATAAAAGAGAGATGCCTCGATGATTGTTGCAGTCTTGGCGATTACCTTTACGTTTATATAGATGTATAATTGAGGCATCTTTGAGATCGTGTGGGATGGTTTCACTCTGCCACATTTGCTGGAAGATCATATGAAGTTTCTCTATCAGAACTGCACCGCCATCTTTATAAACCTCAACAGGAATTGAATCGGAGCCAGGGGCCTTTCCACTAGACAGTTGACGAATCGCTTTTTTAGTTTCCTCCAGAGTTGGTACATCATCATCTAATGCTTCATTTATAGGAATTTGGGGCAGGCGGATGATGGCTTCGTCGTTAATAGATGATGGCTGGTTCAAGATATTATTACAATGTTCAGCCCAGCGTTGGAGAATTTTTTCCTTGTCTGTAATTAGTGTTTTTCCATCTGCATTAAGGAGGGGAAATGATCCTGATGATGTTGGACCATAGACCGCTTTGAGTGCAAGGTAAAAGTTTTTTTCAAGTCATGGCTGTCAGCAAAGCCTTGGATCTCATCTGCTTTATTACTCAGCCATGAATCCCGCATCTGGCGTAGTTTATGTTGGACGATTCTACGCATGTTGTTGAAAGCGTCTTTCTTGGATGTAGATTTTGGATCATTTAAATATGCTTTATGGAGATGGTGTTTCTCAGCCAACATCTGCTTTATATCATCTGAGTTCTCATCAAACCAGTCATTTTGTTTCTTGATGGAAGGACCCAGGACCTCTGTAGCAGTGTTGTAGATCTGCTCACTTAGGGCTGCCCATTTGTTTCCACACTTTGGCCGTCTAGCGAGATAGAGTTGAGACGGTCTTCTAAGGTGTCAGTAAATGACTGTTTGATTTTTGTCTTCTTTAGTTTGGTGACATCCAGCCTCTTTTGAGTTTTCTTCCCCTGAGGGCGCCTGGCTGGTTGGATACGAATTTTAAGTTTAGATACAATGAGGCGATGATCAGTCCAGCATTCGGCACCACACATGGACTTGGTCACCCGACATCTTGCCCTGTCCTTCTTCCTAACAATTACATAGTCAATTAGGTGCCAATGCTTTGAGCGAGGGTGCATCCAGGAGGTCCTGTTTGCGGGTAGGAAGTCGAAAAATGGTGTTGGTGACAAGGAGGTCATGTTCTGCGCAAGTCTGGAGGAGACGAAGTCCATTACTGTTACAGCGACCCACGCCGTACCTACCAATAGTGCCATTCCAGGAGATGTTATCTGAGCCTACTCTTGCATTAAAGTCACCAAGAATGATGAGCTTATCTGCTTTAGGAACTGATGCAATGACTGCATGTAGTTCTTCGTAAAACTTATCCTTGACATCATCCTGGTTTGTCATAGTTGGTGCATACGCGCTAATGATGGTGGCATGTTTTCTTCCATAGAACAGAGGGATCTTGACCGTCATGAGTCGGTCATTTATTCCCTTTGGGGGCCCCGCTAACTTGCTGACAATTGCTGTTTTGATTGCAAATCCAACCCCTGCTTCTCGTCTTTCTTCAGTTCCTCTTCCGCTAAAAAAGAATGTATAACCTGCACCCTTTTCGCAAAGTTGGCCCTCGCCTGCAAGTCGAGTTTCACTCAGTGCTGCTATGTCAATGTTGTACCTGGCCAGTTCTCTCCCAATCAGGGCAGTTCGTCTCTCAGGTCTGTTTGCGTTAAAGTCTTGTCAAGTAAAGTGCGCACATTCCATGCGCCTAGAATGAGGGGGAAAAATCTGTCCTTTCTTTTTCTTATATGTCGACCGCCGAAGTAGGGTACCCACCAACCGCGGTAAGCTGGTTAGGTAATGGTGAAGCAGGCAATGTTTAGGGCACCTTTTCTAGCCCCTTCCTCATGCCATGGAGGTGAGCAATGCTTTCCTAAAGAGGGCTGCTCAGACACTCAGGGGGCTGCCGAATCCCACTGCTGCTCCGATTAGTGGAAGACGACCATATGGCCTGAGCCGCCTGTGTGTAGGTCTGCGACTACGACTGCCAGCGTACCCACGCCTGCCGCTTCGCCGCTCGCCCATCGCCACAGGACTTGTTGTGAGTGGATGGATGAATGGATGAATTAATGAAAGAGTGACTTGCGCGGTGATTTGGATTAAAGTGAGGAAGAGTTGCGCAATTCGTCGACCTCACTCTCTCTCCTGGGTCCATCTCAATCCAGTGGCAAGACAAGTCAAGACGACTGGAGATGAAGTCAGGTGCAGTGGATGACCAGGGCTTTCTACGTGCCTCGCCGTGCTCCTTACGGACACTATGAATTTAATGTACTACCATTTGGGTTGACAAATGTTCCAAGTATTTTTTCAAGAATGATGAGGAAATTATTGGAACCTCTAAAAAATTCCCATATCACTAACTTCATGGATGACATTCTTGTTGCTACCAACACCTTTGCAGAGCATAAAAAAGCACTCTCTATGTTGTTTGACCGTATAAGATAAACAGGATTGACTGCACGAACCAAGGGTGCTATATTGGGTGTAAAGAATTGGAATTCTTAGGTCACACGATTTCTACGGGCCACATGTGAATCCTTGACCCCAAGAATGTAGAAAAGTTGAGAAAGCGTTTAAAGACCTCAAACGAAGAAAAGATGTAAGGGTCGTTTGTGTCCTTATGTGGGTTCTACCGAAAATATATACCCATTTCAATTCATTGTGTGCACCGTTGACCAATTTGTGCCTAAGATAAGGACATCCAGTTAGGATCCAATGGAAACGCTGAATGTGAGAAAGCTTTACACCGAGCTAAAAGAAAAAAAAAACTCACCAGCAATACGCCATTCCTTACCCTGCCCGATAACACACAAGAATTTGTGTTAAAAACGGACGCAAGAAATGTAGGAATAGGTGCGACCCTATTACAAAAGTCAACAACCCAGCCAGAAGAATTACTACCAGTGGCTTATGCCAGTCGAAAGCTAAATTCAGCAGAATTGAATTATTTACGATAGAAGCGAGATTGTCTAATTCTTTTGTCTGGCCACATCGACAAATTTTCCCCTTATCTTTACGGTAGAAACATTTTCATGGGGATGAAAGTGATCACCTGCCTTTAAACGATTTTCTGGCAGTGTCCACAAAAAAGTTAAACTCCAGATTGTTAAGGTGGGAGTCTTCTTCAAGCTTCTTACTCGTTTACGGTAAAGTACATTACTGGAAAAGAAAATGTGGGAGTAGACTTTTTAAGTCGACACCCAATTGCCGTGGAAGGAAAGAAAGGAGAAGTGTAACTTCAGCGTGTGTTTACAATAATAAATTGTACACAGCACAATTTAAAAAGGATGGGGCCTATGTAGCACAGTGTGCAAAAACACGCTTAGTTAATGGACTGATAGAACGGACAACGGAAGAATTAAATTGTATAAAAACCTTTGAACTGTACATTGGTAACTAAGCATTCTAAAAATAGTAGCGGTCGGGCATGCGCCATTCGTTTATGTTATAGGAAAAAAGGCAAGGATGGAAAATTCCACATGGCGTCAGCTGAGTGTCGAAGGTTAAGGACACAATTTCTTGTGAACTGAGGAGACCATTTAGCAGTGAATTATAAAGAAAGTGATAGCTTTTCACAGAAAGAATATGCAGGAATAGAAATCCGAAAGATCAGTTACATGTATATTTAGATATTTAATGTTTTATTTGCCTTTCACAATCCCAGGTCTAACCTAGTGCTAGAATAAATAAATTAGTAGTAAATACATGCCATACTCGATTGTAGGTTTGTGTAGAGGAAAAGGAAGTTTCCAATAGGGGAAGATAAAGAAAATATAAGACAACGTGCTGGATAAACTTGGTTGAGTGTGTATTGGAACGATTGGTCGCACAGTTACACAGATTACCCAAAAAAGACAGAGATTTTCAGTGCGGGGAAGAGACAAACCTTACCTGCTCTCTCTGGACGCTCGGGCTTACAATATAATATATAAACGAGAACGCTCAGTTTTTTTTTCAAAAAAAAATCAAACACAACTAAACCCCAGCTAGAAGACCAAAGAGTGCTGTCTATACCAAGTCAGTTACCACTGCATGTAGGGCATCATTCTTCACTAATTACAGTATTCGTAAGAGCTTGGAATAGATCTTAGAGGGTGTGTAGGTTTACTATAGATAGGCTATTTATATGACTAATATTAATTTTATTTCAGATTTTGGTGTGTTGTGAATGTATCGGACATATTGTTTGTGTGGATATGATGCTGAATATTGGAAAACCTGAAATATAATCACCACAGTCCTTGTCCCGGCTAAATATAAACATTCTGGTTTTGTCTGGGTCTATAACTCACCAGTAAGACCAGTACTGACTTGGCATGTAGGTGAGGAAAGCAAAGGTTGCATCCTGTCCATATATTCATATTGCTTTGATTATTCATGTATTATTGCAAAGGTTGCATCCTGTCCATATATTCATATTGCTTTGATTATTCATGTATTATTGTATTTGAGACACTGTTTTGCAGTAGACACCAGTCTGTCTCCCTATATCTAAATCATACACAGCCATGTATCATTTATCATACATGCAGACATCTGATGACACCCTCATCTCATCACACCATAGGATGTAATAGGTCTCCATGACATCGCCTAGCCACTCAATACTCCTCGTTCCAGGTTTTTTAGTAAATTGTCAAAACTCTGAAGTCAAGTGCACCTTCGATCCTGCTACCTAACCATAACAGGAGCCCAGAGGTTGAAGAGTTCCAGAGCTTTTTTCCTCCTAATTGCTGGGATTGGATTGAAGTGTGACTTACAGACAAACAGTGTTATGTGTCAACCCATATCTGGACAAGTGCTGATTTAATAGCTGAGTTTGATAATGACTATTCCGGAGGCTAATGTGAGACATTCCTCAGTCAGATGATGAGAAAAATTATGGCATAGATTAAAAGAGACAGACTAATAATATATAAATAACAACAGTGAGAGGACAGTTTTTGGTGTACAGTAAATTTAAAGTTCCTATGGGGACTATTTTCTGTGTTTAAGTTTAAACTTCTAATTATATTATCAACTTGATGTGTATATATAAAACCATAATCACCATCGTCCAACACTCATCCTTCATTTCAGAATTAGATAGTTGCACATAATAAATTATGAAATTGTACTCAAGAGTCTTGTTAAATTTTTAACTGTTTAAGTTGAGTTACTTTTTCTAAATTATTATATCACATGAGTTACTACAGCTAACTTGGCAAAGTATATTTCTGAAGCCTTAAACTATTGTCTAGCTCGGAGTATTCGCAGCCGTAGCTCACTTGTGATACCAGTGCTCTTCTCTGACACTGGGACTTCATACATTCTGGAGAGAATTCTATTTCTTCTCTAAACACTATCATCATATGAGAAAAACCTTGCGCTACACGGGCTATGCTCCTAGGGTGCTAATGAGTTTTGATAGAACTGAAATTATTTAACCAATATTACAGAAAAACTTAACCATGATAGTGGTTAGCGATTCAGCTTTAAGATTTATGGTTAGTGTGATAAAATTAACCGTGATACAACGTTAAAATATCTCCAAAGATAAAATGTAGGGATAAAAATAATGCGTAGGCTACTAGAAGACATGATCGCCCATGCCGAGGGTCACCACCCACCATGGAAACTAACTTGTTGGACGTGAAAGCAAAACGTTTACCCTTGGGACGGGATGAGAACGGAGATCAAAAAGAAAAATATGACTGAACACGTGCTTGAAAATAGCAAGGCTAAAAAGACGCAATTGGGGGGGAAAGGAAAAAAAAATTCACGTCCCCCCAAGTTGACACAATGTTAAATAAGCATGGACAAAAGGGACCTTAGCTATTATTACGCAACAGTCCATTCTTGGACGCTTCTGAGTTTTGCTAGCAAATGTGACTGTGTTCTAATTTCTGAATTCTGAGCTGTGAGTTTTTATTTGGCACCAAAGTGGTGTCAAATGCTGCATTAACATATATACAAGTGTGGACCAGTGCTGTCTAGTATTTTGTCGGAGCAGCCTTATATTGCCCCCAAGCACGGAGAGGTGGGGCCACCAGATTCCTATATTGCCCCCAAGCACGGAGAGGTGGGGCCACCAGATTCCTATATTGCCCCCAAGCACGGAGAGGTGGGGCCACCAGATTCCAGCACCAGAACTACTCATTCAAGATACGTGAGCGTCTGGCCTGCTGGATTTTCACCAACAACATGTTCACAAAATTATTCCCAATTTAACATTAACTAACACCTTGACAGTGGGGAACTTAAAATATATTTTTTCCTCTTAAGTCAACGAACAATGTTGGGCTTTCATAGACTAGGAGTGATGACACCATCCCAACAGCATATCTAAAACGTTCTCCAGTGACTATCTTAATATATTTATTATTAACTAGTTATTTGAAATAAGTAATTACACATTTTCGTCTATTATGTAACATGATTTTGCATTCAATTTATGACTCCATATTATTTCTCATGTTCTGACCAACTAAACATTTGGTTCAGAACAAAATAAATTTATCAAAAGATTAATTTGTAAAAAAACTAAAACACCCTGAGTTAGTCCAGTGTGTCATAAATTTACTAATAGTATTATAATTCTTAAGTATCTGTGTGTGTGTGTATATACATTACCACAACACATTGCATATCAGTACCCTAGACATTTAACGTAGCCACATTCATTAGAAAAAAAGATATGTGTGAGGCCGTAAGTGGTAGCAAGAAGGGCCTTCTGTAATTCACATCTACATTTAGCTCAGGAGCCTTCACAGCTGACCTCATACATCACACTAGGTGACATCAACCATACAATACCATCAAAATCCACTACATATATTGGGGTCTCTTGTCCCTGGATAATTAGCCTATCAATAATAGTAGGATCTCCTGGTGGGAGAATTAAATTAGGGGAACAAATTGTAAAAATTAAAAGTGTCCCTTAAAATTAAAAGTGAATTAAAAGTTGGTGAATCTTCACAGCCAGTGGTAATTAATTAGTTAACTGGCTAATTAGAATTACTTTACACTATAGTAATTAGAATTACTTTAGTTGTTTAGTGGTTGGATTTTTACCCTGATTATTGTTATTTTGTGTGTTGGCGGAGCTAGCTAAGTTCAGATCAGCTGCTGTGCTAACGGCGAAGGATATGGAAATGGAGGGTCAGGTTTTAATTCAGTATGTTACTGCTGAATGTGACAAGTATATTGAAAGGGAAGATAGAAGGTTAGCTGAAGAGAAGAGGTTACAAATTGAGGCTGATAGAGAACTTAAGAGGCTGCAGATTGAGGCAGAAGAAAAACGACAGCAAAGGGAGGCAGAAGATAAAAAGGCCGAAAGGGAGGCAGCAGAAAAAAGATTGACTGCCGAAAGGGAGGCAGAAGACAGAAGGTTGCAAAGGGAGCACGAATTACGACTAAGGGAGCTGGAGCTACAAGGCCAGGCTCCTGAAAATGGTGCCAGCCCTTTTGCCTCAGATGCTGCAGCTAGTCAGGGTGCCTCAAACTCAGCTATGGGGTTTCATTTAGACCATTTTGTTGAAAAAGACGATGTCATTGAGGGGTACCTCGGACGTTTTGAGTTATTAGCTACTACATATGGGTTAGAGAGAGAGAGAGGTGGAGTTTAAAGTTATCACAGGGACTGAGAGGTACTTCTTATGAAGTCTTCGCAAAAATGAACAGAGAAGACCAAGACAATTATGACATGTTAAAGCAGGCTTTGTTGTTAAGATACGAAAAAAATGGTGAATTTTATCGTAAGAAATTTAGAAATGCCAAACTGTTGTCTGGGGAGACATACCACCAATTCTCTGCCAGACTGGAAACCTATTTGGAGAAATGGACTGCTCTCGGGAAGACCCAAGATCTGAAAGAGATGATCATGATAGAGCAATTGAGAGAGTCCATGGCTCCAGACTTGAGAAAATTTCTCACGGAACAAGGTGCAGAGAGGTTGGGGGAGGTTTTAAATGTCGCTGAGAGGTATCAGGCAGCCCAGGCAGATGTAAGTGGTGCTAAAAAGAAGCACATAGACAATTTTAAAGCTCCACAGCAATTTAATAAATTTGATAATAGAGAACAGGGTAATAAAGGTAGGACAAACTTTGAACGGCCAAGAAATGACTATCGTGACAGAAACTCACAGTTCAATGACCAAAAGTTCAATGAAAGAAAACCGTTGAACCAAGGAAAAAGATGGTGTAATTGGTGCAAGAAGGATAACCATAACACCGAATTTTGTAGAAGGAAACCTTCAAACATTGCTGCAATGAAGTCGGGGACTCAAAGATTAAAGGTTAATCCTAATGGACAGCAGGAACCTTATCACCCCCCAGTTTGTGAGGATGTTATTTGTAATGGGGTCACCATAAGGTGCCTTTATGATACAGGTTTGGATTATGATTCAGTTGAGAAGTCTAGCCTAGTGGACCCAAGTCAGTATACCACAGAAACAGTGGAAATACAAGGGGCAACTAAGGACATACCACTCATGACACTTCCCATCGCAAGGATAACGGTGAAAACTCGCTATGTGGAAGGAGAAATCAGAGCAGCAGTGATAGATGAACCAATCTACCCTCTGATATTGCGGTGTAGATACGTCTTCTTGGGGAATCCCGAGAGACCTGTGATCATGGCGACAGTGCAGACCAGGTCACAGAAGAAGGAGGAAGAATGTGAACCTATAAATGCTCATCCAGAGGAGATGAGGAAGGCGCAGGCTGAGGATAGGACACTCAAGCCATGTTTTAAAAAATTGCCCAAATGCCACACACCTCCAAGCAAGGGGCAATATTTTATGAAGAACAAACTATTATACAGGAAGGCCGGAACTGGAACAAATGGTCACAACCAGCTGGTTCTTCCCACTTCATATAGGGATAAAGTGATGGAACTCGGGCATGCGATTCCCTTCAGTGGTCACATGGGGATCAGCGCCACAGGACAGCGTATAGCTTGTCATTACTTCTGGCCAGGGATAACGGAGGATATAAAAAGATATGTCAAATCCTGCCCAGAATGTCAAAGGGTAGCTCCAAAGCACTGGACTGCTCCTGCAACTCTAGGGGAAATGCCCATAGTGGGAACACCTTTTGAGAGGGTTGCAGTGGATATTGTGGGACCTCTCACTCGGACCAAGAGGAAGAACAGTTACATCCTTACTCTGGTGGACACTTGTTCTATGTGGGGAGAGGCGGTAGCCCTGCCATCAATTGATTCAAAACATGTAGCAGAGGCACTACTTACAATATTCACCCGATTAGGATTCCCGCATCAAATCTTGACTGATAATGGCTCCCAGTTCAAGGGGAAACTAACGGAAGAAGTTTTTAAGCTATTTCGAGCCAGACACTTTCATTGTAGTCCGTACCATCCGCAAGGGAACGGCCAGGTAGAGAGGTTCAATGGGACTCTCATTTCTATCCTGAGAAAGCTGGCACACGAAAAACCGGATCTGTGGGATCAATTCCTGCCCGCCGCGTTGTTTGCGTATCGGGAGGTACCACATAGTTCAACCGGGATGGCTCCCGCAACTTTGCTATTTGGGAGACCCATAAAAGGTCCATTAGAAGCTTTACTAAGGACCTGGACAGATGAGAAGGCGGAAGAGACTGTTACCTCATCTTATCAATACGTGAACGAACTGACCACTCGTTTGAAAGCTGGATGGAAACTGGCAAATGATAATTTGAAACAAGCCATGAAGAAACATGCAGCATATTTTAATATGAAGGCAAAGGACAGAGAACTAGCTGTGGGAGAGAAGGTGCTGCTTCTACTACCCGGTAGCCAGAATAAATTACAAATTGGATGGCAAGGTCCATATACGATTCTAGAGAAGGTGTCTAGAACAAACTATAAAATTGACAAAAAGGGGAAGGAGAAAGTTTATCATGTAAACCTGTTAAAGAAATATCTGGACAGACCACTCCAGGAAAGCACCCCCTTACTGACCTTGGCTATCGCAACTCAAATGCAAAAGGAACCACTCACCTCGCATGAATACCCATTACATCCTTGTGAAACAGCAGCACAGGTAAAAGTCAGTAAGCACCTGACTAAAAATCAGAGGGAGAGAGTTCAACAGGTTCTGGAGAAACATACAGATGTATTAACAGATAAACCAGGACATACAAATTTGCTACAGTATGACATGAAACTGGTAGACTCAAACCCAATCTGTATGAGAGCCTATTCTATTCCGTTCGCGAAGGAGAATGCATTAAAGGAAGAAATAGATTATTTGTTGAAGGAGGGGATTATTTCACACAATCATCTTTTAGCTCCAGTGTCGTGTTGTTGAGAAAACCGTCTGGGGAACACAGACTGTAAATAGATTACAGGAAACTGAATGCTGTCACAGAAGGACAAGTGGATCCATTACCAGACACAAAACAGTTATTTGCCCGATTAAACAAGGCAAAATACTTTTCAAAGGTGGATCTTAGTAACGGCTATTACCAGATTCCAGTGAAGCCTGAAGTGAGACCTTATTTAGCGTTTAGCACATCGGAAGGACATTATGAATTCAACATGCTACCATTTGGATTGAAAAATGCTCCGAGTGTATTTTCAAGGATGATGCGCAAATTGTTGGATCCCTTGAATAACCCATGTATCACGAATTTCATGGATGATATTCTCGTCGCCACAGAGACATTTGAAGAACACATTAACGCTCTAAAAATGTTATTTAATAGGCTTAGGGAGGCGAACTTAACTGCTAGGCCAACAAAATGTTGTATTGGATGCAAAGAGTTGGAATTCTTGGGACACACTGTATATCAGGGTAACATGACCCCTGATCCCAAGAACTTGGAGAAACTGCAGAGAGCACCTAGACCACAAACAAAAAAGGACGTGCGATCATTCGTGTCATTATGCGGATTTTATCAAAAATACATCAACAATTTTAACTCTATTTGTGCTCCTCTGACTGATCTGACTCGTAAGGGACTTCCAGATAAAATTATTTGGACTGCGCAAAGTGAATTAGCTTTCCAAGAATTAAAGGAAAAACTCACTAGCAAGCCTATTCTCAAACTGCCTGATTTGACACAGGACTTTGTGGTGAGAACAGATGCAAGTAATGTAGGCCTCGGGGCGGCCTTGTTGCAGAAGTCATCTTCATCAGATGAGGAACTGAAACCAGTCGCTTATGCAAGCCGCAAATTGAATAAGGCGGAACAAGGATATTCCACAAGCGAAAAAGAATGTTTAGCGTTAATCTGGGCAATAAAGAAGTTTCAAATCTATCTGTATGGTAGGACTTTTGTGGTCCAGACGGATCATCAGCCCCTCGTATTCTTATCTCAGGCTAAGCATGAAAACGCAAGATTGCTGAGGTGGTCTTTATTGCTTCAACCTTATCAGTTTAGTATCCAATATATCCCAAGCAAATTGAATGTCGGTGCAGATTTCCTCAGTCGGCACCCGTGTGATCAAAATTAGAGTAGTGGCAGGCTTGAGGAGTAATTTTATCTATGTGTATCACTGGTTTTGGAACTTGCCGTAGGCATGTTTTCAAGTGGGGAGATGTGTGATAAAATTAACCGTGATACAACGTTAAAATGTCTCCAAAGATAAAATGTAGGGATAAAAATAATGTGTAGGCTACTAGAAGACATGATCGCCCATGCCGAGGGTCACCACCCACCATGGAAACTAACTTGTTGGACGTGAAAGCAAAACGTTTACCCTTGGGACGGGATGAGAACGGAGATCAAAAAGAAAAATATGACTGAACACGTGCTTGAAAATAGCAAGGCTAAAAAGACGCAATTGGGGGGGAAAGGAAAAAAATTCACGTCCCCCAAGTTGACACAATGTAAAGAAATGGACAAAAGGGACCTTAGCTATTATACGCAACAGTCATTTCTTGGACGCTTTTACGATACTTAGTCCTATATTTGAATGCCGCGGCAAAGCACATGATGGAAGAATCTCGAACTAAATTCAAAATTTAAACTAGAGGAAAAAAATCCGTTTTCTTAATAATAATGTTAGGAATATAAAACCTAGCTGGTCTGATGGCCCATCATGAGCAGAGAAATAATATGCTTTCATTTATACAGACGGATAGATAATAAGGAAGATATTGACAAAAGACTGTATTGATTATAACAGACAAGCGACTGCACTGATAAACCCATGTCACTAAATGTAACCAAAATCTTGGCCTTGAGTCTGCAACATAAATTCAAACTGTAGTTAAGGAGAGGGACTGTAGTGGAGCATTGTCGCTAAAAATAACTTAGACAGCAGATTCGTGTAGGAAATGCATGTAAAATCAAGTGCGTTTTTATGAAAAAAAACAAGTAGAGGCAGACGGACTAACAGACCGTAATACATACTTGACTGCGATTTGACTGAAGTGACTTTGGTTGCCAATTTTGAATGTTAGGGGGGAAGGCGGCGATTGGTCAACGCAATTAATAGTAGTGTGAAAGAGAGGTGAAAGTTTGCCATTAGCCTTAGTCTGTTCAGAGAAGCAGTTCACATCTACAGTGGTGCTGATTCCCGAAGAATTTAAATTTTATAAGTGGGACGCCATCATACAGCCAGCAGCTCAGCTGAGTTTTGCTAGCAAATGTGACTGTGTTCTAATTTCTGAATTCTGAGCTGTGAGTTTTTATTTGGCACCAAAGTGGTGTCAAATGCTGCATTAACATATATACAAGTGTGGACCAGTGCTGTCTAGTATTTTGTCGGAGCAGCCTTATATTGCCCCCAAGCACGGAGAGGTGGGGCCACCAGATTCCTATATTGCCCCCAAGCACGGAGAGGTGGGGCCACCAGATTCCTATATTGCCCCCAAGCACGGAGAGGTGGGGCCACCAGATTCCAGCACCAGAACTACTCATTCAAGATACGTGAGCGTCTGGCCTGCTGGATTTTCACCAACAACATGTTCACAAAATTATTCCCAATTTAACATTAACTAACACCTTGACAGTGGGGAACTTAAAATATATATTTTTCCCTTAAGTCAACGAACAATGTTGGGCTTTCATAGACTAGGAGTGATGACACCATCCCAACAGCATATCTAGGTTATTTAAAACGTTTCTCCAGTGACTATCTTAATATATTTATTATATAACTAGTTTTATTTTGAAATAAGTAATTACACACACTTTTCGTCTATTATGTAACAATTGATTTTGCATTCAATTTTATGACTGGCCCATCTTATTTCTCATGTTCTGACCACCACTAAACACTTTTGGTTTCAGAACAAAAATAAATTTATCAAAAGATAATTTGTAAAAAAAAAAAAAACACTCACCGTTCGTCCTGAGTTAGTCCAGTGTGATATCTCATAAACATTATACTAATATTATTAAATTCTTAAGCAGTATGCAGTTTTTCCATGTGTGTGTAGGGGTCTTGATCATCTGTTATACATACCAACACAACACATTGCATATCAGTACCCTAGACATTTAACGTACTTTTGTGTTCGCCACATTCATTAGAAAAAAAGCATTCTTTGTCATCTCAGATAATGTGTGAGGCCGTAAGTGGTAAGTAGTTTCGGCAGCAAGAAGTGGCCTTCTGTAATTCACATCGGACTTTACAAAATATACATTTAGCTCAGGAGCCTTCAACACAGCTTAATTTTTTAAAAATTGACCATATATTCCCTTGGTATTAAAAATTCCATACTATGAATTACAGTAGAACTCATACATCACACTAGGTGACATCGAGTACAACCATACAATAAACCATTCAAAAATCCACTACATTATTTAGTCTATACTGTATGCGTATCACCAAACTCTTCATTACACTTGCAGGCAGGTACGTATTAATTATTTTTTGTTAAGAAAAAATGAATTGGGGCGCACATACCAATCACTGGATAGATTGGGGGATTGTGACAAGATTGTAACCTACTGCTCGTACCAAGCCATTATTTCACGACTTTTCGCTGTTCTCTACTTCTGTCTTCTGAGGAGTTTTCATCATCGGTCACTACATTGTATTTGGTTTTCTTCTTGCACAAAAAGACAATATTTCTTTCGTCATTCAAAAACTGAAAACCTGAATTCATTATATCTTCTAGGCCACCTGTGGCATCTCTTTGTCACAGTCCGAAATCCGGGCATTGCTTGAAAAACAGTTTCACAACTTCATTTATTCAATCATCAGTTGTGTCCACTGCAGTAGATTTCATTCCTTTTCTTCCCAAGGCAATCTAACTCAAGCCTTGTTGAGATTATCTTGTGACAGGGTGGGTCCAAGCATCAGCTAACATATAGCAGCAGTCTTTGAGATTAAGCTTTTTGGAAAACGCCACCACACTTTTCTTCATCTTCCTAGCCGAACAATAAACGACGCGGACTTCCTTTCTTGTACATCTTTTAAGCTTTGCATATAACACCCTGATCCATTATTTGAATCAGTGCTGTTACATTTGGGAGCAGAAAAATTACTTTAAATTTGCATCAACTGCATTCAATGTATACGTCTTCTGGATGAGATGGTGCATTGTCAGTAGAAGAATTACTTTTCCAGTTTTCTTTTCTTGTTCTCTCAACTCTTCACATTTGGGATGAAACTGATTTGTATACCAATCAAGAAATATTTCACTATTCATCCATGCACTCTTCTGTGTTGTAACCACAATGGAGGACATGTCACAATTCTTTAAACAAGTGGTTTTTTTGCCCGACGATTAGCACCGGTAAACGATGACTTCCACTGGCATTCGCGGCTACCAAAATTGTTACTCTCTCGTTGCACTTTTTAAACCCAGGGGCAGCTGCTTCGTGCTGAGATGCAAGTGATTTTTGAGGCAATGATTTCCAGTATAAGCCAGTCTCATCGGCATTATACACATCATCGAGTGAATAACCTTCTTCTTCCAAAAAAGCCAAGCATGTTTCTTTAAAATTTTCAGCGGCAGTTGCATCGCTAGATAAAGATTCCCCTTGAATCCCCAATTCTCGTCTGCCATGACGAGATTTAAAGTTTCTTAACCATCCCTGGCTAGCCTTAAAGTCAGGAGGACCGTCAAGTTGATTGTTGAACTGAAGTGCCTTATCACACAACAGAGAACCAGAGCTAGGCTCCCCTTTGCTTATTCTTTGCACAAAACATATATACAAAGCTCTTCCAATTTCACATTTCTTTCGCAGTTCTCATGGTTTTACGTTTCTTTGACCATTTTCACTATCAAAATTTCGATGCCAAACTCATAATTTTATCTTGTTACTTTTGATGTCAGAGACGGTAGCGTTCCCAAACATTGAAAATCCTCGGCAAGTGAAAGACACAGTTTCACCTTTTCTAGTCTCTTGATAATTATGTTTTCGTTTCATTGACAAACATTGCGGTTCTTTTATATGCTTTCGGCCTACTGGAAGATTGCCATATGCACAGAGAAATACTTGTACACCAAAATTATCTGCTGTCAGTAGCAGAAACAATTATTTTAAGTTGACTGTCTGTTGTAGCCAGTGTTCTACCTAGAACGCACACGTACACTGGGATTGGTAACAGATATTAACTGAACTTTATGATCTAACTGACTTTTCCTGTTCGTAAGCGACCCGACCATAAGCCATCCATTCTCACAAATTGTTCGCACACCATTTGAAGTTTGCCGCATCAAAGGATTCAGAAATTTAGTCTAACGTGACTGTTGGCATTGAGTTTTTATTTTTTTTTCTGGAAAAAGTGTTCGGATAATTGGATGTTCGGATAATTGGGGTTCGGATAAATGGAGTTCTACTGTATAGCATAACTGTATCTTAACATTTTGGTATTGAGGGAAAAATTGATGGGATACTGGATGAAAAATTAATAAGCGTTCACAACTTCAGTGGCTGGTTGTGTAGTGAATAAAGAAAGTTAGTTAAAAGCTATTTAGCTTACAAGATTGTTGTATATGAGTAGTAATAAAGTATTAAACATTTGTGATTCCTGTCGTCATTGTACAAACCGCTTCTCCGTTTTTTTGCCGAAGTGTCAGATCAGCTGATGTTTGACCGTTATGTATATCCTGATTTTGAATTGTCGTTGAATTGTTGAAATTAATTGTCATTAATTTTTTTTCGGTTTTTGAATTTTCCTTGCTTTGCTATTGCTCTCACTGTGTTGTGAACATTTAATGTACATGATTATTTTTATACACATTACGTGTTGTGTAGTGTCTATAGTATTATATCTTTTACCTGTCTATATTTTTTTACAAAATAAATATTAGATCAAACAAAATTAGTTTTTCAGCGCTCTGTAAGAATAAAGAAGTAGAAAAACTAGACAACAGAAAAACAACAGAGACCTGAGTGGCTTTCCCAGGGACTCGAACCCATGACTTCCGTGCGACAACCCCGCCTAGCTATGGGCAAGCGGAATCGCAATCCTCCTTGCCATCTAGGCATCACAAAAAAATGATGGCTTCGTGACGGTCAGTGTGCGACCGCATCATATCACCCGAATTTAAAATGGGGCAGCCAGCCTATTAGATGACGCAATCACTTCCTGATTGTTCCCCAATTATACAGTATAGGTCAGACAAAGACCTTAATATTGAGTCTAGTAATTGCTAGGTAAGACTAAAGATCAGTAAGTACAGGATGGAGGGTAGGTTTTGTATTGCAATTAAACACATTTGTAACACAGAAGGAAGGGAACCGAGGCCTGTAAACAGTAAAATAAATATTAGACAAACATAAAGGTATGTTTTCATCCAGTGTTTCTGTGTAGCGTTAATTTGTATATACTGATCTTGGGGGGTGTGGGTAATGACCACGATATTGGTAGTACATCTGGTGAAGGTTTCTGTCATGCCCTTGTCAGGGCAGCTCCGCCACCTTTGGTACAAACCTGGCATCCAGCTCTCTCCTCGTAGCGGACAGCATGCGACAGCGGTCACCCCCTGGGCAACGGCTTTGACAGGCCGGCTAAACTAGGTGAGGGTAGCCGACTGGTTATAAACCTTCGGTGAGTTAGGGTCTGCCTACCTATGCATGCGAAGACTGGATTCGCTAGAATGCGCGGAAGAAAACACCTGTTGCGTTCAACGGGCCATGACGGCGATTACCAGCACAACGCGCTGTGGAGGTAGGAGCAAGCGAGCAGTAGAAGCCTGGTCATCCACTGCGGCTGACTTCATCTCCAGTCATCTTGGCTTGTCTTGGCGAGAGAGTGAGGTCGACGATTTGCGCAACTCTTCCTCTCTTTAATCTAAATCACTGCGCAAGTCACTCTTCATCCCTTTCATCCATCCACACACAAAAGTCCTGTTGGCGTATGGGCGAGCGGCGAACGGCGGCAGGCGTGGGTACGCGGGCAGTCGTAGTCGCAGATCTACACACAGGCGGCTCAGGCCATATGGTCGTCTTCCACTGATCGGAGCAGCAGTGGGATTCGGCAGCCCCTTGAGTGTCTGAGCAGCCCTCTTTAGGAAAGAACTGCTACTCTCATGAGGAAGGGGGCTAGGGAAAGTGCCCTTCAACATTGCGGCTCCACCACCTACTAACCAGCTTTACCGCGGTTGGTGGGTTCCCCTACTTCGGCGGGCGAGCACATAAGAAAAAGAAGAAAAGGACAGATTTTCTCCCTCATTCTAGGCGCATGGAATGTTTCGCACTCTCCTTGACAAAGGACCGTAACGCAAACAGACCTGAGAGTGGCGAACTGCCTGATTGGGAGAGAACTGGCCAGATTGAAACATTGACTCGCAGCATGAGTGAAACTAGACTTGCAGGCGAGGGCCACATTGCGAAAGGGTTACGATTATAACATTTTCTATATGGAGCGGAAGAGGAACTGAAGACAAGAGAGAAGCAGAGGTTGGATTTGCAATAAAAAAAACAGCCAATTGTCGGCAAGTCTAGCGTGGCCCCCAAAGGAATAAAAGACGACTCAAGACGGTCAAGATCCCCCTGCTTTATGGAAGAAAACATTGCAACCATTCATTAGGCGGTTTGTTACAACGATGACAAACCAGGATGACCTCAAGCGATAAGTGTTTACGAAGAACTACATGCAGTCATTGCATCAGTTCTAAAGCAGATTAAGTCATCATTCTTGGTGGACTTTAATGCAAGCGTAGGCTCAGATAAATCTCCTGGATGGCACTTTTGGAAAAGTACGGCGTGGGTTCGCAGTAACAGCAATAGATTTCGTCTCCTCCAGAAAAATAACTTTGTCACCAACACCACTTTTTCGAGCTTCCAACGCGCACAGGACCTCCTGGGGGCCACCCTCGCTCAAAGCGTTGGCACTTAATTGACTATGCAATTGTTAGGAAGATAGGACATGCAAGATGTCCGGTAGTGACAAGTCTAGTGTGTGCGAATGCTGGACTGTTCATCGCTCAATGTGTATAGACTTAACATTCGTATCCAAACCAGCCAGCGCATCATTACGGGGAAGAAAAACTCAAAAAGGCTGGATGTCCACCAAACGTAAGAAGGACAAAAATAATACCAGTCATTTACTGGACACCCTTAAAAGGACCGTCTCAAAATCTATTCGTTAGCGGCCAAAGTGTGGAAACAAATGGCGCTTAAGTGAGCAGATCTACAACAATGCTTCTGAGGTCCTGGGTTCCCGCATCAAGAAAACAAAATGACTGGTTTGATGCGACTCAGAGATGATAATTTTTTTTTAAAGAAGGTTGTTGGCTGAGAAGAAAACACCAACCCTGAATAAAGCAGTATTAAAATGATCCTAAATCTACATCCAAGAAGACGCTTTTTAAACAACCATGCGTGTAGAATGCCCACATAAACTACGCCTAAGATGCGGTATTCATGGATAGGAGTAATTAAAGCAGACTAATTGAGCTCAAGGTTTTGCTGTCAGCCATGATTGAAAAGATTTTACATGCACTCAAGCAATCTATGGTCCAAACATATCAGGATCATTTCCCCGGTCCTTAATGCAGATGGAAAAAACACTATTTACAGACAGGAAAAACTTCTTCAACGCTGGGTCGAAATTTTAATAATATATCTACAGCCTTCATCTATTATCGAGGATAGCCATCATCACCCTGCCCAAATTCCTATTTAAATGAAGCATCGCTGATATACCAAATTGGAGGATGAAAATCCAAAATGCGATTCGTCAACTTTTAGTGGAAAGCCTGTGGTGAAAAATTCTTAATACCATTTATAAATTAGAATAAATATAAAGCCAGAACGAATAATAGATAGGAAGAAGAATGGAGAAAGACAGCGTGCTTTCCAGTTATAGATAACGCCTTAGATGTTTAAACGCCGTAATGGCTACACAAGATTTCTACTTGTCAATTCGTTCTTCGTTCCTAGTAATGCTTAAGCTACCAATTTCGGTGATACCCGTAGTCTAAAAATAGAATGTTGTAGTATAATCTTTTGGACGACCTCGATTTTAAAAACTAACACTGTGCAAAATCGCGGCAAAAGTTAGCCTTGGAATAGACAGAGGGCTTAGAAGAAAAAAAGCAGAGAGAGGTCTCAGTATTCGCAAGATGCGTCTAAAAAATAAACCAACTCAGTGGGGCTTGGCTAAAATTCTTCAAATACATCGATACGAGGTTAATGAAAACGTAAAGGTAAAAAATTTTTCGCGCCTTTATATGATAGTACAGTGTAAGTTGAACAATCATCATCGAAAAAAGGCATCTCTACACCACTTAGCCTTATCAATTCGCAGAAAGGGAAGAGGAATATGTAATATTGCTCAGGAATCCAGATATATCCTTCTGAATCGCCTGTTTTTGAAACATAGTAGTGACGGCTCATCTTTGACAAAGGTCTTCTACCTGAAAGTGACTGGGGTACTCAGTGTGGGCATTCCAGAGAGACAGAGAAAGAGCGTTACACATTTGAGAGGAACCATTCGATATGGTGTTCGCTGCAATTGTGGACAGCTATCAAGAAAAATGTCTAAGAATGTGTGCGGTTCAAGCAAACAGCCTCTCAAGTAGATTGCTCTTACCTGTACACTGCCATTGGATTGCCCATTTCATCGACTGGATGACAAGGCGTTCGTTTTACTGGTGTATACACGGTCAGTAGAGAGGGTCTGGTGTGGAAAGAATATGGTTTATACTAGTTAGTAAGAAAGATCATCAGGGCAAAATACGGCTGCCCAACTCCCAGAGACAAATTTATCATCAATAGTGCAGCAACTGCATGATGGAATCAGCAGGCTAGAGTTCAGGAAAAACGTGTGAGCTATCGAGAGCCTTTCCCCGTCTCAAATGGAGTTAAACAAGGGTGTGTACATTTGTTGCATCCTATATAATGAAAAGGTTATTACATTATATAAACTCTTGTTCACAGTATCTTTAGATGATTGTCATAGTGTTGTAAATTGTTTTTCTTTGCTATGCTGACTGATGCATTAACGAAAGTTTTCAGATTGAGTCGGGGACACAGAATCGTATAAGACACTTCAGATATCGTATAAAGTGATGATTCAAAAATTGTTTAACCTTAGAGAGGCTTCAAGCAAAAATCCCAAGGTCAAATCATACACCATCAGAAGGATCTTCTGTTTTGCTGACGATTGTGCCCTCTGAAATGCTGGTCATCTCAGAGTCTGATCTCCGGAAGAGCGTGGAGCATAGTTCGTGCAAAGATAGATTCAAGAACGAACTGACGAAGCCTGTGCCAACTTTGGGGCTTACCATCAACACGGAGAAAAACAGAAATCAATGTACCAACCAGATCCTGGCACAATTAATATAGCCTATTCCCTGAGCCAGTCATCAAGGTAAATCGTGAGACACAAACTGAAATGTTGTGAACAGATTCACATAACCTTGGTATTGTTGCCTCACACTATCTCAGAATTCTCCGAATCTGTGGTCATTGATGATGAGAGAGAACAGCCCCAGGATCTCCAAAGCCAGCAGCACATTTGGCAGACTCTATACACAGCAACGTTTGGCACGTTCGAAGTGGCATTAGTCTACAGACAAAGCTGAAGGTGTACAGAGCTGCGGTGCTTTCCAGTGCTGCTTTATGCATGTGAAACATGGACAGGGATATACAGGGCCATGTAAAAAAGAAGCTAAAACCACTTCCATACAGTATGTCTCAGGAAGGTAATGAACAATAAGAATGGCAAGACAAGATCCCGGGATAAACCAGCCGTTCTCTGATAGAGCTGGTATCCCTATCATCGATACTATTCTGTATGCCGTCACAGGTCATGTAGTCCGCATGCCAGACCATCGACTAGCCAAAGATAACTCTTTTATGGTGAGATGCAGATCGGGTAAACGTTCCCATGGTGGCCAAAAGAAAGCGCTTTCAAAGACACGTTAAAGGACGTCATTGAAAACCTTTGACATAAACCGGAGACACATGGGCAAGCTGCAGCCGCACAAAACAACGAAAACTGCTTGGCGCACATCTCTTTGTAAAGGTTGCAGCATGCATGCGAAAATCCAGAAGAGCAGCAGCGGAACAGCGGAGACAAGCTACAAAAGACCGTGTAATAAAACCTTCCACGTGAAGCAAACATTAGCCCTGCCCACACTGTCCGAGAACTTTCAAGGGCCGCTTCGGGCTCACCAGTCACTTCGTACCCATAGATTACACCTAACATATTCCTAATAATTGGATGAACAGAGTGATCTTCATCACTCGCGATGGACGAACAACAATACTGATCTAATACCTTTTTATTTGTTTATTTATATTTAAACATAACTCAACTACATTATTCTTAACTCATTCCGCCCTGTTGCGACTAAATGCGACATTACACATTCCGCCCTGATGCGACATAAAGCGACATAAAGCCACCGGCCCTTTTTGTAAGCGTCTAGCAACAGAACTCTCGTGTCGAGCGATATCCGGCGAGAACAGTAACAAACTAAAGAGTTTTACTTTCGATTCCTTGAAAACCGAATATTTTTATGTGGTTTCGTTCGGATTATATAGACGTTTGAAGTCAGATCAGTGTGTGCGGTGTGTTGAGGCCTTTTTTATCAACAATCCACGTCAGACACAAACGCGATCGGCCTTTTTAGTAAGCGTCTAGCAATGGAACTCTCGTATCAAGCGATATCCGGAGAGAACAGGAAAAAAACTAGAGTTTCACTTTCGATTCTTTGAAAACCGGATGTTTTTATGTGGTTTCGTTCGTATTATATAGAGTTTATAGGCGTTTGAAGTCAGACAAAGTGTGCTGTGTTGAGGCCTAAATTAATATTAGACAAACATAAAGGTATGTTTTCAGGTGCTCGTAAGAAATAAAGAAGTAGAACACCAGACAACAGAAAAACCACAAACGCGAGTGGCTTACCCAGGGTTCGAACTCCGTACCTTCCGTACGACAACACCGCCTAGCCATACAAGCGAATCACACTATCCTCCCGGCCAGCTAGGCATCCCCAAAAAAAGATGCATTACTGACCGGTCATTAGTGCGAAACACAAGACAACACCGGAAGTTTACAATGGGCACCTCAGCCTATTAATGACGCAATCACTTCTGTTGTTCCCCTATTCTACAGTACTTGTCAGTCCACACATGACAAAGACCTTGATACTGTGTCCAGTAAATGATAGAAGTTTTTCTAAAGATATTGTATGATCATTTTTTGCTAAAGACATTGTATAATCATTTTGTCTGAAATGTACACTTTAATTTTTTTTCGGTCAAAGCGAGATAACTCTAGATAAATGAGATTATCATTTAATATGATGTTACCTCCTCTTGTGACGAGACACGTTCGGTCCATATTTTTTTTGAACGATGTGTGATCATTCTCCTTATATGGTAGTATCGGTCAACTGTTCTTGGAATATCTGAAACCAGTGTTGAGGTCTCTGTTCATGTCCATATAAGGCTCGATCTAGTATAAATCTTTATCTGGAATGTTCCTAGATCGTCTTGTTTGATTGCTACTCAAAGTGTATGCGTTTCTGCGCATGTCCGGACGCAAGGCGTCTGGGAAGTTTTTCTGTAGAGTCGATGGAAAGTTGTGAAGCAGAGAAGACGCATTCTTGGCGTCTCTGTGATTCTTGTTAGGAAATTAGGAGCCTTATTGTGAGTTAGTTAGCTTACAAGGTCCTTCCCTTGAGTATTCAAAAACGCCTGGAGGCGTATGTTTTCTGTGGTGTTGATTTTCGAAAGAAGGTAATGCCTCGTTTACATCTGAATCTGTAACCTAACTTTATGTTTGACAATGGTCGATCTCTGCTCACGTATGCATTACAGAAATGGAGGTTCTTCTACTAGAAGTCACGCCCCAGGTATCTTCAAACCTGAGATCTATATGTACACGGGTCATACTCAGCCCGAAGGACAGTTCTATGTTCTATGAACGTCGCTGTGTGTCAGCGACTGCATCTACGTCAAGGTTAGAATTAGGAATGCCTGTAAAGGTCAGTTTGACCTGCACTCCTGGAACACTATCCTCGTGCGACTTATGACTTAACTCATTTAGCACATCTGAACAGTAAGAGGATTTTTTTATGTACTTTTGATATTTGGAGCCAACAATGTAATCCCTTGGCGCCATGTCATTATTTTGAGAAGATGCCAAATGCATTGATGAACCATGTATGCTGATTATCGTGAATGTCATGACTATGCTCTATTGTCAACTGGATGTAACGTACCTGTACTTGTGGCGTCAAATAAATTATGAAAACGTCAAGAGCAGTTTACCCTTTTATGACTTCACATGTCATACCGTATGTGCTGTAACTCTGTGAACTACATCACTACTATACACAGCAACAACAACAAAACCAGATACGACACCCTACATCTTGAACTATACTATACCTGGTGTCGATAGGGGTGGTACTGTGACAGGGCTAAAGATTTCCCAACGAAATTAGACTTATACTTACAACATCCATGGTGGTCAGTTCTGCCATTATCATTTTATGGAAGCATCACGATAGCGGGCTTATCACCAAAGAGGAGCCAGCCTTAAATCCACCCTTATCACTAGTCATCCCCAAAAAAAGATGCTTTACTGACCGGTCATTAGTGCGAAACGCAAGACAACACCGGAAGTTTACAATGGGCACCTCAGCCTATTAATGACGCAATCACTTCTGTTGTTCCCCTATTCTACAGTACGTGTCAGTCCACACAAGACAAAGACCTTGATACTGTGTCCAGTAAATGATAGAAGACTTAAGAACAGTAGTATAGAACAGAGGGTAGGTTTCTGGTATTGTATAAACATTAATGACACATAAGGAAGGGAAACCCGAGGCCTATAAACAGTAAATTAATATTAGACTAACATAAAGATATGTTTTCAGGCGCTCGTAAGAAATAAAGAAGTAGAACACCAGACAACAGAAAAACAACAGACGCGAGTGGCTTACCCATGGTTCGAACTCCGTAACTTCCGGTGTTGTCTTGTGTTTCGCACTAATGACCGGTCAGTAAAGCATCTTTTTTTGGGGATGCCTAGCTGTCCGGGAGGATAGTGTGATTCACTTGTATGGCTAGGCGGTGTTGTCGTACGGAAGGTACGGAGTTCGAACCCTGGGTAAGCCACTCGCGTCTGTTGTTTTTCTGTTGTCTGGTGTTCTACTTCTTTATTTCTTACGAGCGCCTGAAAACATACCTTTATTTTTTTGTCTTATATTAATTTACTGTTTACAGGCCTCGGGTTTCCCTTCCTGATGTGTCATTAATGTGTTGAAGCATGTTTTATCAACAATCTACGGCAGAATGGCCTTTCAATTTATTGAGTCATTGATTGATAATGACGATCCCGACGATAGCAACCAAGTGGACGAGTCAGATGTTGACTTAGATGACGAGGCAGTGGATTTATTTGATAACAATTAACAGTGAAACTAGTGACAGCATTGGTGAAACAAAAGCAGACCTGGAGTGGTCTGACACGCTGAACAGTCAGGGACTTTCAGGGACAAAATGGGTGCATTAACTGAAACACAAGGCGCTCTTCATAATCAGGATCCAAACAGCTCACCATTTGGCTATTCTAGCCTCTTCTTTCGAGTTACAATAATCAAACTATTTGTGGAACAGAAGAACAAATATGCTAAGCAGCGGCAGGGAACTAAATGTGTTGAAGACTCCTACTGGAAATCCGTTTTTCTTTTTTTTTTCTAAAAATAAATTACTATTATAGCCATATAAATGTATGATTACATTGAAAGTTCGTTCATTTTTCTTTCTAACATTTTAAATTTAATTGAAATTGGTGAATATCTGCATGCTCAAATATGCTTTCAAAGATTACATGTCATGTGGTAAACATAGTTACTTCCCCTTGGTTAGAGTTGGGGAACAAAAATGTGCCAAACCTTCAGGGTGGAATGAGTTAATGTTGTGCCCAAGCTGAAGTTTGAACACGTGTACACGAGACATGATGAGATAAGTCCAGCAATCTGGGAGGACGGAGCTGCATGTCACGCTAAGTGAAGATGCTATCTACGTTGTCACCTCAGATTGCGCCAGGCTCTTACAACAAGCATAACAGAAAAGTAGCCGCCATAACGAACACCAGGCACAACGTAGCTGAGGATTGTCACTTCGTGAGCTCGTTATCCTCATAGTTATGATTGGAGGAGGCTTCTACTACTACCAAACTTAATGTTATGTATAGCATTTGTTTAAAATATATGCAAATCGTCGAGGTGTAAACTGGTAGACGTTTCCTAGTGAATCACTTGCAGAACAGATAAGGTTAAAATTAGCACTAGTTGCAGTAATTATTAGGGCAGTCAAAGTAAAACATACTTTCACGTCCCATACATGTAAGACACGAAACAATTCCGCCTCAGCATACTGCAAAGTAATAAACACAAGTTAAAGAGAACAGTCAAATGGATGTTCTGCTATTCAAGATAATTGTCCATCAATGGAAGGTATCCTAAATAATAAAGTCTAGAATGTATTCTAGAAGGAACTATCACTCTGAACCTTGAAGTCTGAAAAAATAAATTATAGTAAACTACAGCGAAAAACGCAAGTCAGAAAATTCATATTAAAAACACGTATAAAATCACAGAATAACTGAAATATAATTCAAAAAAGAGAAATCCCAACCCATAACTCAATTAATATTGTTTTAAACCATTTAAGACATCAATCTATTCCATTAAAAAAAGGCAATTACTCAGCGAATCACGTTCTATTGTCACAAAATGACCGTGCTCTTCATTTTATAGTGTTCTTCCTGTCTTTTTTCTGTATTGTGCCTTCCATCAATTTTTTCCTTACTCATATTTTCTCTCATATTATAATGCATGCCACATATTTCGCGTCATTTTCTCATGATCTATCCTGGGTAGAGATAACGTTAATAACCCAGCAAGAGGCAGACAGTCGAATCTGCTTTATCTGTGTAAATTAAACATACGCGTGAACGTACTGGTTCACACCAAGCTTGGCACCCATACGTCCCGTATAGTAATTGGAAGATAAACTGCGAATGTATTTTAGTGTGGAAGAAATACAACATTATTGCGGGCGGGCTCCTGTTTGTTTGCATTTATGATAACAAATTAAACTGAGGGTTGCTATGAATTGAAAAAATCTAAAATGTTGAAGCGTTAATAGTGGAGGACTTATTATGGAAGGATTGTGAAAAAGTCTTTTATATTGTAGCACTAGGCCAGACTCCAGCACCGTGTTCCATTGATTCAAGACGACACTTTAAGACAAGTAAGGTTTCAATAAAGAGGATTGGACTAACTATTGAGGATCTTCTTAAATTAACCAGAACAAAACTCGGTTTTACAATACTAGTTGTGGTTGAGGCGAACTTATGTCGACGTGGGTACCTTACACCTAAGACCCATTAAGAAAATTTAATTGAGGACCGTTTGACAGTGATTGCAATTATTGGTTGTTTGCAACCCTCTCAGCAGCAGATTTAGCAATTCAAGCAACATAAAGCCTTATATAGAGCAACATTTAATTTTACCGAACACCCAGAGAGTGTTCGTGGACGTTCTGAAAAAAAATACAATATATAAAAACAATGTCTAAGTGAAACATAAATAGCATAAATAATAACACTTACTATTCAGGCAATATACGTTCACAACAATCAGCCATGATCAATCACCCATAGGTACACATTCATACCACATGGTCTCATGGTTACGAAATCTTGCAAAAACAGCATGCAGCAACGCTAACAACCCACCTAAAGCTACGTGGTTGTAAATTGTATAGTAACCTGATATTATAATTATAAATATTATAGAAATAATGGCTTCACAAAGCTATTTAAAGCGCTACATATAACCAATTGTGATTTTACACTGTAAAAAGGACTTTGAAACTGAGAAAAAGAACATAAATTAGCTATAGCGGATCTTAGTAATATTTACATCAAATTATCAGTCTAACATTACTGACGATGCACATACATTTATTTAAGTAAGCTGTGATATATTAATAAATTGCCATATTAAAATAAACTATTTCGGCATCAGTACCGTAGTTAATAAATAGAACAATCTAAATCGAGCCACAATTAAATATTATTCAAACCGACTACGTGTCGAATTTACACAACATAATTGACTGTTTCCTTAACCCCAAACAATATGGAAATACTTAACCATTAATTTCATTTACACAAATGTAATAACTGAATATGTCAGTTCCAGTACCGGCCACGTGTTATAGTTCCTGAACATGGACCATCTGTTCCAGTCACACCATGTCCGAATAAATTTAGATCTAAAACCAACCGAAAGTGAAATAAATAACTTTGAATGGACCATATAATTAATTAAACACGACGCCAAATTAATAGTGTACTTATAGTCCTATATTCTCTCTAACACTATCAGGACTTCAAAATATTAACGAATAATATTCTATCTAAATTAACTCACGTGTCCACGGCAACTTGACTTCAAATCTGGTTCGGCGACTTCTCGCCTGGCGTTTTGCAATCGAAATGACAGAGAAGATTAAAAGTCTAAGATTTCCGCGTTTAACATCCATGCTTTTAGCATACCTCTGATTGGCTGTTGTTCTGTCGGCAGACTTGACTAATGTTCTATTTTTAGATCATAACGAAGATGGCGCTGAGGAAAATGCCGCAGCATGAAGGAGAAAATTACGAAAATGATGCTGTCACAGAAGTAATACTAATACCTTAACGTAAGACGGAATCATAACCCGTGGCCCAACGTTATGCGGAAATCTTCCTTTGCCAGACGTCTGTAAATTATCATCCGATACTGGATAAGATGAACATCTTATCATTTTATATTTTGCATGTGACAAGTTTAACATGTCCATAACAGGCTGACAACCACAGCTCACGATAATGATAGTCATGAAATACTACAGATAGCACTGGTGACTGGTTCATACCGGTTCTCTCACAGGGAACCACAAGCAAAGATAGCCCCAGGCTCCAGGTGGAGCAGGAAGTGGATGATGATGACAACATTGTGTACATATTTATTATATGAACATTTTAATACGTTTACATGTATATTTAAATATACATAAATCAGGAAAAAGACGTTTCCACTTCCAGTCACATTGTTTAATCAAATTAACTGAGAATAGCACGGATTTTTCATCCAATGCACTGGTTTATGTTTTATGATCAGGGAAGGTGAAATTACTGAGAAAAAAGGAAACTTGTTTGTGGAATTAACAGCGGGAAGGCGCCTGACTAGTAACAGGAAACCAATACTTAGCAGACACATTTGTTTCTTTTAAAGTTTGTTGTACAAGTTGGAGATACCAGTTTGTGGTGCAAGTTATAGGTAACAGTGTGTGCTACCAGCTTGATATCAGTCTATGGATCAAGAGCTTGTGGTCTTCGCTAGATGCCTGTTTGTGACCAGTTATGAAGATCCTTGCCTTATCGCTAGAAGCGGTTACCACTGCAACTACGTCCGGGACGTGCCCTCAGCACAGAAGTCGATAATTGACGGAGCAGTCAGCAAACCAGTTTCAGCATCTAGCCATTAAATTTATTTTAACCAGGCCATAGCAAAAAATAATTATCACCATCACGTGAAACCACCCTCACCAGTTTTCGATGAGGAAAAACTATATAGTGTAAATTCATACACATCACTTATTTATTTACTCGTGTTAAATAATAATTGATTATTAAACTTGTTATATGTATTTACAAATTACGAGTCAATTTAATAGAAAGAACTGCTTTCGTATAAATCACTGTGACGAAGTTGGGTAATAAATTGTAGGGCACGGGGTGGAGCGACACCCCCACTCCTCATTTCTTCTTGACTGTTATTACCACTCGCATTTCTTTTCTCTAATTTCTCTTCTATAGATGAAAAGGGGAGTACTCGCTGTCACTCCTACTAGGACCGGTTCCGTCCCCTTGTCTGTTAAGTTGGTCAGAGTAATCTTTGAAGCGTTTACAACTCTCCGTACTGTTTCTTTGAGACCAGGAAAGTTTAGCCGTCTTCGCTGTCCGCGTGCAAATCCTATTACATTCACCCAAGGCGCACTGTTAATTCGAGTGCAGTTTATGTCCCCGGGGCCTCGTCTCAGTGCTCCACGGAATGGCATCATATTATGCAGATACACGGGCGGTAAAAAGACACTGGAGACGGCTTTCGCTTTCTCATGTTCACGGACCACTATTACGCCTGACTTACGGCAGGAAAAGTAGTCGAAACGTGCAGGTGTCCCATGTTCTTTATGTCTGGGAAATTCGGGGTAAACATTTCAACATGTTCTAGCAGCAGAACTATTAGAACCACTATTTGCACAAGTGGGGAAAACGGGGACAACACCATCAGAGTGGAATAAAGGAATAATTGTCAAATTGCCCAAGAAGGGAGATCTTGCAGACTGCAATAATTGGAGAGGAATCACTCTTCTCTCAGTTCCCAGCAAAATACTAGGCAGGATAATTATACAGAGAATTTCAAAGGCAGTAGACTACAAACTGAGGAAAGAACAAGCAGGATTTAGAAAGAACAGAAGATGTGTAGACCATATATTCACTCTCAGGAACATTATAGAGCAGTGCTCAGAATGGCAAAGACAGCTTTACATAAATTTTGTTGATTTTGAAAAGGCTTTTGACAGCATACATAGGGACAGTTTATGGAAAATACTGAGGGCTTATGGAATTCCAAGCTGCATAGTGTCAATCATAAAAAGCCTCTATGCCAACTTTACATGTAGTGTTGGGCAGAGCAACCTAACCTTCGAGGTGAAGACAGGAGTACGACAGGGATGCCCCTTATCAACCACTCTATTTTTAACAGTCATAGACTGGGTGATGCGCCAGACAACAGAGGGCAATCCAAGAGGAATAAGATGGACTACATTTTCTACATTGGAAGATCTGGAATATGCAGATGACATTGCACTGCTGGCACATTCACATCAACACATCCAGGAAAAAACGGATAGACTTAATAAAATTAGCCAGCAGGTGGGCTTGAACATCAATTTAAAGAAGTCTGAGGTCATGACGCTCAATGTGAGCAACCCTGAGCCCATATCAGTAAGGAATCAGCAACTAGTACAGACAGATACCTTCACATACCTAGGAAGCATAGTAACACCAGACGGTGGGGCAGGCAAAGACATCAACATCAGAATGAATAAGGCAAGAACAGCCTTCTTTAGCCTAAATAACATCTGGAAGTCCTCCCAATACAGCACAAGCACAAAATTAAGATTATACCAGAGTTGCGTGCTTTCTGTGCTTCTCTATGGTGCGGAATGTTGGAGAGTCACAGAGAAGGAAATGTCAAAATTGTCCTCTTTTTACACAACATGCCTAAGAAAAATTCACCGCATCATTTGGCCAAATACCAGCACAAACCAAGATCTGCTTACTCGTAGCAAGCAAGAGGACATGCACACCATCATAGCTGGCAGACGCTGGAGCTGGGTTGGTCATGTCCTCAGAAGAGACCCCGATGCCATCACAAGAACAGCTATGTTTTGGACCCCTGAAAAAAAGCGAAAGAGAGGCCGACCAAAAACAACTTGGCGGAGGACTGTGGAGGCTGAGATGCAAAGAATGAACCAGAGTTGGGGCACTGTACGAAGGATGGCCACCGACCGTGCAAAGTGGAATCAATTTGTTGTTGCCCTACAAGACGCCACTAGGCGTGATGGCCACTGACTGCTTTGACGGTCGGTGGTTAAGGATCGAAGAAGAAGAAGATTTCAACATGTTACTCAAAATCTTCTTGAAGTTGCATTCCCAGGAGAATTCTCTGGTCAGATATTATGCGTTTTTGTCTGCTCCTCTATTCAGGTGTCCCACTAACGCTTGAAAACCTGCTACCTTAGGAGCATATATATATATAGTCTACTATTATAGAGTGGGAGAGTCTGTCAGTCTTGGTAAGCAAGTTTAGTTCTTAGTAATGTGATAGGGTGGGCGAGATGATGATGATGATTATATTGTGATAGTTGATCACTCTCTTTTCACACTCGCACCGACCCGAACAACAATAAAACTCTTGATTCTAGAGGCAGGGGCTGCATTTATTTTTACAACCCATTCAGTGACTCAACAAACATTAAACAAATAAGCCAACGAACATAACACCAAACAAAACAAACACCCAGCATGTGCCCGATTGCTAATTGTGTCATGTCTTTGTGTTCTTCTGCTTACCCACACAGGGCGCCTCGTTTCTCTCTCTGGGCGGTTCTTGCAAAATCCCTCATTCGTCGGCTAGGCGCTTCTTATATAGGCCCTATGGCGCATCACTCACTTACTGCGCGCTGGGCGTATTAATCTTGGCTACTTAAATATCACACGCGATTATCGCTTTAGGAATAGCGAAAACACAAATAAAACCTACAGCTATTTAATATAACACACGAATATCAAATATGACTCACAACTATACACCACAATTAATTTCTAGGCATTATTATGGCCTAATTACATATCTTCTACTTCAGATTTTTCACAACCCAGGCTCGCGCCGTCACGTGAGCTGACAGTCACGTGGGCCGACCGAAAATATATGGGCGACAAACATGCCTTGAACTGAAGTGGGGGTGGGGCCTCAGGGGTGTCTTCCCGGCCCCATCACAGTAAATAGTGTGAATTTGTGCTTGGGATTTGTAAAAATTCAGAGTAAGACTTCATACAGGGTTTTAGTAATGTGGTAAATTACAGCAATCATTCAACCCGAAATTTGAAGCTATAGTCAGTTTTCTTTTTGGGAAATGAATTATGATTGTATGCTGCTACTAGTTATAAGAGCCAAATGGTTGTGTGACTTGATGTCTGATATAGTTCATTAAAAGGCTTCCTCTATATATATGGATAATCTTGTAATTAAGTCATTAACACACAAAAAGTTTAACCTAAGCAATCGAAATATTTTGGCCTCAAGTCCGGATTTGTGTAAATATAAATTTTTCCCAACATGTAACTTGCATTTAAGCAAGCAGCTGTACATTAGTTGATTATTTTAACTTCATTTATAATGCTTTCCGAGAACAGACTGCTGTTGTTTACATTTGCTGTATGTATTTATTAAATGTGTCGAAGGCTAGTGCTACTAGTTTTGACTGGTCGGCAAAATGGGAATCTGCCGCCGGGTTAGCCGTCCTGACTGATATTAAGGTCACATCTCGCCAAGAAAGGGGGGGGGGGGCAGCCTTGTATGCATGCATAAAACCAATCCCAGCGTTAGTAGCGGGAAATCGGTCTTCGTATTATTACGCAAATGCTACAATGAGCCAGCCCACCACTTACGGTTTGAAGACTGCTGATCGGACGGTGAGTAGGGGAGAATAAGAAGAAACTGCCAACTACCAGGTCAAAACTGACCAGCTGAAAGGGGGAGTTGGGATAGTTGTATGTTTATCGGTACCTATTTCGACCCTGTTTACCTGTTGTGCCGTGTTGTAATGTTTATGATTTAATTTAGTGAGTTGGTCACAGGGTTTGATTATGCTTTCGTTACAGCAAACCCCTGTCATCTCCGGTAGACCACTGAGAATCAGCCTGACTTTGCCTTCGTATAACGGCCGGATAAGTCATCAATCCATGTACAGCTGGGTTGCACACCAACTATAGTAGTGCCTATTATCATCACCCTATTACGGGCCTATTGGTGATTGCCCTTGCTTGGAAAACATAAATAATTCGTCAACCACCAAGTAATAGGAGCGCCCGCTCCATTGGCACCAGTTTTTTTTCCATCAAGGTACGTCGTCCACTATTAATTAGGCCTGCTGCATTAGTAGTGGATTTATTCCTCCGCATCTATTGTATCGTGAGTGTTTCTATCGCAACTCTTGAGTACCTGGATTTACAGCCCGGTGCATTTAGCATATTTCCAACGGCTAACAGTGATCCCACTGGAGCACCAACGCACGCGTGCCAACAAAGAAAGCTCGCGGAGAGTGCACTCAAATTTATAGAGGAGGAGTGTCGATTTTAAGAACACGGTGAACTGCAGCAGTTGGTGACATTTATTAGCAGTGTCACTGAATGATACAAGTCAACGGGGTTAGTTTGTATAGGTAGGACTTTCTGTTTCAGGATTTCCAGCAAAGAATTATTAGTTTAATCCGCACATCATTATTGTCGGTGTGTGGAGCCTACTTTGGTTTTTTTCTGAGTGGTCAAAATATTTCAAACTAACCTACTCGTTTTTTTTGTGACTCGTACATTGATACCTCCATCGTATTGAGGTTTTCTTTGATGTGGTGAAAGATTTCATGCTTATTTTACCATCGTTTTTAATACTGCTGTTAATAAATTATTTAATTACTTAACGGATCAGATTTCCCTTCCTATCTGTACCTGTACTCGTTAACTTGTACTCGTACTGTTGTATGTGGATACACTGTAGTGTAATAAACCTTATCTCCTAGCAGAGCAAGAGGCAAGGTGACAGTAGCTAAACAAAAGGTCACTGAGTGGCGAGGGGAGAGTCAGTACAGGTTCTCACCCTAGATAACTATAAGTCACACTATCCACTATCAACACCATTTCTCTTTTATCGTCTCAGACATCTCTCAGACCTTTGTCTTATCTCTGACATCTGACAGACTTGGATTTCGTCTTAGGCAGACTCTTACTTAACTCACTCGTGACAATCAGATATCTTATATATATATATATATATATATATATATATATATATATATATATATATATATATATATATATATATATATATATATATACATGTCGTGGTTGATTAAGGTTTTAGAGCATTTGTCGAGTCAGACAATTGTTGTGAAATCGAAAATGAGAGTGAACTAACAGAATTATAGACAACACCGATAATGGGTAAAATAGGGTGAACTTGAAACGAACCTGGAAGACGATTCATTATCGTTATCTCTCTTTCCAAACCCCTTATATAGTCTTAAGGTTTAGAACCACCCGCTCTCTCTCTCCTTTCGCTGATCCAATAGAGACAATAGTAAGAGCTGCAATATTATGTATAAATGAAGGGTCGGGAACAGCGTGTTAATAAATGCGTTAAATTTATTAAAGGTTCTTGGTGGAAGAAAATATATGAAATACGTATATCAGCACAACAGCATAAGAAAGGCATCAATATTCGCATCAGGTTAACAAATATCCAATTAAACACTAACGAACAAACAATCCACCAACACAAAAACGCTCCTGCAGAACACTGTTAAATAAAAAACAGAGTTCCAAATCCTTCCGCTTCTGTGGAACCAAATCCAATAACTCCAGTTAGTGTCTTTATATGTTTATCCTCCTACAGATGATGAATTACACTATAAATCCAATGTAGGCGCTATCCTTGCGCGGTTGTTCACACACTAACAACAAGATAGGCTGAACATTACTCTGTCTACATTCGGCTGACCGCTAATACGTGCGGTGGCCGAGTTAGGGGTTTGAGTGACCAGAATCACACTGAAGACGTGTTCAATTTAGGACAAACGGTTCACTGCGCTATTATCCAGCGCGCGAAATAGGCATGCGTACTTGAAGTTTAAATCCTTTTTGGCTGGTTTGAACTTTATTTCTGACTGAGCGCTTAGTTTAAACACACAGTCTGGTGCTTTCACTTTTGTTGAAGACGCTGTGCTGTTCGATATGTTGGAAGCCACTATGCTCTGACTTGTGATCAAGAGGCGAGTAGGAAACCACTTCTGCCAAATACGATTTCAGATTTGATATTGCTCGTTATACACTGCGTGAGATCATTTCCAATTTGAGTGACGGGCGTCAAAAAGGATTGTACTTCAGGTATAGACGACAACTCCTGGTGCTAATTGCTTTCATTAACCGTGAGATTAAGGAGAATGTTACTTTCTTAGCCTGATTGGAATCCTGCAGTAGCAGTGGGGTACCCTAGAACTGAGACCAAAAACAAACAACCTTTACATCAAGCAAACAATAAAATTACAATAGCGTTATAATAAAAAGTTATGTCCCACTATGGGATTTATAATTATTCTTATCATTGCTAGGATAGTCTCGGGCTGTCTTTATCCATATGAGTCGCCCTCCTGTTACTTTCACTCTATTAATTATCAGCATACGCTCGCATAGACTAATAAATCTTGTATATTCATGTGCCTGCCAGCAAATGCCCTTACAGCAAAATCTACTCCAAGTCCTCTTCCAATTCCACACAAGTGATATCTAACATTGTAGTTTCAGCTGAGTGGAAATGCGATTAATCTTACAACATTAAGTGAATTTATAGAAAACACAAGCATTAGACTTTACATAATAAATAGTATGCGCCCCTTGGGGTCGAAACCCAAAAAGGGAAAAGTAATAACCTCCCAAAAATTAAAAAAAGCAATGTTATTGCTATAATAATACGCTGTGACTTACACATAAGATATAATTTTATCTTTGGCTGGTGTTTACTTTCTGGATTGCCGTGAAAGCTATAATGGTGTCTAACTACACAGGTATGCATATAATAATCTCACACTCAATCACTAGAAGTTTCTCTCAGAAAGTAATAAATGATTACCAATTATAATTCAAGTGTTATAGGGCAAGCACATCACTATTCAGGTTTTATTGAATAACTTACATCACTGACATTTCCTTAAAGTAATGGTAGCCTTTTAACTTACTCTTTAACCCATGGTAAGCACTGAACAGACTATGAGGTTCTTCGCCTAGTAATAATCTGTTAGCATAAGATTACCATTAACTCATTGTAAACAATAACACCAGGAGACAACTAACACCTTAAGCACCACTTAACCCAGGCGGTGACGGCGCTACATTATCACAGAATTAATTACCGTGGAGAAATCACCTAAAATAATCCAAGTCACACTACTATCTTCCATGTGCTGTCTAAGCAGTGTATAAATTCTTTGAATGCCAGCACGTGACAACACCTTGACATTTGTTGCTGTTTCCTTCCATGAAATACCGAAGATATGGTATAGAGATCGTAGATGTGAGGTACAGAGCCTTCTTTCTTGCACAGAGTAGATTGTCCATACATAAATGTATAAATATGAGTGTGTCTGTGTATGTGCAAATGTAGGAATTTTTCTAAAAACCCAAAGTAAGACTAATAAAATGGGGGCGGAGTGAAAAATACAAGAAGAAGCTTACAGGAGACATAAGGACGATATGGAAATACCTTGCAGAACATTAGGGCTGAAAGTGTATTTGTTTTACTTGTGAGCTTCCCGGAGAACTGGTAAAAACGATTCCATAAAGTGGAATCAAGACATGAATATGTCATAAGAGGTTTTGATGTTACTAAATTATAGGCAATCCTGGACAAATAGGTGTATCAGAGGATACCAGGATAGTGCCAGATAAGAGACTGGTCTTATAAGTAGTACCCCCTGTAGAAGTCGTAAAATGTTAAAAAGTCTATTTCTATGTGCCACCACTGTTGCAATAGCTTTTTCTATGTGGTACTAACAATCAATATAACCACCAAATGTTACCTCTGAAAATGTTACAATGGTGGGTTTGTTATAGAAGTACAGTAGATACGCGAATGAAATAACTTGACAGAAGTCTGGGTCACAGTTCCATTACATATAATCTCAACAGCATAGTCCTGGACATCAGCAACAATAATTCAACATACTTGCATAATTAGAATATGTAGTACAGTCATCCTTACGTACTCGTAACAACTGCATTCAATGTAAGTGCGGCATTCACCCCTCGCACATAAATCTCTATCTCTGATCTATATTCAATGTAAGTGCGGCAGTCACTCCTCGCACATAAATCTCTATATGGTCTGCATACAATGTAATGCAATGTAAGTGCGGCATTCACTCCTCGCACATATATTTCTATCTCTGGTCTAACCACCAGGCATCCAAGTTCCTCCAGAACTTCACAGCACGGGAAAATCACAACGCGCTTACGTAGACCTCCTATTGGCGCGGGAAAGCCAACAACGCGCATTCAAATAATAGCATATAATAGTCTTACCATAGACCTCCTACTGACACGGGAAAATGACGTGTCTTTTTAATCCAAAGGGCGGCATTCACCCCTCGCACATATATCTATACCTCTGGTCTAATCACCAGACATCCAAGTTCCTCCTGAACTTTACAGCGCGGGAAAATCACAACGCGCTTATAAATAATAATATATAAAGGCCTTGTAAATACACCTTACGCGGTACATCATCGCGTCACATCCAATATATTATAATGAAAATCACATACCCTATTCACATACTCTAGAAACACCAACCGTCTCCCTCAACGGTTGGCACAGACTCCCCTTTAACAACTCAGTATTCTTCTCTGACACGTATGCTAACTTCATTCACTTCGCACGCTTTTATCATGTCCTGTAAACCTCAATTCACACATGAACGCCCCTGAGTATTCTTCAACCATACTCTACGTGCTTCTAACAGTGAAATTTTAAATGTGACATTCCAAGCTTGCATACTTCAATCAAAATACACTCTAAACAGAGTTACACCATTCTCTACCCACACACATGTATATACACGTCTAGTATCTCATGACCTTAACCTACTTACTAACAAACTCCAACCCCGTACACCAAAATCCTTAACACCTAACTGTAACTTCGAATATGACTTAACACCCCCTTCTCTGAAAAGAGCAAGGGTGTATAGACAATCAAGGTGGAGTCAAGCTATGTAAGTTCTCAGAGTATATGATGATGATCTGAGTCCCTAAACGCTACCTCTATTGATCCCAAATGATTTAGCTACGGGTCTAAGGGAATGTATTTACTTTATTCAATGATTAATTTTAAACAGAACTTCAACTTAATAATATTAATTAAGCAAGGCTGTTTGAAAGTTTATGTACAATTTAATTTTCCTGAACCTCAATCTTTTGGGTCAGGAATTATCAAAATCAAGAAATGTTATTTACACAATGAAATAAATAATTTGGAAACTCTGGTCCATGTCTGTTAAAGGGTCATTGGAATGACTACACGTACTGTTCTTGTTCTTAATATTTACACTGCTACCACTCCTACACTGCAAGGTCTACTACTTTCATCATCCATCAGTGGTTAAGTTTATTTGGGTGAATGAGTTTGGATGAATTGTCATTGCCTTACTAAAGGACTTAACTTCAGAATGTTGCTGCTTCAGTTCTTTGAATAGTAGTCAGGACGACCAACTCTGTGACTCCTGGCTGAGAAGATGGGGTCTATCTTCAGGCTTTATATGGAGCTCTCAACTCCCACACGCTCTTCTTCTCAAGTAACTGTAGCCTCTAGGTAAATTCGTGATATAACCTGAAATAGAAGGACAACCTGTTGCAAGTGGAACTTATGGAAGGGGAAGTAATCTTTAGAATGTTTTGAACAAATTAAATTTCGAGTTGCAACGCTTGATTAAGCGGATACTTGTTTGACTTTAGGATATAATTATCTTTTCCTATTTTTCGGGTGACAGAGTACAGATAAGCGTGTGAACGCTGTTTAATGTATTTATTCTGTACTGTTTTGAGTCATGTGAATAACTCGCAGCTAGTCTGCATGTGTTATCGAGAGCGGTGTTCAAGACAACCGAATCTCGTGACGGGTTTTTTGGCGGGACTAGTGTGTGATTTAGGGAGTTGTGTTTTGGGCGTGGACCGTGTAGGTCGAGTCCCAGTGTTTTTTGGATAATGTATGCCTACGTAGGATTTGAGAAAATGTCGACTTATATATTTCGCTGTGTGTACAGCCTATTTGATAAACTGCAGTGAAGACTGTTTAGGCCATATGAAGATTATTATAGCTGCCGTGTGTTGCAGGCTTTATGGAGTAATGAAGACTGTTTAGGCCATATGAAGATTATTATAGCTGCCGTGTGTTGCAGGCTTTACGGAGTAATGAAGACTGTTTAGGCCATATGAAGATTATTATAGCTGCCGTGTGTTGCAGGCTTTATGGAGTAATGAAGTACTGTTTAGGCCATATGAAGATTATTATAGCTGCCGTGTGTTGCAAGCTTTATGGAGTAATGAAGACTGTTTAGGCCATATGAAGATTATTATAGCTGCCGTGTGTTGCAGGCTTTATTGAGTAATGCAGTACTGTTTAGGCCATCTGAAGATTATTATAGGCCAGGATGTGGACAGGCCGTATTATATATATTCAATGCAGTATTATATTATATGATTCGTATCTTGCTGTCGAATGTGTGTCATTTATGTCATCGTGTCTGTGTTGTAACGGAATAAACAGTAGCGAACTGTTCCAGTCGTTTGCAACCCTTTTTGACTCCTGCATGTACTCTTACGTACGCACTGTGGTGTGCGAACATATCAACACACACCCAGGTCAACATTCCAGACACAGTGACAGGACAGCAGCACACATATATTGAATTAGCCTGTGTGGCGATGATATAGACCAAACCACTACACTCGCAACAGTGGGTGTAAACAGATTAATAACACTAACGTTATGCATATAACATTCAGACAGAACCATCAGAAAATCTAGTTTGTATCAGTTGGTGGTTTACAGTCAAGTTGGAACCAATACAGAAGAAGTTACTGCTAAAATATGCGGTTACATTTATGGTGGTTTTCAGTTAACAGGATCTGACATCTACGACTATTCGCGTCGATAGCCTAAGTGGCGTAGTTTTCGTATCATTGGATATGATTTAAGATGTGCCTGGGTGGCGTGTACGATTAAGAAATGGTTACCTCTACAGTGATAGGTACTTGAAGCAAGAAGATAAAATGAAGCAAATTTTGTCCACCAGAACATAACATATCTAGAGGATCAGTCACTACAAGTTGGAAATAATACATATGACTTTCACGTGACAAGAGTGTAGAACACTTGACTGTGTTATAATTAGCCTTATGTAGGCGTGGCTTGAATCTCCTGTATTTCAGAACTGTGACCTAGTTATTATCTGCGTGGGTGGCGCATTTGAGAAACAACACACGCTTTATTTGGTAGAAGGCAACTTTACACCAGTAGCAATTGACAACCTATTTCGTGCCTATAGACTACAACAGCGTCTGCAGTGGTCAAGAGCGTTCAATTGGACTTGGACAGTATTTGTACCAGCATTTGTACGGGTTGTGACAGATTTCTGCAATATTCGGGTTACCTGTGCCAGTTGTCACCATCACAAGTTCAAGATGTTATGATACACGGAGTTGCCGTGTACATTTCTGACTACAGAAGAGTCAAGAGTTGCAGTGTGTGCTGTATTATGGTTCCTGTCAACTTGTGCATTGTTAAGCACATATCATATTGACGAAATTACCTGAAGAGAAACGAATCAAGTTGCAGTGCCTTCCCGCAGTGGAGGTTTTAGCAGTCTATGTGATATCCAGTGTCGTGGCGGAAAAGAAGCGGGATCATTGACAGATAAGTGATTGTGTCTTGTGTAAATTGTGTCACTTCATATATGTCGCTAGGCCTCCCTAATTGCTCATTTTGTTATTATTGTTGTTTATGTCTAATTTGACATATGATTAAGATTTGATGCAGAGGTGTTAATGGCTGTTGACATATGTCGATTTTCCTGATAATGATGTGACTTGATAAAGGTGCTATAAAAAGGAATTGGTGATACAGAATTGAGGAATAAGCTCATTTCTTGACAAATAGTTAACTTTGTGAGCTGGAAAGGTAATTGTCAAACCTTTTGCGACAGTAATTTGTCATAACTATAAGTGATTACTATATATAGTTGATTAAGTAAGTGAATCACCATGGATCGTGATATGTACCCTACAGATATAAGGCCTATGTTGGAGTCTGCATTGGTGGTAGGTAGAGATGGTAAGGGATTGAGAGGTGCACGACTTGGAGAATGGATAATGGATGATTTTTTGATTAATGTGTCAACATCCCTTGAGTTATTTGCGAAACATAACTTTAAGTTTGTTTGCAATTTGGTAATGGCCAAGGATTTGGTGAATTTGCTACGGCACCTTCGTGTGTTTTTTACAACAGTATATTGAACTTGAACACGGACATATAATGCAAAGCATGTTCAAAATAATCCACAACCATACATCTGATGAGCAGGAAAGGGAATTGAGAATTGAGAAACAAGCAAAAGTAAACAAACAGAGTGCTCTACAGCAAAGAGAGAATTTCCTAGAAGGTGTTGCTAAAGAGAACGAACTACAGGCAACTGTGTACAGGCTTAAAAGTGAGATACTTGAATCAAACTCAGAACTTTCTAGTGCACAAGCTACACTAAATTCAGCTTTAAGCAAAGTCCAAGACTTGGAAACTCAGATAGGTAATCTCACGCGGGAACTTCAATAACAGAAAGAAACGTATGAGAAATTGAAGGTTGAGAGAAATGACTGTGAGAAGACTTATAAAGATATGCTTCAGGATGTGTTGGATGACAATGATATTCTCAGTCGCCAACTGAAAGAAAAGAGTAATGTATCCTCGGAGAATATGAATGAGTTAAAGACACAAGCTGCTCAAACCCAAGGACTTCAGGCTCAAGTGGCTCGACTTCAGCCACAGATAGAAGAGGTTCAAAAGATGAGATTGAGGAAACTAGCGCGACAGAGGAGAGCAAGCAAAGAAAAGGATGAAAAGGTGAAATTAGAAGAGTTAACTATGGAGAAAGAGAAGGTCGCTAAAATTGAAAATTTGCTAGCAGAAGAAAGCGACAAAGTTTTGGCTGTTAAGGAGTTAAATAAAAGGTTAAGTGAAGAGATTTCACTTAAAAATAATGAAATTGCAGAAGCAAGGGACAGAATATATGGCTTACTAGATATGGTTTTGAAAAACAAAAGGTGCTCTTCTGTCAATGTTGACAATGATAGACAGAAAGTAGCTCAGAGAGAGGTCATTCATGGTAAAGACAGATCTTTTCGTGGTAAATACAACTTTAAAAGTTCTAATATTACTGATAGTTCCAGTAATAATTCTTGGCGTCAGACCAACAAAGATTCTTGTGTAACAGCCAGTTCTGTTGGTCAGGAAAAGAAAGGTGATATATTTCAGGTCAAGACTCATAAGAGCAAATATTTTGTCTACTACTGGAAATACTCAGAAATTAATAGCGGGTGTTGAGACTATTACTACTTGTTCCAAAGATGAAACCCATATGCGGAACAATAGAGATACTATTGTTTCTGGCAGTTATCAAACTCAGCACAGTCAGTTTGAAACTATTGGTAAATATATTCCCATAGGGGAAAAGAAAAACAGTTCTAGTAAGAGAGATAACCCCAAGATTAAACATTACCAAGGGAGATCAGTAAATAATAATTTTCCTTCTCCTAGATACTGTAGACAGTTTAACAAATCTCAAAGTTTTGATTGTAAGAATGTTGGAAAGTATAATAGAGATAATGGCTTTTCAAATGTTGCTTTACATCACCAGAATAATGTTCCTCAACAAAAGACTAAAGTGATTATTTGTAAACAAGGCAACGGTAATAATAAGTATTTTGATCATAGATCAAATAATAAGCGCAATTGTGCTAATTTTGTTCAACATGAGCCCAGAGTCATTTATAATCAAAGTAAACAGAGTAAAAATAACTGGATGCTTGAATACTATTGCCTGCTCTACTTGTTGTTGTGAATGTGAGACTTTGTTTCAGCGTAAGGCAGCGGCGACATTCAAGGTCGGTCATGTTGTCCCCAAGAATTCTATGACATCTACATGTGATAGGAAGAGCTAGTGACATCGTGAAGAGACCGGTGCTTTACACAAGCCGGTGTTGGGTAATTGTAAATGTGATTTCTACGTTTTTCTCGTTAAATTTCACTATTGAGTAAAATGGAAATTTTCATTTGTATTTGTTGACAGAAGCTACGTTGCGATAAGGGTCAAGGCTTCTGTGACATATTGACGGTCAGAAATGTGAGTCAACTTTCCGCTCGAGTAGTCAACCGAAACCTGTCAGCGTCTAAATAGCAACTGATGTTTACTTTGGAGGGTCAGGACATGTGTTCACGAGAGTGGGAAATTTTACGGCGTATTTTTTTCCTTAGATAGTAAATATTTTTGTATTCTATATTAGTACATGACATGTGGTTGTTTTGAAATAACATATAATTTTGTTGTAATGATTATTTCTTTGCATCTTTTGATTGCCATAATTTTTTATTGTTGTTATTTTTATGTCGGTAGTTTCATGTCATGGTTAATTAATATATAGAACATACAGAGAAGATGTGAATTATCTGTTATGTGGTGAAATGTAATTTTGGAAATAGCGTGCATGTATCATAAGTGATCTTGTATTTGGGTTTGTCAGCATGTTGTGAAACTTTGATTTTTCCAGAACTTGATTTCTTGCCAGTCAGGCATGCAGATTATTTTCCTAGCAGATTATTTTTAAAAAAAAAAAACTTATTTTTTGTAGATATTCTTATAGAACCTTTTTTATATTTCATATTAGCAACAAAGTGTAGATTTATTGATAAAGTTATAGCTAAATAGCATTGTACTGAGCTGAACGTAATTGTCAGCAGAAAGAACTTAAAGGATAAATTAAATTTACATGTGTTGATTTAAATCGTTTCTTCGAGATAGGATTTTTGTTTTATATTTCACTCATTTTGTTAAAATATTGATTTCATTATTAGGTTTTACTTAAAGATTTACTTAAAGATTAAATAATGTTTTTATGTAATTTATCGTAAAAAAAATATGTTTGTACGGTACTGTTGAAAAAAATGATTTTTTTTTTTTTGGCATTGTAATTTTTGTTGTGTGTGCCAAGCATTTGACAGTACGATATCATTGATATGTAGTGTGATTAGTTCTTGTAAAAAGTTGTTTTTGTTATGATGTATTTTTTATTTTACCGCTTGATTGTGCATTGGTCGTATTAGTTATAGCAATGCTATTACTTGTTTGTTCCATGCCTATAATTTATTTATTTTAGTTTTGTATAACTCTTGTAACTTGGTTTTATTACTTATTAGGTTTTGTTTAGTTATAAATTATTTTTTGATGGTGTTAGTATAGATATACTTTGATATTTTGTGTTGTGCCTTTCGATCATGTTTATATATTTATTTTTGAATAGGTTATCTGATCAAAACAGTTATTAGTATATACTGTTATTGACTTTCTCTGCGTTCGTGCCTTTGCTTTCTATCTGTCTTTGGTAACTATTCTTCATTTCATTCCTTCTTTTCTGTTGTCTTTTCGGTATGGATTTCATATCTTGTTTATACTTTCGTACCTCATCTTCGTTTTACTTGATTCTATTTGTATACTTTGTCTTCTTTCAACACTTATACCTCTATTCTGTGTATTGTTGGAGTGGTTATATGACTTGATATAACATATCTACTTTTGACAGTTGTAGTTATTTTACATGTAATTGTCCAACTTAATTATGAGTATATTGTGTTGTTGAGTTCTTACTTTCCTTTTTTACAGATCATTCTTCTGTTGATTGATCTTGTGTTTTCTCTTTCGATCGGTTGTTGTCGGTTTGGTTTGTACTAAATATACGTAACTTAATTTTGGAACTGATCATATTTGTATATTTAACTAATTACTTTTTATACTTAGCTGATTATACTGTATGCTTTAATTGCTACTTTTCACTTTAATACTGATATTTCTTGTAGATATAATTTTGATTTAAAATAAGATATTTTTGTAGGCATACGTTAGAGCTTAATTGTCTTCTAAATTTTTCGTTTTTGGGAGTTAATTTTTTCAAAAAAAATGATAGAATCATTTTTTTTCCCGGAGCGGGTGGTAACTGTTGCAAGTGGAACTTATGGAAGGGGAAGTAATCTTTAGAATGTTTTGAACAAATTAAATTTCGAGTTGCAACGCTTGATTAAGCGGATACTTGTTTGACTTTAGGATAGAATTATCTTTTCCTATTTTTCGGGTGACAGAGTACAGAGAAGCGTGTGAACGCTGTTTAATGTATTTATTCTGTACTGTTTTGAGTCATGTGAATAACTCGCAGCTAGTCTGCATGTGTTATCGAGAGCGGTGTTCAAGACAACCGAATCTCGTGACGGGTTTTTTGGCGGGACTAGTGTGTGATTTAGGGAGTTGTGTTTTGGGCGTGGACCGTGTAGGTCGAGTCCCAGTGTTTTTTGGATAATGTATGCCTACGTAGGATTTGAGAAAATGTCGACTTATATATTTCGCTGTGTGTACAGCCTATTTGATAAACTGCAGTGAGATTTGTGAAGACTGTTTAGGCCATATGAAGATTATTATAGCTGCCGTGTGTTGCAGGCTTTATGGAGTAATGAAGTACTGTTTAGGCCATATGAAGATTATTATAGCTGCCGTGTGTTGCAGGCTTTATGGAGTAATGAAGACTGTTTAGGCCATATGAAGATTATTATAGCTGCCGTGTGTTGCAGGCTTTATGGAGTAATGAAGTACTGTTTAGGCCATATGAAGATTATTATAGCTGCCGTGTGTTGCAGGCTTTTGGATGTAATGCAAGTACTGTTTTATAGGGAGTAATGAAGACTGTTTAGGCCATATGAAGATTATTATAGCTGCCGTGTGTTGCAGGCTTTATTGAGTAATGCAGTACTGTTTAGGCCATCTGAAGATTATTATAGGCCAGGATGTGGACAGGCCGTATTATATATATTCAATGCAGTATTATATTATATGATTCGTATTTTGCTGTCGAATGTGTGTCATTTATGTCATCGTGTCTGTGTTGTAACGGAATAAACAGTAGCGAACTGTTCCAGTCGTTTGCAACCCTTTTTGACTCCTGCATGTACTCTTACGTACGCACTGTGGTGTGCGAACATATCAACACACACCCAGGTCAACATTCCAGACACAGTGACAGGACAGCAGCACACATATATTGAATTAGCCTGTGTGGCGATGATATAGACCAAACCACTACACTCGCAACAGTGGGTGTAAACAGATTAATAACACTAACGTTATGCATATAACATTCAGACAGAACCATCAGCAAATCTAGTTTGTATCAGTTGGTGGTTTACAGTCAAGTTGGAACCAATACAGAAGAGGTTACTGCTAAAATATGCGGTTACACAACCCATTCCATGTAGAGATCTGCCTCAATCCATTCACCCTTAAACAATATGGAAACTTACCCTGGTCAGTCCTTTGTGCTAACAAGTTGCACAAGACCTTGAATTTCGTTGTCTATCATCAGTTTTCATGCCATAACTCTTTCTCTGGGTTCATCGATGCTTGGGTACCTCGTCCAAGTTTGGCTTCCATACAATTATCATGGCAAGTACAATAATGCATGTGACCTGTTGATTACTTCATTCTAACCTTCACTATATGTTTATTACATGATCTATGAACAGGGTGTCACTCCAGAAGAAAATTCTAAATTAAATCGCTTCTAACACTCACTGTCGTAAATTTGCAAACCCTATACACCAATTTTTCAATTCGAACAAGTCTGCTACTACACACATTCCTACTTAGGTCAGCGTGATCCAACACATCTCGTCGTCAGTTACACTTTCAAATAAATATCTCACACATAACCTGTTTACTTTACAGGTCAATTCTTTAACAAAGTATGCAAATAAAATTATCAATCTTACCCTCAGGTAAATAAGTTTACACACACACTCTCAAGCTGACTGGCTGTAAAAGGGTTCTTAGTCCGCTCTACCAGTCCAACCGGCAAAGGCTACACTTTTTTTGTACACGTCAGCTCAGTGTGATTTTTATGATTTTAATGGCGGAAAACTACAAAAGTTTGTTACTATTTGTAACGAAATCTGTGAAATAATCGCTAAATTCAGTAAGATTTTAGTCCTACAATAATAAATAAACCCGCCCGGATGTGTTTGCCTCTCGTCGTCTTCTACGCCAGTAGAGCGCTGAATTTTGTGCCGTGGTAATGCTTAGAAAATGATCCCGCCGTAAAATCTAACACGCTTTCCTAGTTTCGTCCTTGAGACTTACAATTAACATTTTGACCGATCTGCGGCACGAAAACTGCTGCTCTGAATTAACGTAATATTTTAACTTTAACGCCACTAATTGTAGCAATCCGGACAATTTCCCGATCTGTGGCACGAAACTGCGGCAAGTATAAACGCAAAGATTAACGCCGCCTAGCATAACCCCTCTTCGCTCGACACGCCGTTCCATGCATATATCCACGCTGTTGGACCCGCCAGATGGTATACACACGCACACAGACAGTTCTCAATTCCCGACTAGTAGTGTATTTCTGACGTAACCCAAACAAGTTGCTTGATTTTGAATAAAATGATAGAGAAGGAGGGAGAATGATGGCCGACTTATGAAAAAGTTAAAATTGACGAGTAACAGTGACAAAACTGAAAATCCAAACGATAATGAATATGGCCATAGAAATCATTTTTAAAGATAGCGTAGTGTCTCCTGAGCAATAATATGTCTTAATAAACATAATAGTCCAATTATTAACCTAGATATTGAAATAATACTGTATGTCTACCAACGGTAAGACTGTTGTTCTTGCTCGTTTATCCATAACGTTAGTTGGGGACGCAAGTGTAAAAAAAAAAGAGGTATGGGAGTGATTCAAATCCTATTGGTTGGTATAAGAGTATAGGAAGGATGGTATTGGTTAGGAAAAAAGATAAATATATTTGTCAGACTCACTCCTAATATGTTTGGAGTTTTGTTTTGGTTTTTCAAATTTGAATTGAATAGCTAGACCCTCGCTGTGATTGGGCCGGTCCTGGGAAATTGGCAACAAGCTTTCGGGGCTTGTTGCCATTTGACACAAAATATTAGTCTGCAAGCTACGTTGAGAACAGTAGTGCTAAGGAACAAACCTTGGCAGCCTGGACAGGGGCAAAGCTAGACTTAAAGATATATTAATGCTGATGCCAGTCAACGTATGTTTGTGATATTTCATTGAATTGTGGTAAGAATGAATTTATTAATATTGATATTACACAAAAATTGGTGTATGAGATACTGCTTTATTGGGAAGGTTACGACTAAGTACAGAGGTCCCCAGCAGACTTATGCAGGGTCTGTGGTGTTGCTTACACGCAGTAAAACTGACATGAATTGTATAACTTAAAATGATTTCCACAGTTTCCAGTGGGAAGGCTAACCCACATTATTCTATGGGAGAGAATCATTGTTGCAGTGTCAGAGGTGTTGTAGCCATTAGGGAGAAGACTAGGAGCACTGGTACGAGTTGTGATCTCAAATTAAAATGGTTGAAATGGGGTGGTCAGAGAGATCTGACCCTTGTCTTTTATTGAATTATATCATGTGTTACTTGTGGAATGAGACTGTATATGTGTTATAAAGAATCATAACATTGTTTCATGGTTTTTTGTTCTGGTACTAAAGTTAGTGCCAGAACCCCTGATGAATGTATCTTCATGAGAGCAAGTGAGAATTTTTGCTGATACACGCTGTCTATCACAATACACCAGGGACTGTGTCAGATTGGTCATTTAAGGGAATTTTGCCGGTACACGCTGTCTACCACGAATCAACCCTTGAAATACAGGAGAGTGGCAGCATCGTACTATTATCACTATAAAGATAAGTGCCCTTGTGTTGGCACTCAAGAGTTCATCCACCTATTGTACTAACGAAACATAAATGAGTAAACTGTACATAAACATTTCACAAGAGAATAAAAGAAAGAGAGGGGATGATGACAACATCCCAACCCCACCATTAGTTACCAGTGTTCAATTAGTTATAGAAATATCAAAATATAATTATATTGTAATAGTATTTGTATGGACAGAAGATCCATTGTGGTATTTACATTTTGTAAATAAAACCATAAATTTCATTTTGTTGTTGGTCCTGACTCAGAAAATTCTGAATCAGGGCAAATAAAATTGTAATATAGCCTATTACTAAATATTCAGCCACATACTTCTATAAGATATATTTTAGAGTGTAGTCTGTTTGTGATTGTTGTATTGCCCCAGTCCTATATATGTGTTAGAATTTTAAATGTATTTGTTTTAATTTGACTTACACTACATCCCATACTTTCATTACCCTAGACACCTAGACGTAGTCACATTACTAATAAGTAAAATTTAGAGCCACGTGATATCATAGGGTGGTAGCGATAGGTTCCCTGTAAATACTTAACCTTCAACTACTAAACTCAGGGACCTACACAGCTGACCTCACTTGGTAGACAAATAATATTAAATAATAACATCCATAACACCAAATCAAACCACACTATTTTTATAGCAATACACCCGGCCAATCAGAGAGAAAGTCGAAAAAGTTAATTTTTAATTCTAGTATTTATGCGATTCTAAGTGTGTCTGTATTTGACTAAATTTGAGAATTTTATATCATAGTTTTTTGTGGACCGATTTTAATTATCAAAAAAGATAATTAAACGGCCCAATTTTTCACTATCATTCTATATAGTTTTCTTTTAGTTATTTTTTTGCCTTTCCATTTGGGGTAATTTTTTAAGTAATTAATTTGGGCCTTACCCTGATGTGAAAAATCTTACTAAATTAATTTCTCTACTACCATAAAAATTTTATTATGAGGGAATCTTTATGTTTATATGTTAAGCATTATCAGCGTTATAATTTGAGATATCCCTTTCATTTTAATTATCTTTATTTATTAAGAAATACATTATCTACGTTGGTCAAAAACACAAAATAGGCATTATTTCCCCGTCAACCAAAATTTTCTTACCACTACAAAAAATGGAAACGATTTGATTGGTTGTTAAATTTTGTACTATGCTCTGCGATTAAACTTTTGGTTTGTGGGCGGGTAACGTTTTACTTGTTTCTTATAAAAATTCAAATACACTAGATAAAATTGTTGGCGGTAAATTTGACTTGCCCCTCAGAAAAATTTCAAATACATGTAGTTATTTATAGATTTAAAATTACAATAGCTAGTTTGTTTTGAGCGGGGAATTTGAGCGTGAACTCATACGGATTCACTTCACTACAGAATAATGAATAAGTAATGGCAGGTGCTCACTGAAAGCCAACATTATGAAGTTTTAGAGACCAGCGTGTGCAAAAGTACACATTGAATTTTTTTTTTTTTAACTACGAAAATGCATTTGAGTGTAGACAGATAGTTATTTTGGACACTCAAAAAGCGATACACAGTTCCATTAGAGATCATTAACTTAGTAAAGAAAACACAAAAACGTGACTGTTGGGGTTCGTTTCGTGGCGTGAATCAACTGTGATGGCTTGATTTTTATCGAGGTTGTTGTACCACGTCTCATCCTCAACTGCATTATTAAAATAATAACAGGTGCGCGAGAGGATGACGTATGAACGTTACTAGGTATGATGATGACTATGTAGAATAGAGTTAGTCTGCGTTTAGCCGTTGTGCGAATAGAAAGTGTTTCTAACCAGGCGTGGCATAACCACTTGTTATTACTTCTGTGTGTTCCACAGAGTCAACATGTTTTAAGGTAGGATCGATTCTAAGTATGGCGTATTAACCATTTCTGGATTTGTGATTGGGGCAAAATATAAGTGTACGCTCCAAAAAAAAATGAACAGCGCTTGTACCAATGAATATTTATTTATAAAATATCTAGCTTATGGAAATACTGTACGTCATATCTTACACCACAAATTGTAATATGTAAAAATCAAATGCCCTGAGGATTATTAGAGACACAGTACACGTTAATGTGGCAGTATTCTTGGGCATACCACGGCTGAATTATATTACAACAGAGGTCAATGTTCTTCATAATTCAGTGGGAGGTGGAATGGCTAAGAGGTAAGAAGTAAACCTCTAATTCTAAAAGTAACGGGTTCGCTCCCAGTACAGGGAATATAACTGATGGAATTTTTTTTTAAACCAGGGTTCCTAATGATATCATACGCCCCCCGACCTCCTGGGTGGTGATATCGAATAAGGACTAAATAATACGTTCAATATGCAAGTAGCGCACGTTAAAACTCAGTCGGCAGTTGGAAATCATCAAGAGTAGGCCGTTGGGCCGCTGTTATAGCAAAATTTAAAAATACGGAAACCTGCACATTACAAAAATGCCATCAAAGATCATTTGCGTGTTCAGAGAAAAGTTGATATTGCCAATGAGAGAAGAATAACAATGGCAGACATTCTTACCTACGATTTTTCACCTTCATCCTTATTAGATGAGAATGGTACTACTACCTAGGCTTACTATACGTCCCGCTTTGACCGGGACTGTCCCGGTTTGAAGGTATGGTCCCGGCGCCCCGGCCAGTTTGTCATTTTGTACCGGTTATTTGGAAAAAATTAAATCATATTTTACTTCACAAAAACAGTGCTGATAAAACAGTTCTTTGATAATGATTGCGGTGAAATGTATTTGTGGTTTGTGCAAGGGCAACTCACATTGTTTAACAAATCTACCTACATTATGGAAAGTACAAAAGCAAGTGCAACTGATATTGTCACTGAACTTAGAAAGTTGAAAAAAAATCTTGAGGAAAGGCGTAATAATAAATTTATACCTCAAGAAGCAAAAACAACTTTTTAGAATACTGGAAAATAATGGAAGTATTAATATTAATACAATCCTACAAGAGTTTACAAAATTTTATGACCGATGTCTTTCTTACATTGAGCTATGGGAAAACAGTTTTGGTGGAGCAGAATCTTTTATTTGGATAAACAACAATGAATTAACATGGTCTGAAATTGAAGCATCAGGTGAACAAATTAATGAAACTCTTGCAAATAGTGCAATAAACTTGGATGAATGTTTGATGAAGTGGTGATTGCAAAAGGTTTTTGGTCTGCAAACTATGACATTTGGAAAAATACAAGTTGCGAAGAAAAATGGACACAACTATTCAGTCATTTCAAAGAAAAGAACATTTCATTGCCCAATCTTGTCCAAATTATAGAATACATTTTCATTCTGCACCTGTTGAAAGGATATTCTCAATAATGAATAACCTATGGTCTGAAGAAAGCGGTAGAATGGCTGAATCAACAGTAAAAGCTTTATTGCGCTGCAAAGTTAATTGTGTACTAAATTGTAGTGAATTTTTCGACGCGATTAAAAATAACAAAGAATTTTTAAAGAAAGTTCAGGCTAGTGATAAATATTAATAACTTTTAAATTATAAGTTATGTTCAGTTAAGAGTAATTAAAAATTATTACTACATAATTGATGTTTTTTGTTAACCACTCCATTACTTAGCCTTTTTGAATCATAAGTACTTAGCTGAATATACTTCTCTCTTTCTAAAATCACATAGAAAGCGCTCATTTTCTGTTTCGAGCAAACTCTTGAAATTGTCCCGGTTTGAGAAAAAAATATTATGGTAATTTGCTGCAAACTCTCGAAATTGTCCCGGTTTGAGAAAAAAATATTATGGTAAGTCTACTACTACCTAACCCATGAAGTCTCAACTCATGTCGGAGTTGAACAAAAAATTAGATATGACAGACAGAAATTTCCAAAAAGAGCATACCCTGAAAACCAGTGTTGTTGTTGATGTCATGAAACAGTTGTAAAGGTTGCCAGTTAAGGAAAACGAAACATTTGAAGACCTGTTTACAATCCTTCACAGTAATGTGAATAATGTCTGCAAATTCAGTCGTGTTGACTATATTTTTGACAGCTACCTTCAATCATCAATCAAAAATGTCCAGAGAGAAAGAAGGATGATGCGTGCCGTCTATAATAATTATATATTGTTCGGAGAAGTATCCGAGGCCAAAGTGAAACATAGGGGTCCTATGCATGAAACCACTGTGCATCACCACAGTACACAAACTACGTAGCAGCAGCGAGGATCCCAATGTGTGTACACGGGATCACACATTCTAGAAAAATGTTTGTACACACCATCATTTGCGCACTTTTGTTTGTCGAGTGTTACTATTCTCGAGAGAGTACATATAAGGGAAACAATACAATTAATGTCTAATTGTCAGCCAAAGTTGCATCCTTTTGCGTTAGTGACAGGAAAAAGCTGGGATTTTATATATATATATATATATTGATGATGGAGTATGAGGCAGCCGTTACAGCTGGTCCATTTATAAGAAACCTGCATAGAATCATTCATCTACTCTTACAGCAGTGGTTTCTGTAGCTATTTGATTTGTATGATATGACTGCCAGTCCCTTAACACAACCACATACAGGGTGATCAAGATGTCTCTCCGCCGTGGGTTCAGTGCTTTAATAATATGACTGCCAGTCCCTTAACACAACCACAAACAGGGTGATCAAGATGTCTCTCCGCCGTGGGTTCAGTGCTTTAATAATATGACTGCCAGTCCCTTAACACCACCACATACAGGGTGATCAAGATGTCTCTCCGCCGTGGGTTCAGTGCTTTAATAATATGACTGCCAGACCCTTAACACAACCACATACAAGGTGATCAAGATGTCTCTCCGCAGTGGGTTCAGTGCTTTAATAATATGACTGCCAGTCCCTTAACACAACCACATACAGGGTGATCAAGATGTCTCCCCGCAGTGGGTTCAGTGCTTTAATAATATGACTGCCAGTCTCTTAACACAACCACATACAGGGTGATCAAGATGTCTCTCCGCAGTGGGTTCAGTGCTTTAATAATATGACTGCCAGTCCCTTAACACCACCACATACAGGGTGATTAAGATGTCTCTCCGCAGTGGGTTCAGTGCTTTAATAATATGAATGTAACATTTTATGATACAGCAAACAGTATTATTTTAATTGACTTTAATTAGATTTTCTTTACTTCTACATAAAAGTAGTATTTTTATTTTTATTTTCGCATAAAGCAATAGTGTCTGTTTAAATAATTTAAATTGCTATGTAAAATAAAGAAATGTAGAGTTGTAAATTACGACATTTTTATAATAATTGTATTCATTTGGATTGTTTCCCTTGATTCATAGTATTCAAGCACTAACCCTCTGCGGGATAGACTTCTCGATCACCCTGTATTAGTCGTCGCTAACAATATGCTTATGAGAACAGTACTCCATTTCTTTTCTGGCCTCCTCACAGACCCCCGACCCCTCCCCCCACACACACACACATCAGCAGAAACTTTGTTTAGCTTACTTATCTGTGCATCAGTTTAGTTCACAGTATTTCAAAACAGCCCCATTTTATCCTGTAGTCAAGCAACATCATTTCAAGTCATCTGTTTATTCATTCAATACCAGAAAACCTCACTCCTCAAATTGACAAATGTCGAGGTGTTGTCACGTTCTGGCCTTTAAAGCATGTATACACTGCTTAGACAGCGCAGACTACCCTGGCTTGGCCATGTCCGTCGCATGAAAGATGGTCGCATCCAGACAGATATCTTCTACGGACAACTGGAAGATCGCAAAAGAACAGTTGGGCGACCGCAGCTGAGATTCAAAGATGTGTACAAGAGAGACATGAGGGCACTGGACATAAATCTAGCAACCTGGGAGGATGAAGCTGCCGATCGCATCAAGGGCAATGCTATCTATGGCGCCACCACAAACTGGGCGAAAAGAAGCTCTCATAGCAAGCAAAAGAGATAACACGCCAAAAGGAACACCGGGAAAATAAGTAGCTTATGGCCTTCACCTCAGGGGCACATTCTCATAGTTAGTTATGTCTGAAGGGTCTATTATTATTACAGTGAATTCATTTGACAAACAACATGCTGGTCTCTCCGTTTGTTTGACGTGAATTGTAATCGGAGACTTTTTGATGTATGGTTCAGTTATATATGGTTCCTGCTATAACCTTCTTACGCGCCTTTTATCACACGCATCACTTGTTCACTAAAGTTGTCGCCTTGTTTCTTGCCCGTCCGACGTGTTTACTCTTGCTTGCTGCTATTACCTTGTTACACGCTTTGTCTTACACGCCAACGCCTATTTATAATTACAGTTTACTTATAATACACTTACTTAAGCTTAGCATTTATATCTCAGTGGCGGATTTAGCGAGGGAGTTAGCGTTTCAGCAAACTCTTTTCCCCTTATGTTTTCCAAGTATAGTCTTGATGACAGACAGTTCTTGTATATACGCTACATAACATACCTGATGTGAATGGTGCTTATTCGCCTGTGAAACAATAGCTCGGCATCATTTAGAGCAGGGGTCAACAGCCGGTCGGTCACGTCTACCAGTATGTTACGGAGGATGATTGGCTAGATTTCTAGGTCAATAAATAAATATTACACACATAAAGAAAGTTATCAGACACTCGTGAGAAATAAAGAAATAGAAAACTAGTTTGGATTTGGCTTGAAGGACTATCTTCATTGTACACGGACAACTCCATCAGTGCTCTGATCTCTTCCTTTAGATCACACAAGGAGGATCTCAGCACTATGCAAGAAAGGGGGTGCCTTTCGGGAGGTCCTGAGTTCGATTCTGCGGTAAGCCACTCACTTCTGTTGTTTTTCTGTTGTCTAGTTTTCTGCTTCTTTATTTCTCACGAGCGCCTGAAACACGTGACCTTTATGTGTATACTATTTATTTATTTATGAACTCCGTAGCACCGGCGAGAATCCCAGTGTGTTTATATAGGAATCATACGTTCTTTAAATATATATAGAAAACTAGACAACATAAAAACAACAGAAGTGATAAGTTCGTCGGAGAATCGAACCCATAACTTTCCGAACGGCAACACCGTTTAGCTACGAAAGCGAATAACACTGCTAACCTCCCTGTCAACTAGGTGACGGAAGGGGGAAAGGAATCAATTGCTAAACTGGGGAAATTTCCGACTACGCCTCTCCCGCCGGGCATTTGAAAGCACGGGATTAAAATACTTTTTTCTGCGTTCCCTTTGAAAACTCACCGACCTAGCTTATTAATATTCGCTTTATTGAAGAACTGCAAAATAAAAGATCCGCTATCATTTCATTCTGTAAAATATCATTTAGTGTGAATGTTAAACCCTCTCTGTCGATGTACTTAAAGGATCGCCCGACAGAGATTAAAGTTATATGCACTTATTCCAGATATTTTGAAACATGATAAAAGACCTGGTTTTATCAAAGGTAGGCCTTTACATGTCTGTCTCCAGTTTTCCTTCCCATGTATTCTTCCATCTCTCTCTTCCTCTATTACCCTGGGTATTCCAGAAAACACTGCCTTGTTTGTCAGCAGACAGTAGACTGTGTCCATCCGGTACGTCCTCTTTTCATCTCTTATTCCACTGGCTTGAAAGGAAAGGGGGAGAACAATAAAACGCGATTGAAAAGTGTTTTTTTTCTTCGTATATTTGGTTTGTGTTCGACGTGTTGTAAAAATGGCTTTCTTTCGTTTCTTTTTTTTTTTTAAGTAAAGATAAATAACCCCATTTTGCTGGCCATGCAGTGGCGGTTTCAGAGTGGGCGAGGCCCTAGGCAAGTGTGAACTTCCAATGCCCCCTGTTACGCACAGATCATTTTTTCTAAAGTCATTTTATGATCATTTTTCCTAAAGTCATTGTATGATCATTTTTTGCTAAAGACATTGTATTATTAGATTGACTGAAATGTACACTTTAATTTCTTTCGGTCAAAGCTACATAACTCTGGATAATTGAGATTATCATTTAATATGATGTTACCTCCTCTTGTGACGAGAAACGTTCTTTCCATATTTTTTGAACGAAGTGTGATCATTCTCCTTATTTGGTAGTATCGGTCAACTGTTGTTGGAATGTCTGAAACCAGTGTTGAGGTCTCTGTTCATGTCCATATAAGGCTCGATCTAGTATAAATCTTTATCTGGAATGTTCCTAGATCGTCTTGTTTGATTGCTATTCAAGTGGATGCGTTCTGCGCATGTCCGGACGCGAGGCGTCTGGGAAGTTTCTTTTGTCTGGGAGTCGATGAAAAGTTGTGAAGCAGAGAAGACGCGTTTTGGCGTCTCTGTGATTTTGTTAGGGAATTAGGAGCCTTATTGTGAGATAGTTAGCTTACAAGGTCCTTCCCTTGAGTATTCTAAAAACGCCTGGAGGCGTATGTTTTCTGTGGTGTGGATTTTCGAACGAAGTTAATGCCTCATTTACATCCAATCTGTAACTTAACTTTATGTTTGACAATGGTCGATCTCTGCTCACGTATGCATTACAGAAAGGGAGGTTCTTCTATTAGAAGTCACGCCCCAGGTATCTTCATACCTGAGATCTATGTACACGGGTCATACTCAGCCCGAACGACAGTTCTTTGTTCTATTAACGTCGCTGTGTGTCAGCGACTACGCCTACGTCAAGGTTAGACTTAGGAATGCCTGTAAAGGTCAGTTTGACCTGCACTCCTGGAATGCCATCCTCGTGCGACTTATGATTTGACTCATTTAGCACATCTGAACAGTAAGAGGATTTTTGTTGATGTACTTTTGTATTTGGAGCCAACCATATAATCCCTTGGCGCCATATCATCATTTTGAGAATATGCCAAATGCATTGATGAACTATGTATGCTGATATTCGTGAATGTCATGACTTTGCTCTATTGTGAACTGGATGTAACGTACCTGTACTTGTGGCGTCAGAATAAATGATGAAAACGACAATGAGCAGTTTACCCATTTATGACTTCACATGTCGTACCCTATGTGCTGTAACTCTGTGAACTACATCACTACTATACACAGCAACAACAACAACACAAAACCAGATAAGACACCCTACATCTTGAACTATAATACCTGGTGTCGATAGGGGTGGTATTGTGACAGGACTGAAGGTTTTTCAACGAAATTGGACTTATATTTACAACGTCCATGGTGGTCAGTTCTGCCATTATCATTATGGAAGCATCACAATAGCGGCCTTATCACCAAAGAGGAGCGAGCCCTAAATCCACCCTTATCATTTTTTGGTCAAGTTCCGAAGCTTATTTCCAGTGTCAGAAGCTCTTTTTCCTGCGTCATGGCTGTTCATGGGAGCAGATGTCGATCAACGTTGGATCGTTTATCTTAAGAATGCTGATCACATCCTGTTCTGCACCGTGCTGACGTTTGGGACATATAGAAGTTAAGTGGCCTGTTTGTTTGTGAACTGTGCCCTTATGTTCTAGCTGAGCTTTCTGAATTCTTTCACACACTTTTTGCTATTTGTTTACAAGTTTTTATGTTATATGTTATTTATATTTGTATAGTAGAATATACCACGTAACAGAGGTTTCTACTGTGAGCGTTTTCTTTAGGGACTGTGCAAATTTCCTTTGCGAAATTTGCTAGCGACTTTAGTTGCTATATTTATTTAGTTGTGACGACATGTGCAGTTTTGTTCTCGGTATTTTTTCGCATTCTTTAGTTTTGTTTTGATTTGTTTGTATTTGTAGGTCTCTTCTTTTCTATTATTCAGTTCTTTACACAATTTTTGTTTATACATTGTGACTTAATTTGTTTGTTTACTTTTTCGCATTTGTCAACACATCTTTTGTGATATTTTCCTTAGTTCTGCTGTTTATTTCTTTGACTTTTGCGAATGTTTTCGTATTGACTTTGATCTTTGTTATTGTTTACATTGACTTTGATCTTTGTTATTGTTTACATTGTCTTTGTTCTTTGTTATTGTTTACATAGTTCTTGAGTAATTAGCTTTCACTACTGTTTATATAGTGCACTTATCATAACTAACTGGTGGTTTTTTGCTTATGCACTATTGTAGTGCAGTTATGATAAATAACTGATGGTTATGCACTGATTTATGTAGTGCCCTGATGAGTAAGAAGTGACTTGTGATATTATTATACATTTGATAATACAAGTTTGGTGTCAAAGACTTGTTTCCCACAGAGACTGGGATAAACATTGGGATTATACAAGTACTTTACTAAGTCTTGTTACTATTAAGGTTGAAATAAGTTAATTAAATATTTCAGATTTGGTGACTCATAATATTAGACATCATGTCTACACTTGATTACTTTATTGAACAAGGGAAATCCCTTGGAAAGACTGGTGATAAATTAGAAGAATTTGCGACTGTTCAATATGCCAAGACATTGATTGAAGTCGGAAGAAAAGAAAATGAAAGAGCAAACTGAACAAAAGAAAATAGATGCTGAGAATTTAAAACTGCAGATGCAGGTAGAGGAAAAGAGATTCCAAATGGAAATGGAAAAACAAAAAAGAGAAGCAGAAGCAAGATCTGAAGAGAAAAAACTTGAAAGAGAAACAGACGCTGAAAATAAAAAAACTTGAAAGAGAAGCTGAAGTGAAAAGACTACAGATTGAGTCTGAAAATAAAAGACTAGAAATTCAGGCTGAGGCTGAAGAGAGAAGGTTACAAAGAGAGTCTGATGAGAGAAAAGCAAAAATGGAGCATGAAGAAAAACTCTTAGCTTTGGAGTTAGAAAAGATGAAATTGTTAAACACTGGTAATGCTAATGATGCAAATAAGGTGTCAGATAAGACTAATGCTAATACTTTCAAGCTAAGTCTTCCAGCATTCAATGCTTCTATTGATGATATAACATTTTATCTAGACAGATTTGAAAGTGCATGTAAGGTGCATAACATAGATAAATCACTGTATGTTTATCATCTGTCCAAGATATTTAGAGGTGATGCTTTGATTATGTTGGGCATGGTAGATGTGCCTGACAAGAACAACTATGAGGTTGTCAGGGCTGTCTTGTTAAAGAAATACCAACTTAACGAAGACGGCTATCGTCTTCAATTTAAAAATATGTTGCCAGAAACTGGAGTGGAATTCTCTGAATTCATCTCAAGGATACGTCTTACTTTTTCACGATGGGTTGAGCTGTCTAAGACAGTACATACATATGAAGCTCTTATGGACTTACTACTTAGAGACAAGGTTATGTCTTCTGTCAATGAACCTTTTCTTTCTTTTCTTCATGAGCGTAAGCCTAAAAACATAAAAGAAATGGAAGAATACTGTTGCCAGTATGTCACTGCGCATCCTCACGTAACCATTAGCAACTCTAAAGTAAACGATGGTCTGCCAGTTGCTTCGGCAGCACCTTATGGCCCAAATTTCATGAGTAAATTTCAGGTTATCCAACAAAATGTTAATAAGAAGAATAACCGTAATTATGCTCAGAATCATAGCGATCAATTTCAGGGTGATTCTTCTTCGCAGAACTGGAGACAACCTGATACTCCACGGTATACTACTCCCTATAATTTTAGACATTTTCGCAAAGGTAGTCAATATAGAGGAAAATATTTTTCGCGGAGACCGCATAAAGAAATTCAATATTTATCTGTATGGGAAGGCATTTAAGTTGCAAACGGACCACAAACCCTTGTCGTTTCTAGCGCAGGCTAGACATGAAAACTCTAGATTACTCCGTTGGTCCTTATTGATGCAGCCATTTGAGTTTAGCATAGAGTATATAAGTGGAAAAACAAATCTGGGAGCGGATTTTTTAAGCCGCCATCCGTGTGATGAGAATCACCCTAAACTCCAGGAAAAATAATAAATTTCTCTATGTGTATATAGAATTATAGACTGACATATAACGTCTGTTTTAAGTGGGGAGGATTTGTCGTGAGAAATTCTAATCCACATATATAAATTAAAACGTAAATGTAAAGCCTAACAAATAACTTCAATAAAAGGAAAGAAGAAAGGTAAAGAAACGTGCTGTCACAATGACTGTACTCAAAATCCCCCTTGTTTTCTACTTCGTCTGCAAATTGTAACGTTTCACGTTGATAGTAAAAGCCTACTGCTTCAATACCCGCTTTCTACAATAAAACGTGTACTGCCTTTCTAAGAAAAACCTTGAGATACGCAGCTGACCTAGATTTAAAATTCCATTCATGTCATTTTATACACTACGTTACCATAAACGAAAGACAGATGGACTAAAGATAGAAAGAAAGGGAGGGGCTGAAAGCCGGAACGCAGGCAATACTACCACAGTCGCGCGATACACAATTGCTGCATCACGCGTGTAAGGCCACATGCACTAGCTTTTTTCAAATCGACAGTGATAAACAACACTACCCATACGAGAGTTAGTTTTTAAAAACCTGAAAAATTCTTATTAGGAAATATGATATTATACTGGTTTACGTTTGAAAACATTACAGTACCCAGACACCACATCGTATTCGAAGTGAACAGGAGGTAGTAGAAAATGCATATTTTGAACGCAGCCCCTTAGCCTCATTAAATTTATATATTTGGGTTCCTTAGGACTTGCTGAAAAATAATATGTAAAACGTTCCGCAAATAGTCTAGGAAATAACAAATTATAGCCAAAAGAAATAGTGAGGGATGTCAGACAACACCCAAATCAGAATCGCTCAGTGGCAGATTTTCAACACACCATTATACGGGAAATAGGCTGACATGTTACCTCCTATTTGATTGGCGGAAAGTAAATGTAAGGCTAAACACGATTAGTCGGACTATAAATACTACTTCTTTGTTGTTAGGGGAAACGTGAGTAGGAGTACTTTTTTGAAAAGCTGTGTAAACATGGCTCGATTGGTTAGACCTGCCAATATAGTCAATCAGAGGCGTCAGGTCAGCACCACATTTGCAAATAAACTTACTACAGAACCAGTGCGTTGAGCGCCAGTGCATATTTTTCTAAATAAAAGCCTGGGACAGAGGCAGATCGAAATTGTGCTATATTTATTGCCAGTCAACGTAATTCTGTATTATTTCCATGAATTGTGGGACTGTGGTCCTAAAGTTATTGAGCAGCACCTGGTCAGAACTTTGCTGAATCCAGAGGGGACAGCTTACTCCTTGGTCCATATAGCAAACAGTGAGGTGTCTCCAGAACACAGGGGAGCAATCGAGCAGAAGAGTCTTTTCCTGCCGCCATCACGAAAGATAAGCCTATGTGGCCAGAGGAGCTCAACATTATGTAACCCCATCTTAAACTGACATTGTATAAAAATATTCTGTACATATAACTTGTAATTAAAATTGATTGTGATTCCTGGTTCACTTTGTATTTGAATCAGGACACATATATATTAGTGGCAGTAATTAATACATATTTATATTTGAAAATTTACCAGTGCCTCATTTAAGAATAGTCTTATAGAGTGTTAAATGTGTGTGAGTGTCACAGTGTTGTCACGTGTGGTAGAATAAATTAAATTTTTTATCTGTCTGTTGTTGTTGTGACTTACACTTCATCATATACATACACTAGACATTCAACGTAGTCATCACAATATTCCAGAATAATTCTGACTGAGGTATAAATATGTGGTAGCAAGTAAGGTCATCTGTAATACACTACCCTTATTAGATACAGATACCTTCACAGCTGATCTCAGTCAGTACACTAAGTCCCCTATAAATATTTATAACATCCCACTTTACCACAACGACAACATATTACACTAGCTGGTGTGTAGACTGATAGGACACACATTGGCCAAAGCTATCGGTACGACAACATATTACACTAGCTGGTGTGCAGGTTGATAGGACACACATTGGCCAAACCTATCGGTACGCAACATATTACACTAGCTGGTGTGTAGACTGATAGGACACTTCTTCTTCTTCTTCCGTCCTTAGCCACCGACCGTCAAAGCAGTCAGTGGCCATTACGCCTAGTGGCGTCTTAGGGCAACAGCAGATAGGTTTTCTTTGCCATTGTTTCCCATCACGCCTACTGGCGTCTTTAGGGCAACGGCAAATCAATCCATTTGCTGTTGTTTCCGTAATCGAAGTGACTGGCAAACGGGTGATCAGCCCGTTGGAGATAGGACACACATTGGCTAAATCTATCGATATGACACCATGTTACGCTAGCTGGTGTGCAGATTGATAGGACACACTTTGGCCAAATCTATCGGGACGATAACATGTAACCCTAGCTGGTGTGTAGACTGATAGGACACACATTGGCCAAATCTGTCGGTACGACAATTTATTACACTAGCTGGTGTGTAGACTGATAGGACACACATTGGCCAAACCTATCGGTACGACAATTCATTACACTAGCTGGTGTGCAGACTGATAGGACACACATTGGCCAAATCTATCGGTACGACAACATGTTACCCTAGCTGGTGTGTAGACTGATAGGACGCACATTGGCCAAACCTATCGGTACGACAACATATTACACTAGCTGGTGTGTAGACTGATAGGACACACATTGGCCAAACCTATCGGTACGACAATATATTACACTAGCTGGTGTGCAGACTGATAGGACACACATTGGCCAAATCTATCGGTACGACAACATATTACACTAGCTGGTGTGTAGACTGATAGGACACACATTGGCCAAACCTATCGGTACGACAACATACTACCCTAGCTGGTGTGCAGACTGATAGGGCACACATTGGCCAAACCTATCGGTACGACAACATATTACACTAGCTGGTGTGTAGACTGATAGGACACACATTGGCCAAACTTATCGGTACGACAACATATTACCCTAGCTGGTGTGTAGACTGATAGGGCACACATTGGCCAAACCTATCGGTAAGACAACATATTACACTAGCTGGTGTGTAGACTGATTGGGCACACATTGGCCATACCTATCGGTAAGACAACATATTACACTAGCTGGTGTGCAGACTGATAGGGCACACATTGGCCAAACCTATCGGTAAGACAACATATTACACTAGCTGGTGTGCAGACTGACAGGACACACATTGGCCAAACCTATCGGTACGACAATATATTACACTAGGTTGTGTGCAGACTGATAGGACACACATTTGCCAAATCTATCGGTACGACAACATGTTACCCAAGCTGGTGTGTAGAATGATAGGACACACATTGGCCAAACCTATCGGTACGACAACATATTACACTAGCTGGTGTGTAGACTAATAGGACACACATTGGCCAAACCTATCGGTACGACAATATATTACACTAGCTGGTGTGCAGACTGATAGGACTCACATTGGCCAAACCTATCGGTACGACAACATATTACACTAGCTGGTGTGCAGACTGATAGGGCACACATTGGCCAAACCTCTCGGTAAGACAACATATTACACTAGTTGGTGTGTAGACTGATAGGGCCCACATTGGCCAAACCTATCGGTAAGACAACATATTACACTAGCTGGTGTGCAGACTGATAGGACACACATTGGCCAAACCTATCGGTAAGACAATATATTACACTAGCTGGTGTGTAGACTGATAGGGCACACATTGGCCAAACCTATCGGTAAGACAACATATTACACTTGCTGGTGTGCAGACTGATAGTTCACACATTGGCCAAACCTATCGGTAAGATAACATATTACACTAGCTGGTGTGCAGACTGATAGGACACACATTGGCCAAAGCTATCGGTAAGACAACATATTACACTTTCAATTTCTAAACAAATCACAAAGTAATGAAAGCTTCAATTGTCATCTCATGCAATAATGTTTCGTGGATTGGGATGAAGACTTTTGGTCATTATTGGTCTTACAGGGGCACTTTTCATCTTTGTCCGTCAGAACGTTAATTTAGGCAGCACTAGGTGCCGGTCAAAAATATATAATACATGAAGTAAATTGGATGCATTAAAGCGAAACTCGTGTTATACGTAGTTAGTAACCTGTATTTGAGCCCAGTATGTTTATTTATCGCCTTACAAATATAAATGCTTATTAATATTAAAACATAGAAGAAACAGAAAAAACCTTAAAAATTTCAAAAGAATGTTTATCTTTTCTTAATTTTGCAGTAAATGTTTTGAAATATTTTATTGAATAAAAAAAAAAAATGCTTTAAATAGCATTATTTTTATTCTCAGACATATTACGTCCCCTAGTAAAAAAAAAAAAAAACCTTAAAGACTGGTCGCTAGCGCAACTTCTTAACTATTACTCCAGCGCGGCTCCCATATATATTATTATATACACATTACGAGTGTGTAGTGTCTATAGTATATTTCTTTAACTTGTCTATATTTCTTGTCCCTGTTGTTTATTTATAACTGTGGCTGACGGATGGTCAAAACTGAAAAGTCCCGTGTTTCTTGTGTACCGTTAATTTGTAAAACTGATCTAATACCGTTTTATTTGTTTAATTTATATTTAAACATCACTCAACTACATTATTCTTAATGTTGTGCCCAAACTGAAGTTTGAACACGCGTACACGAGACATGATGAGAAGTCCAGCAATATCGGCGGACGGAGCTGCATGTCACACTAAGTGGAGATGCTATCTACGTTGTCACCTCAGATTGCGCCAGGCTCTTACAATAAGCATAAAAGAAAAGTAGCCGCCATAACGAACACCAGGCACAACGTAGCTGAGGATTGTCACTTCGTGAGCGTTTTATCCTCATAGTTATGATTGGAGCAGGCTTCTACTACTACCAAACTTAATGTAATAAATAGCATTTGTTTAAAATATATGCAAGTCGTCGAGGTATAAACTGGCAGACGTTTCCTTGCGAATCACTTGTAGAACAGATAACGTTACAATTAGCCCTAGTTTAAGTAATTATTAGAGCAGTCAAAGTAAAACAAACTTTCCATGTCCCATACATGTAGGACACGAAACAATTTCGCCATAACAAACTGCAAAGTAATAAACACAAGATAAAGAGAACAACCTAATGGATGTTCTGCTATTTAAGCTAGTCGTCCATCAATGGAAGGTATCCTAAGCAATAAAGTCTAAAATGCATTCTAGAAGGAACTCTCACTCTGGACCTTGAAGTCTGAAAAAAAAAAAAATTAAATTAAACTACAACGAAAAACGCAAGTCAGAAAATCCAAATAAATACACATATAAAATCACAGAATAACTGAAATATAATTCAAAATAACGGAATCCCAACCCATAACTCGATACATATTGTTTTAAACCATTAAAGACATTAATGCATTCCATTAAAAAAAGGCAATTACTTAGCGAATCCCGTTCTATTGTCACGACATGACCGTGCTTTTCATTTTATAGTGTTCTACCTGTTTTTTTCTGTATTGTACCGTCCATCAATTTCTTCGTTACTCGTATTTTCTCTCGTATTATAACGCATGACACATATTTCGCGTTGTTATTTTTGCATGATCTATCCTGGGTAGAGATAACGTTAATAACCTAGCAAGGAGCAGACAGACGAATCTGCGTTACCTGTGTAAAACAAACATAGGCGTGAACGTACTCGTTCACACTAAGCTTGGCAACCATACGTCCCGTATAGTAATTGGAAGATAAACTGCGAATGTACTTTGGTGTGGAAGAAATACAACATTGCTGAGGGCGGGTTCATATTTGTTTGCATTTATGATAACAAATTAAGCTGGGGGTTGATATGAATTGCAGAAATATAAAATGCGGTAGCGTTAATAGTGGAGGATTTACTATGGGAGGATTGTGAAAAAGTCATTTATATTGTAGCACGAGGTTAGACTGCGGCACCGTGTTCCATTAATTCAAGATGACGCTTTCAGACAAGTAGGGTTTTAATAAAGAGGATTGGACTAAGTATTCAGGATCTTCTTAATTTAACAAGAAAGAAAACTCCGTTTTACAATACTGTAAACCACAAAGTCCTCGGAACCTATATACGGAATAATAGTGGGAATTGAAGTGTGACAAGGCTATGTGTGGTTGAGGCGAACTTATGTGGACTTTGCTACCTAACACCCAAGACCCAGTCACTAAGAAAATTTAATTAAGGATCGTTTGACAGGGGTTGCAATTATTGATTCTTTGCAACCCTCTTAGCAGAAGATTTAGCAATTCAAGCAACACAAAGCCTTATATAGAACAACATTTAATTCTACCGAACACCCGGATAGTGTTTGTGGACGTTCTGAAAAACAATATATAAAAACAATGTCTAAGTGAAACATAAATAGCATAAATAATTTCACTTACTATTCAGACAACATACGTTCACCATAGTCAGCCATGATTTTTTTTTAAAGTTTTGCCTCGTTTTGGCGATGCGCGTTCCGTTCAACCTATTCGGTTATATTAGGGCGCATGACCAAAAATAAAAGACCCTTAGATCTGAGACTTAGTTATGTCAGCCACGATCAATCACCCATAGGTACACAGTCATACCACGTGCTCTCATGGTTACGTAATATTGCAAAAGCAGCATGCAGCCACGCTAACAACCAACCTAAAGCCGCGGGTTGTACATTCTATAGTAACCTCACATTATAATACTAAATATTATAGAAATAATGGCTTAACAAAGCTATTTAAAACGCTACAGATAACCAATTGTGATTTTTCACTGCAAAAATGACTTTCAAACTGAGAAAGAGAACACAAATTAACGATAGCTGATCTTCCTAATATTTACACCAAATTATCAGTCTAACATTACTGACGAAGCACATACATTTATTCAAGTAAGCTGTAATTTATTAATAAATTGCAGCACTCGCCATACTAACATAAACTATTTCAGTACCGTAGTTAATAAATATAAAAATATAAATCGCGCCACAATTAAATATTATTCAAACCGACTACGTGTCGGATTTACACAACATCATTGAGGGTTTCCTTAACCCCAAACAAACAGAAAATACTTAACTTTTAATTTCATTTACACAAATGTAATAACTGAATATATCAGTTCCAGTACCGGCCACGTGCTATAGTTCCTGAACATGGACCATCTGCTCCAGTCACGCCATGTCCGAATAAATTTAGATCTTAAACCAACCGAACGCGAAATAAATAACTTTGAATGGACCATATAATTATTTAAACACGACACCAAATTAATAGTGTACTTATAGTCCTATATTCTCTCTAACACTATCAGGACTTCAAAATGTTAACGAATAATATTCTATCTAACTTAACTCACATGTCCAAGGCAACTTGACTTCAACTCTGGTTCGGCGACTTCTCTCCTGGCGTGCTGCAATCGAAATGACAGAGAAGATTGAAATTCCTCTAATTGCCAGTTGTTCTTTCTCAGACATGACTAATGTTCTATTTTTAGATTATAACGAAGATGGTGCTGAGGATTTTCCACGATTTGCCGCAGCACGAAGGAGAAAATGACGAAAATGGCACTGTCACAGAAGTAACACTAATACCTTAACGTAAGACGGAATCATAACCCATGGCCCAACGTTATGCGGAAATCTTCCTTTGCCAGACGTCTGTAAATAATCACCCGATACTGGATAAGTTGAACATCCAATCATTTTATATTTTGCATGTGACATGTTTAACTTGCTGGTGGTTGTAAACGTCCATAATAGGCTGGCAACCTCAGCTCATGATAATGATAGTCATGAAATACTACAGCTAGCATTGGTAACTGGTTCATACCGGTTCTCTCACCAAAAGCAAAGATAGCCCCAGGCTCCAGGTGGAGCAGGAAGTGGATGATGATGACAACATTGTGTACATATTTATTATATGAACATTTTAATACGTTTACATATATATTTAAATATACGTAAACCATGAAAAAGACGTTTCCGCTTCCAGTCACATTGTTTAATCAAAGTAACTGAGAATAACGCGGATTTTTCATCCAGTCCACTGGTTTATGTTTTGTGATCAGGGAAGGTAAAATTACTGTGAAAAGAGGAAAAGGTTCTGTGGAACTAACAGCGGGAAGGCGCCTGACTGGTGTCAGGAAACAAGTACTTAGCAGACACATTTGTTTCTTCTTAAGTTTGTGATACAAGTTGGAGATACCAGTTTGTGGTGCAAGTTTTAGATAACAGTGTGGGCTACCAGCTTAATGTCAGTCTATGGATCAAGAGGTTCTGGTCTTCGCTAGATGCCTGTTTGTGACCAGTTATGAAGATCCTTGCCGTCTCGATAGAAGCGGTTACCACTGCAACTTCATCTGGGACGTGCCCTCAGCACAGAAGTCGATAATTGACGGAGCAGTCAGCAAACCAGTGTCAGCATCTAACCAATAGGTTATTTTAACCAGGCCATAGCAAAAAATAATTATCACCATCACGTTAAACAACCCTCACCAGTTTTCGATGAGGAAATACTATATAGTGTAAATTCATTCACATCCATTATTTATTTACTCGTGCCAAACAATAATTGATTATTAAACTTGTTATATGTATTTACAAATTACTAGTCGATTTAATTATAAAGAGAACTTCTTTCGTATGAATCAGAGTGACGAAGTTAAGTAATAAATTGTTGGGCACGGGGTTGAGCGACACCCCCACCCCTCATTTCTTCTTGACTGTTACTACTACTCGCATTTCTTTTCTCTAATGTATCTTCTGTAGGTGAAAGGGGGAGTAATCGCTGTCACTCTTACTGGGACAGGTTCCCTCCCCTTGTCTATTAAGTTGGTCAGAGTAATCTTTGAAGCGTTTACAACTCTCCGTATTGTTTCTTTGAGACCAGGGAAGTTAGCCGCCTTCGCTGTCCACGTGCAAATCCTATTACATTCACCCACAGTGCGGTCTGTCTTTGAGTGCAGTTTATTCCCCCGGGAACCCAACTCGGTGCTCCATGGAATGGCATCATATTATGCAGATACACGGCCGGTAAAAACGTTCCTGGTTCTTTGACACTGGAGACGGCTTTCGCTTTCCCATATTTCAGGGGCCACTATTACGCCAGACTTAGGCAGGAAAAGATGCTCGAAGCGTGCTGATGCCTGGGAAATTCGGTGTAACCATTTCAACATGTTACTCAAAATCTTCTTGAAGTTGCTTACCCAAGAGAATTCTCTTGTCATATATTATGAGTTGTCTGCTCCTCTATGCAGATTCCCACTAACCGCCTGATCACCTGCTACCTTAGGGGCAATATATATATTGTTTTCTGGTCCATTTGTCATTGCTTCAGTCCTAAAATTCCTGCCGTGAGAAGTTACAAGACTTAACGTCAGCTTGCCTACTATTATAGATTGAGATTCTGACAGTCTTGGTAAGCACGTTTAGTACTTGGTAAACAGTGTACATTCGTGCTAGGGATTTTAAAAAAAGTCAGAGTAAGCATTCATTCAGGGTTTTAGTAATGTGGTAAATTACAGCAATCATTCAACCCGAAATCTTAAGCTATAGCCAGTTTTCTTTTTGAGCAGGGAATTAAGAGTGTATGCTGCTACTAGTTATAAGAGCCAAATGGTTGTGTGACTTGATGTCTGATATAGTTCATTAAAAGGAATACTCGGCTTCCTCTAAATATACTGAAGCACTTTAAAAACGCACCACTATTATATAAAATGATGCCGAGAAGCTGGAAAAAAAGGTGGGAATGGATTTTCCCCGTGTTTGACATGAGGTAGAGAGCGAATGGCTGCTGGCATGGAAAGTGCATGATTCAACCCACGGGTTTGTGTACAGACTACATGAAAACAATGAAAGTTACACGTGCAACACGATTTCCAACTGCTATGACCGTGAAAATGTGTACGCGTTGTGTCAGTATACTCGGTATAAAAAGGCCGTTGAGACAAAACACCCAGTACATGTGTTTGAAATGCCACGACTATCTGAAAACGACCACCAAAGAGTCATTGGTATGTTGGAGACCAGAATGAGCTAGCGGGCCATTGCCAGAAGGATGAATTGCCACCACATCACTATTGTACGTCTCAATGAACGTTACGGAACCACTGGCAGTGCCGGGATGGACTTCGGAGTGGCCAACCACGAGTTACTACCCCTGCACAAGATCGTCATATTGTGCTCAGCCACCTAAGGAATCGTTCTCTCCCGGCAAGTCAAACAGCAAGAGCAATAGTGGGTAGACGTGGGCAAGTTATTCGAATGACAGTCATACGACGACTCAGAGATACAGGCCTTACTGCAAGACGACCTTGTGTTGGGCCAAACTTGACTCACAGACATCGTCAGCAGCGCCTGCAATTGGCAGAGCAACATGTCAGATGGACTAGACTGCAGTGGAATGCTGTCCTATTCACAGACGAGAGCCGATTCAACATATCCTTTGCTGATGCACGTTTGCGGATTTGGCGACGGTGTGGAGAGCGCTTTGCAGATTGCTGTGTTCGTCAGCACAACCGATTTGGAAGTGGCAGTATTCACATTTGGGGAGGATTCAGTTCTCACCATCGCTTGCCTCTTCACGTCTTCCGTGGAAATGTTAATGTTGTGACATATCGAGATAAAGTTCTGGATGCCTTGGTTGCTCCTCCGTTCACAAATTATCCAGACTTGTAGCTTCTCCAGCAGGATAACGCACGTGCGCACACCGCATGCATTACGTAGCAATATCTACAGCAGCAGAACATTCTGACGATTGATTGGCCTGCCCTATCACCAGACATGTCCCCTATAGAACATCTGTGGGACGAGCCTGGACGCAGAGTCTACATGCAAGGTTCTATAGCTAATCTGCAATAGCTCGAAGCTGCTCTTACACGTGAATGGGACTTGATTCCCCGGAATTTCCATCAGATACTTGTGCGTTCCATGCGGAGCTGCTGCCAAGCTTGTTTGCAAGCACACGGTGGACATACCAGATACTGAGGATAGTGTAAATGAATTTTTTTATTGGTTTCATTTTTGGTTTTCTCCCTTGCCTGCACATAATGCAATGAATTTCATAACAATCAAATGTACAAATTAATGACCAACATGGATTCATAGGAAAATGAATAAAGATTCCAAATATGTAAACTTGTAAACACTTATATTTACATTTCACACTCTGTTCCTGGACTATACAGATTGTGCGTTTTTAATGTGCTTCAGTATATATGATAACTATGTAATTGATTCTTTAACAGTCAAAAAGGTTAACATAAGCAATCGAAATATTTTTGCCTCATGCCCGATCTGTGTAAATATAATTTTTTCCCAACATGTAACTTGAATTTAAGTAAGCACCTGTACATTATTTGATTATTTTAACTTCATTTATGCAGAATAATATTGTTGACATTTGCAGTATGTAATTGTTAAACGTGTCGAACGCCAGTGCTACTAGTTTAGACTGGTCGGCGAATTGGGTTTCTGCCGGCGGGTTAGCCGACATGACTGATATTAGGGTCACACCTCGCCAAGAAAGGCGGTTTGGGGAGGGTGTTGAGGATTGTTTCATGCTTACAGGCATTTGAGTTTGGCCGACTCGAATGACTGTATCATGGAACACCTCAAACGAATAGAGATATATCTCATCGACCGATGTCGATGATTGTTGCATGTGTGCATGCATTTGAGTTTGGCCAACTCGGATTGCTGCACCGTGGAACATCGCAATTGAATATATATTAACGACGTAGTATGCATATCACTATGCATGACGCGTATGTCTTTATAACGTCATTCGACTTGTGGGTTTTGACCCGTACGGCAGTGTGTTTCGGAAGTGTGGCCATTGCCACTTATACTGTGTGGTATATCCACTTTGTAATTGTGTGGCTGGGAAGCCATTTGAGCAGTGTATTTCTTGAACCAAACGTAAGTCGTCGTATGAATAACGCAGTTTGCATAATTATGGCAGATTAGCCTGGCGTGGTATGCCAAAGGAACATTATGTTACTAGCAATAGTGTAAGACTAGTATAGATGGATATTGTACAGCTAGCGGCAAGCGTAAGCCTAGTGTAACGGATAGTAAACGACTAGCAGTAGACGTAAGCCTAGCATAATAAGTGTATTGCAGAACTAGCAGGATAGTTAAGTCTAGTTAGCCTCTGAATTTATGCCGAAGGACATTGGCCGTTAAAAGGAACTGACCTCTAACCAGAACTCTAGATAGATATTGTGAACATATGCTTATGAACTAATGAAAACTCTTACAGATCGTACATGAATGTGATGTGGCTTTTGTTCCCATGTAGTTGGTGTCTGCTCATGGTATGAAATTACTAATTAAATATTTTAAGTCGTCAAAATCACAGTCTTATCAACTGTCGTATTCGGAGTTGAGTTAAATGCTATTTATCTTCAACTGATCATGACCAGTGATTATTAATGTCTTAACACGCTGCATCTCACACTGCCAATATAATCAATAAGACAAGAGACTAATACAGGTCAGTCAAGGGTCGAATATTTAATATGAAATATATTCAGCACATAATGAATCACAAGGGTTAAAGCAGACATTATCGATACCAACGGACAGTATTACGGAATCCTACAAAAGTGATAAGAACCCGAGGGACTTTGACTCTATAAACTGAATACGCATATAATAACTTGGTCATCCACAAATACTAGAAGTCATCGAAGCACCCAGAATATACTGGGGCCCCCGGAAGAGCCCTTAACATACTGGTGTCAGAAAGTGTCTGGATTTCGTGAATACTGGATTCCCCCCTTCAAGTATCGAAGAAAGTCAAACTGATGATGAACGTTTAAATGCAAAATCATTCATTCAATCCTAACCGGCAACTGAAATGCGCAGGACAGAAAGTGACGTCACTACATCGATGCCGTCAACGTTAGCAGACAACATTGCCTGAGAATCCGAATTTTTCTTCCACAAGAGACAGATTCAAGCAGATAGAACGGTAATCTTCCACTCGAGAACCTGAACCAGTGGAGAATGTATCTCTTCATCAAATTCATCTGAGGCTGCGACGCAGATCGTTTGAAGAAACTACGTTCGAAGACCGAAGCAATACTTTCAAACGGTTGCCCTGCTGCGAAGGTCAAGGTCTACCATCAATGGACTTCAGCTGTTGAAGACACTTGGATTAGAATTACATGCATTCATGTATTTCTCAGAGGGACAGCTAAACAGATAAGTTCTTGATTGTGCTTAGGCGCTTGAACATTATCATATTGTCCTTGCATTATCTTTGGTCTACAGTTCATCATCACTTTACTTACTTTTACTATCATCTGTGTTCCCCCATTCATGTTTATCCGTATATTTGTATACTCGTCGTGTTTAATATTGACTGGAATTTTCCCAGGAAAGCTTCAGTGAATGTTAACTTCTATTAGATTTGCATGCTTATACTGCTGACTGAGGATCTGACTGATTATATTTTTTCTTATGAGTCAGGAAATAAATGTTTCTTCGGTTCGCAGTATAACCATATTTTGTGTACTTAGCAGTCTCGTCAATTGAAGTACGTCCTCTTTATTTACGTAACCTAATTTCAGTACTGTTGACAATTGTTGTCGTGTGTGATCTAAAACTTCTTTGTCTACACGTTCGTTTATGACGACTTGTCTTGTTATATTTTTGTAATGTAAATTCTTTTCTTTCTTTTACTGATTACTGTTTATAAGTCTCCTTTAGTTACTTTATAAGTGTAAAGTGTTGTTGTATAACTGAAAAATCATTTCATTGTAACTGTAGCAAATAAGATGATTTGCTGGGGAGGTTATGATGGTATCCTAACAAAGAGTGAAATAAGTGCATGCAGTAACCGTGCGAGGTCAAGCAAATGATAGTTTACCTGCATTAGATACTAAATGACTCATGATGTTGTGACTCATTTGTTTACTTAATTAACCTAACATGACTTTCTAGATCTCACACGTGATCTTCGCTCTTACCAAAGGGCATAGCGGTTGGGTTACTGGGTTCGCGATTCAAAGGGGAGAAATGAGATGATTTTACAAACACGCAAAATCTAACTTAGGAATCATAACAAGTTTATGAACTTGAAAAAGTCAATATAAAACAGAGTGTTGAAGCTTTTGAACATGAAAATTACTAATGGTTAAACCTCGGTCCAGTTAAGCACATATCTTTCAACAGGTCTTGAAAATTAAAACAAGATAGTTTAAAGAAAGAGGTTATTGCATAAAAAATTTACTGGACTTTCTGTCCAGTCACAACTAACTCTGTTGATATATTTTTCACTGAAAAACAGTTGGCTATACTACTGAAAAAATAAAGTAGTCCTGTATTTATGAGGGGCAGATTTGTGCATCAGACCCTTGAAATTCCTGAATATCATAGGGAAAACTCAGTGAATGCAGACTTTTTTACTAAATTGTCAGATGTACCAGATGTGAATGGCACATCACCTGGGGTTTTTATAAGGAAATTATCTCGGCTGCAAGAAAGGTCTTAATTTAAGCCGGGATCCGTGTTCTTATTCAAGTAGAAATGACTGGATGGAGGCTTGAGGGCTGTAATTCACTTTCAGCTGGCTTGGCCACCAGTCGGTAACAGAATAAAACGCATGGAACAAAAAAGCCTGGCTTTACATCTAATTTTGAGATTAAGATAAATAATTTTCCTACCAGGATATGGGGTCAGCCTAGCGATGCAAAACATGTGCACAAGCCCCTAACTTTGTTTGACTATTCCAGGAAAGTTTGTGACTGGATTAAGAGTCCCTATGCAGATACGCCACTGTACCTTGCGCATGTTTTTTCCTCATTCAAACTATGTGGGGTAACCACATTTGTTTGGTATGATGTTGACTCTTTTCTTTTATAATCATTTATAAATGCTTCAGGCATGTAAATAGGTTCATAGAAAACACAGAGGCTTACATTTAATGATATCAGCATAATCATGACAACATACATCCTTAGATCCATTTGGCGAAAGATGAGGACTCAACAATGGGGTCTAAACGACAAAGAATTGTTCTTCATTTGCCGCCCTCAATATCAATACCCAATTTTGTTTGCTGTGGAATTGAAACAGAAAATTCATACAATCGTCCTTACCACAATTCAAGAAAATATAAACAAATGATGCTGACTTGCAAAGCAATGGCCGCAGTTTCATTGCATGTCTCAGGCTGGGAAATATTTATTTTACTTTAAAGTTACCAAGCTGAAAAAGAGCTAAAATGTTTAATGAAAGTTATTGTGACAATTGTTAAAAAAATTGAATAAGCGAAAATTTCTAAAAGATACCTGATAGCTAATCAGAAACTGGCGACTACCAGATTTCAAAAAATGCAGTTTTTAAAAAAAAACAAAAAACATAAAATTCCAAAGAAAAACTACACCGCGTTTTTTTAATTGGCTAGTGTATGTTAGTTGCCAGAACAACTGGGAAAAGCCCGTAACATTCGTTGTCAGAAAACCAATGATTTCGTGAATCGCCCCCCCCCCTTTCACCCTATCTCTCTGTACTGATGATGAACGTTTTGAATAAAATCATTCTTTCAATGCCTCTTTCTAACGCGAACTTAACGTTGATATAACTTATGAAAAAAATTCATAGTAGGGTTGCCGTCAACTCTGGTCTACCGTCTTGAGAATTGAAATTTTTCTTCCTTCAAAACTTCACAGATAAATGGGGCTATCTAGTATTCAAAAACATGAATTCAGTTAGGGTATCTCTTGATCTATTCATCTGAAGCTATAACGTATTTTGAAGAAACTACATTCCGATTAAAGCAAGACTTTCATTTTTGTCACTCTTCGTGCGAAGGTCAAGGTTACATCAATGGATACCTCAGCTGTTGAAGACACTGCTTTAAATTACTATATGATTAACTGTATTTCTTCAGTTTTAGTGACAACGTCAGTAACTAAGTCCCTACTAGAGTATTTGAACATTGTCATATTGTCCGATTGTATTATCTTTGGTCTACAGTTCATCATCACTTGACTTACTTTTTTACTATCATCTGTGTTTCCCCATTCATGTTTTTTCGTTATATCGTATATTCGTATATGTATTTTTAATTGACTGGAATTTTGCTGAATAACTTCCAAAGCTTCAGTGAATGTTAACTAAATATTAGATTTGCATGCAGATATTTTACTAACTGGGATCTGACTGATTATATTTTTTCTTTTGAGTCAGGGAATAAATGTTTCTTCAGTTAGTTTAAACCATATTTTGTGTGATTAGCAGTTTTCGTCAATTGAATTACGTCCTCTTTATTTACTTATAACCTACTTTCAGTACTGTTGACAATCGTTGTCGTGTGTGATCTAAAACTTCTTTGTCTACACGTTTGTCTAAACGACTTGTCTTGTTATATTTTTGTAATGTAAATTCTTTTCTTTTTTTTATGATTACTGTTTATAAGTCTCCTTTATTTACTTTATAAGTGTAAAGTGTTGTTGTATAATTGAAAAATCATTTCATTGTAAATCATTTGATTGTTTTCACTGTCTTTGTCACATGTTCTTGTAACTTGTTTGTTATTGATTAATATATTCATGTACATATTATATCGAGTTCTATAATCCTGGTGTATATTATAGACTATTGAAGTACTACTCAGAAAACCTATTATCATGTCTACACTACAGGAATTTCATTGATATTGGGAAAAAGTTATGGAAAATCAGGGGCGGAACTACAAAGTTTTGCAGATACAAAATATGATGAATATTTATCGCGTCTGGAAAGAATGGAACAGCGCGAAATGACTAAACGAGCTGATGAGCTTAGGAGGTTTGAATTAACCCAAGAAAGGGAATTGAAGGAAAAAGAATTAGCTCAACAAGAAAAAGAAACAGAGAATTAGAAACGACTGAAAGGAAAGAGCAGAATGGCACAACGAGATAAAGAATTAGCTCAACAAGAGAAAGACAGACAACTAGAGAAGGAGAAAATGGAATTGAGAAGAATGGAACTTATGCAACTGGATCAAGCACATAAAAACGCCATGGAAATGGAAACTTTAAAACTTCATGCAGAAAAAGAAAAAGCTTTAGAATTAGCTAAAGTGCAGTCTGAACAGACTAAGACTGCGGCTGCTACAAATATTTTTTATCCTAAGTTAAAAATGCCACATTTTGACCAGACTCGCGATTGTGTTGACTCTTTCCTATCTAGATTCATCATCAAGGTCACAGCTCTGAACATACCCAAGGAAAGATGGAGCAGTCTTTTACTTGATTTTTTGACTGGTGACTCACTTAAATGTTTCATGAGTCTTGATGAAAAGAGCAGAAGCGATTTCGATGTCGTAAAAGAGGTATTACTAAGACGTTTCCAGTTAACTGAGTCTGGATTCAGAGATCGCTTTCATGCTGCTAAACCAAGCAAGGATGCAGATTTTGGTGAATTCATTGCATCTATTAAACATTTCCTTAGCAGATGGATTGATTTATCAGGTATAAATAAAACATATGAAGGTGTTATAGATCTCATGCTGCGAGATAAAGTTTTATCCGCATGCAGCACTGAATTAGAAGCATTTTTACAGGAAAGACATCCTAATTCTATCGATGAGTATGAAAAACTCGGAAGACAGTATCAAACCGCACATCAGAATAAAGATCTTCATAGATCGACTATTCGAGATCCTATGCCTGTGTGCGCTGCACAACATGATCACAGACCTCGATCGAAGAGCTTTGATGGACGTTGTCGTTCAGATTATTATCAATCCGACAGAGGTTTTTATAACTTCCGTCGTCATCGCTCTCCTTCGAATTCATATCGACGAGGTTATAGAGGATATTCACCTCATGATCGTGGGTATCACAGAGGCAGGGATTATGATGGTTCACATCAAAAAGGATACTATAAACAGAGATCATCTTATGGTAGAGATGCCAGGAAAGATGACTCTACTGATTTTTATTATAGCAATAAAAAGTCAGTCAATAATAACAAAGGTAATGCCAGATCTCCGTCGAGAGACAAAAATAAACAGAGACATGCAAATAGTTGCAGTGTTAAAAAGGAAAAAGGTAATGATGATAATGATCATGCGAACGCATGTATGGTAATGAATGATACATGTTATGAGTGTCAGTCGAAAAACAGATTAAAGTCTACAATTACACTTGATTGTGGTCATTGTATGCCAACAATGTCGGCATGTGTAAATGTCGGTTATCTTACATTTCATCCCGGAATATTGGATAGTAAGGTAGTGAGAGTTTTGCGGGACACGGGGTCTTCAACGATAGGCATTAAGCACTCGCTTATCGAGCCCTCTGCTTTTACAGGCAAATCAGTTAAGTGTGTCACATTTGGTGGGAATATAGAAACTTTCCCTGTGGCACGAGTATACATTGATACTCCTTTTTACACAGGCACTGTCTATGCCTGCGGCTTGAGAGCACCCATAACTGAAATTATAATAGGAAACATACCAGGAGTTAAAGATTGCACTCCTGAGGAGATTGCAATGTGGGTTGAATCTCACCCACAGGTGGCAAATGCTGTTGTAACGAGAGCACAACAGTTAGCTACGGATATGGCTACACCACCTCTTCCTATAATAGATACAATTATGTCTCAAGTTGGCACTGTTTCACCTTCTGTTTTTGCAGAAAAACAGAAGAGTGACCCAACTTTACAAGGATTGTTTAGCCGAGCAGAACAAAAAACTATTAAATACACAAGAGGGGCTAAACAATGGTTCAAGATAAAGAAATCAATACTCACTAGATATTATGATGATGGCAAAACAATTATACATCAAGTGATAGTACCTAAAGAATACAGACCATTGGTCCTACAAACAGGTCATGACTCCCCTATGGCAGGGCATATGGGGATCAAAAGAACATTGTTTCGTGTTACGTCACAATTTTATTGGCCTGGGGTTAATAAGGATACAAAGTTATACTGCAAATCATGTACAACATGCCAAGGTATAGCACGTAAGGGCAGGTTCCATACGGCACCCTTACAGATTACAGACGTGCCTGAGAGACCTTTCAAAAAGATTGCAGTAGATATAGTGGGTCCGTTATCAATTGTTTCAAATAATGGATTTCGTTATATTTTAACTTGCGTAGATCTTTGCACGCGTTGGCCAGAGGCCATACCGTTGAAAACCATCACAACTGCATCTGTGTCTGATGCATTATTTTCGATATTTTGTCGAATCGGTTTTCCGGAAGATATTTTGTCAGATCAAGGATCACAATTTACTTCCAACATTATGAGGGATTTAGAATCCATGCTATCTGTTCACCACTCGTTTTGTAGTGCGTATAGGCCTCAATCAAACGGTGTGTGCGAGCGCTACAATAGCACTCTAAAACAGATGTTATCTAAGATAACTGAAGAATGCCCTCGTGAATGGGATCGGCTTCTGCCGGCGGCCCTGTTCGCTTTTCGTGAAGTGCCCCACGAGAGCACGGGGTGGTCTCCGTTCGAATTGGTTTATGGTTCGAATCCTCGCGGACCAATGATGATACTCAAGGATTTGTTGATTGGAGCATCAATTGATACAGCCACTCGAAACAGCTACGAGTTAGTGATTGATCTCCGACAACGAATCATCGATGCGTGCACTTATGCATCCCAGAGTATAAAATCAGCCACTCAACGATCAAGATTATTACATAATCAAAAGAGAATATTAAGATCATTCAAACCAGGGGAAAAAGTTTGGTTGTTGCTACCTCATAACGATAACAAATTACTGATATCATGGCAAGGTCCATTTGATATTATCAAACAAGTCACAGATGTTGACTACTCGGTAAACGTTAGAGGTAAAATCAAAACCTTCCATGTCAACATGCTAAAATTAGCAGTTGAAAGACCACAGGAATTAATTCCTGTCATTAACTCTATTGATGATTCTTCACATCATACTGCTTCTTTTGCAGTTGTTCATGAAGAAGATACCACTTCGTCTATCCCTTTACAATTCCAACTACCTTCTTTGCAATCATCGGAATCTTGGAAAGACGTGACTATTTCTTCTTCACTGTCTTCTTCTCAACAAGATCAAGTTCGGGATATTCTCATTTCTTTCAATGATGTTCTCACCGACCTTCCAGGTCAGACATCGCTTATATCCCATGATATTACTCTTACTGATTATAAACCTATCAAACTTAGACCCTATCCTATATCTTTACACCACAAAGATAGGGTGGAAAAAGAGTTAAAGGAGATGATACGTTTAGGTGTGATATCTCCTTCGGAATCACCATATGCATTCCCAATGGTGATTGTTAAAAAGAAGGATGATTCTTTACGTATTTGTATTGATTTTAGGCGATTGAACAAAATTACAATCACAGACGGTGAGCCTATGCCACTTTTAGATGATCTTTTGTCAGAATTATCTAATGCTACCTTCTTTAGCAAACTAGATCTCTCTAAAGGCTACTGGCAAATTCCTCTTGCCGAAAATGCCAAACCTTACACAGCTTTCACAACTCCTTTTGGGCTCTACCAATGGAATTATATGTGTTTTGGGTTGGTGAATGCGCCAGCGACGTTTGTGCGCATGATGCGCCGCCTTCTTGGCGATCGTAAAGATGTCATCACGTACATCGATGACATCTGCCTATTTCATGACTCGTGGGAAGACCATATTGATGGTTTAACTTCCCTTCTACATACGTTACGTATGCATGGTTTGACTGTGCGACCTTCAAAGGTCCAAATTGGTTGTCAGGAAATTTCTTTTCTTGGTCACCGCATAGGTAACCACAAACTGTATCCTGACGACAATACAGTCAAAAGAATTCTAGAGATTTCTACCCCATCTACTAAGAAACAAGTTAGAAGCCTTTTATGTCTAATAAACTATTACCATAAGTTCATCCCGCATTTCGCACAACTATCTACACCTTTGTCCGCACTGTTGACCAAAGGTAGTCCTAATAAGGTACGTTGGGACAAAGATTGCGAAAGCGCTTTGGTAACAATTAAGAAATTATTTAGCAATGCACCTATTTTGTTATTACCGAATATACGTATTCCATTCATACTTCAATCAGATGTCTCGAGTTACTCAATGGGTGGTTGTTTGCTGCAATGTTACAAGGAAACACTCCATCCATGTTTCTATGTGTCGAGGAAACTGACTCCGGCTGAACAGAAGTATGCGACAGGTGAACGTGAGCTCCTGTCTATCGTCTGGTGCCTGGAGAAACTGTCAAGATATCTCATCGGCACGCACTTTTACATTATGACAGACCATAGTCCTCTTACTTACATAACAGCTAGAACAATGCGTAACGCTAGAATACACCGATGGTATTTGTTAATTCAAGAATTTTCATTTACGATCCTGCCTATTGCTGGATCAGACAATAACTTGGCAGATCTTTTATCGCGCAACGTCTCTGAGAAGAAATTGAATTAACTCTTTAGTCACCATGTTGACAAATGCTATTATTAATGTTATAAAATTTAATGTGTCTACTTAATGATTATCATACTTATAAGTAGGTAGTACTAATATTGATATGTTTGGGAGACGGGCGTCTTCTCCATCACTATCATCCGTGCCACAAGTGTCACGTTTGGAAGTAAGGGGGATGATGTTGAGGATTGTTTCATGCTTACAGGCATTTGAGTTTGGCCGACTCGAATGACTGTATCATGGAACACCTCAAACGAATAGAGATATATCTCATCGACCGATGTCGATGATTGTTGCATGTGTGCATGCATTTGAGTTTGGCCAACTCGGATTGCTGCACCGTGGAACATCGCAATTGAATATATATTAACGACGTAGTATGCATATCACTATGCATGACGCGTATGTCTTTATAACGTCATTCGACTTGTGGGTTTTGACCCGTACGGCAGTGTGTTTCGGAAGTGTGGCCATTGCCACTTATACTGTGTGGTATATCCACTTTGTAATTGTGTGGCTGGGAAGCCATTTGAGCAGTGTATTTCTTGAACCAAACGTAAGTCGTCGTATGAATAACGCAGTTTGCATAATTATGGCAGATTAGCCTGGCGTGGTATGCCAAAGGAACATTATGTTACTAGCAATAGTGTAAGACTAGTATAGATGGATACTGTACAGCTAGCGGCAAGCGTAAGCCTAGTGTAACGGATAGTAAACGACTAGCAGTAGACGTAAGCCTAGCATAATAAGTGTATTGCAGAACTAGCAGGATAGTTAAGTCTAGTTAGCCTCTGAATTTATGCCAAAGGACATTGGCCGTTAAAAGGAACTGACCTCTAACCAGAACTCTATATAGATATTGTGAACATGTGCTTATGAACTAATGAGAACTCTTACAGATCGTACATGAATGTGATGTGACTTTTGTTCCCATGTAGTTGGTGTCTGCTCATGGTATGAAATTACTAATTAAATATTTTAAGTCGTCAAAATCACAGTCTTATCAACTGTCGTATTCGGAGTTGAGTTAAATGCTATTTATCTTCAACTGATCATGACCAGTGATTATTAATGTCTTAACACGCTGCATCTCACACTGCCAATATAATCAATAAGACAAGAGACTAATACAGGTCAGTCAAGGGTCGAATATTTAATATGAAATATATTCAGCACATAATGAATCACAAGGGTTAAAGCAGACATTATCGATACCAACGGACAGTATTACGGAATCCTACAAAAGTGATAAGAACCCGAGGGACTTTGACTCTATAAACTGAATACGCATATAATAACTTGGTCATCCACAAATACTAGAAGTCATCGAAGCACCCAGAATATACTGGGGCCCCCGGAAGAGCCCTTAACAGAGGGGAAGGGCAGCCTTGTATACATGCCTAAAACCCATCCCAGCGTTAGTCGCGGGAAGCAGGTCTTCGTATTATTACGCAAAAGCTACAATAAGCCGGCCCTGCATTTATCGTTTGATGTCTGCTGATCGGACGGTGAGCAGGAGAGGGTAAGAAGAAACTGCGAACCACCAGATCAAAACTGACCATCTGAAAGGGGGAGTTGGGATAGTTGTATGTTTATCGGTACCTATTTCGATACTGTTTATCTGTTGTGCCGTGTTGTAATGTTTATGATTTAATTTAGCGAGTTGATCATAGGGTTTATGTTTTCGTTATAGTAAACATCTGTCATCTCCGGTAGACCATTGAGCTGCAGCCTGACTTTGCCTTCGTTTAACGGCCGGATAAGTCATCAACCCATGTACAGCTGAGTTCACACCAGCTATAGTAGCGCTTATTATCATCACTCTATTAAGGGCCCATTTTTGATTGCCCTTGCTTGGAAAACAAAAATAATTCGTGCACCACCAAGTTACAGGAGCGCCCGCTCCTTAGGCACCAGTTTTCTTTACCATCAAGCTACGTCGTCCACTATTAATTAGGGCTGCTACATTAGTAGTGGGTCAACACAGAACGTGGATTTATTCCTCCGTATCTAGTGTATCGTGAGTGTTTGCATCGCACATCTCGAGTACCTGGAATTATAGCCAGGTGCTTTTATTACACGGATTTGTCCGCCATTTCCCTGTAGAACAGAGGGTTAGCATATCTCCAATGGCTAACAGTGATCCCAGCGGTGCACCAACACACGCGTGCCAACAAAGAAGGCTCGAGGAGAGTGCACTCACATTTATAGAGGAGGAGGGTAGATTTTAAGAACACGGTGGATCGCAGCAGTTAGTGAAATTTATTAGCAGTGTCACTGAACTGGACAAGTCAACGGGATTAATTTGTATAGGTAGGACTCTCTATTTCAGGATTTAGAGCAAAGGATTATTAGTATAATCCTCACCCCATAATTGTCAGAGTGTGGAGCCTACTTGGGTTTTTTTCTGGAGTGGTCCAAATATTTCAAACTAACCTTCTTTTTTCTTGTGTCTCGTACATTGATACCTGCATCGTATTGAGGTTTTCTTTGATGTGGTGATAGATTTCATGCTTATTTTACCATCGTTTTTTTTTTTTACTGTTGCTAATAAAATATATAATTAATTAACGGATCAGATTTCCTTTCCTTTCTGTACCTGTACTCGTACTGTTGTATGTGGATACAGTGTGGTGTAATAAACCTTATCTCCTAGCAGAGCAAGAGGCAGGGTGACAATAGTTGAACAAAAGGTCACTGAGTGGTGAGGGGAGAGTCAGTATAGGTTCTCACCCTCGATAACTATAAGGCACACTATCCAACGTCAACACCATTTCTCTTCTATCATCTCAGACATCTCTCAGACTTTTGCTTTATCTCTGACATCACACAGACTTGGATTTTGTCTCAGGCAGACTCTTACTTAACTCACTCATGACAATCTTTTATCTTATATATAAATATATATATATATATATATATATATATATATATATATATATATATATATATATATATATATATATATATATATATATATATATATATATATATATATATAAAGTCGTGGTTGAGTTTAGGTTTCAGAGTATTTGTTGAGTCAGACTTTTTTTTGTGAAATCGACAATGAGAGTGAACTGACAGAATTATAGACAACACACCGATAACATGTAAAATAGGGTGAACTTGAGACGAACCTGGAAGAGGATTCATTAAAGCTATCTCTCTTTCCAAGCCCCTTATATAGTCTTAAGAGCCACCCGCTCTCTCTCCGTTCTCTGGTCAAATAAAGACAATAGTAAGAGCTGCTATATTAAATATAGATGAAGGGTCGTGAACAGCGCGTTAATAGATGAATAAAATTTATTATAGGTTCTTGAAGGAAGAAAATGTATGAAATAAGTATGTCAGCACAACAACATAAGAAAGGCATCAATATTCACATCAAGTTAACAAATATCCGATTACACAGCAACGGAAAAACAATCCGAAAACACAAAAACCCTCCCGTAGAACACCGACAAATGAATAAAATAGTTTTATAATCCTTCCGCTTCTGTGGAACCAAATCCAATAACTCCAGTTAGTGTCTTTACATGTATATCCTCCTTCAGGTGGTGAATTACACCATAAATCCACTGTAGGCGCTATCCATGCGTCGTTGTTCACACACTAACAACAAAATAGGATGAAGACCGCTACTACGTGCGGGAGGATTTGAATGAACAGAATCACACACAAGACGATGTCAATTTAGGACAAACGGTCGCTATTATCCAGCGCGTGAAATAGGCCTGCATAATTGATGTTTAAATTCGATTTGGCTGGTTTGAACTTTATTTGTGACTGAGCGATTTTGCTGAAGACGCAGTGCTGATCGATATGTTGGAAGCCAATATGCTCTGACTTGTGATCAAGAGGCGAGTAGGAAACCACTAATGCCAAATACGATTTTGAGGATTTATAATTATTGTTATCATTGTTAGGATAATCTAGGGCTGTCTTTATCCATTTGAGTCGCCCTTCTGTTACTTCCACTCTATCAATTATCAGCATGCGCTCGGATAGGCTAATATATCTTATACATACATGTACCTGTCAGCAACTGCCCTGACAGCTAAATCTACTCCAAGTCCTCTTCCAATTCCACACAAGGGATATCTAACCCTGTAGTTTCAGCTGATTGGATATGCGATTCATCTTACGACATTAAGTGAATTTACAGAAAATACAAGCATTAGACATTACATAATAAATGGTATGCGCCCCTTGGGGTCAATACACAAAAAGGGAAATGTGATAACCTCCCAAAAATTGAAAAAATGCAACGTTATTGCTATAATAATACGTTGTGATTTAAACATAAGATATAATTATAGCTCTTGCTGATAGCTGCTTTCTGGATTGCAGTGAAAGTTCTAAACTGGTGTCTAACTATACATATAATAAATACACACTCAGCCACTAGAAGTTTGTCTCTGAAAGTAATAAGTGACTACCTCTTATAATTAAAGTGTTATAGTTCACGCACATCACCATTCAGATTTCAGTGAATAACTTACATTACTGACATTTCCCTAAAGTAATGGTAGCTTTTTATCTTACTCTTTAACGTATGGTCAGCACTGAACGGACTTTCAGGTTCTTCGCCTATTACGTATCTGTTAGCATAAGTTTACCATTAACCCATTGTAAATAATAACACCAGGAGACACTTACCAGCTTAAGCACCAGTTAACTTAGGCGGTGACGGCGCTACATTGTCACATAATTAATTACCGAGGAGAAATCACCTAAAATAATTCATGTTATATCAGTTATATATGTATAAAAGCTAACATGAATTATATATTACAAAAGATGTCAACTTACCCCGAAATGATGAGAATAGGCAACACAATCTAGTTTTGTGCCCAAAACTGCCTTTGTCTCATTGGGTCACATACGGGGAGGAAAAATGTACCAGTGTGATTGACTGAGTAAAACTATCTAGATTTATAGTCAACAAGAGACGCTACCCCCTGCTACTTGGCATCGAAGTTTCAACAGATGTTCGGCGTATAACATAATCATGAGTAAGACAAATGTTATTCTAGAATCTACATCAGAAGACATCAACCGCGAGAAAGTTTCGCTTAATGTAGTGGTTTATTAATATACTATTTTCATATGTTGATGTTGCCAGCCTCATTTGTAACCTCTTAGCAAGGAAAACATGTCAAATTCACATTTGCAAAATAAATGTTTACACTTACCCCAAAGTAACTTTTGGGAACACAATCTCCTGGCACAGCTTAGAATGGACACAACACCTTAGGTTAGATGCTTTCGAATCACTTGATCTGGAAATTTTAGTATTCCTCTTATGACGGGTGATCTGTTTCCTTAGGTCTCCAGTCTTCGTATTTAAAACTGCGGGTTTACTTTTAAGTTTTAAAGTTGCCCAAATACTCTGTCTTGGTCCTTTAAAGTTCTTTAAGTTTCCAGTATTCGTATTTAAAAATGCGGGTTTACTTTTAAGTTTTAAAGTTGCCTAAATACTTCGATCTGTCACTTATAATTGTGGAATCCTTAGTCCAATGCATCTCTCTGGCTCTGGTGAATTTCTAGCTTGACGCGGGGATGCAGTCAGATCTGTGACTCCCATTTCTCTACATTATACTTCTAATTTTCAGTTCAAATCACAAATTGCACGTCCTACGAATTTGCCATTGAAAGTCACAGTCTACTTCGGCTATCAAATTAAGCACCTTTAGAACTATAGAACAAAGAGAGGAACACTAACTTAACATTTCATCCGACTGAGATGAAAAGGGTTCAAGCAGCAGTTAGCACACTGAAATCTTGCTTTGGCACATTGTCAAAAGCTTGTAGTGTCAAAATCATACAGACAGGAGGTTATGGAGCGAGAGCATGCTATGCTAGGTAGTGGTCCTCCTGAGCAGATGAAGCAAGATCAGAAGATATCAAAAACCCACGAACATGTGCTCACAAATAAGCCACGTTGTACAAATCTGTTAGTGTACGACATAAAGGTTACTGACCCTACACCTATATGTATGAAATCATATCCTATACCTTATGCGAAAGCACAAACTTTAAGGGAAGAGATTGACTACTTGTTGAAGGAGAAGATCATCTCAAAGTCAGAATCTCACTGTAGCGCAAGTGCAGTGATATTAAGAAAGCCTAGTGGAGAGCATAGATTGTGTAAAGATTATAGGAAGCTAAATGTTGTCACAGAATCTCAGGTGGGCCCATTACCTGACAGAAATCAATTATTATTTACACTGTGTAGATCTCAGCAAGGGATACTACCAAATACCAGTGAAACCAGACATTAGACCTATGTTGGCATCCAGTACATCAGAATGGCATTATGGGTTTAACGTACTGCCATTCGGTCTGAAAAAACGCTCCAAGCGTGTCTTCCCGAATGATGAGGAAACTACTGAAACCTCTAAAAAATCACTCAATCACTAACTTCATGGATGACTTTCTTGTTACTACACACACATTTGAAGAACATATAGCATCACTACCCATGTCGTTTGACAGAATTAGACACACTGGATTAACTGCATGTCCAACCATGTGCTATATATTGGAATTCCTAGGTCACGCTTTTCTAGAGGTCACATGTCACCTGACCCAAAGAATGTAGAGAAGTTAAAGAAGGCACCAAGACCCCAGACAAAGAAAGAAGTAAGGTCTATTGTGCCCTTATGTGGATCTTATCAAAAATATATTCCCACCTTTAACTCTTCGTGTGCATCTTTTACAAACCAACTAAGAAAGAACAACCAGATAAGACTCAATGGAATGCAGATTGTGAGGAAGCTTACGCTGAGTTAAAGCGAAAACTAACAAGCAAACCAATCCTCACATTACCCAATATCACTCAGGAATTTATATTAAGGACGGATGCTAGTAACAAAGTGATTGGAACAATCCTATTACAGAATCAAAGGCACAGCCGGAAGAACTTTTGACAGTAGATTATGCTGTTAGGAAACTAAATTCAGCAGAGCTAAATTACTCGACAATTGAGAAGGAAGGTTTAACGTTAGTGTGGTCTATCCAGAAATTTCAGACATATTTGTATGAGAATCATTTTATTGTTCAATGCGATCATCAGCCATTAGCTTTTTTGGCTGAGTCAAATAAATTAAATTCAGGTTTGCTGAGATGGAGTCTCCTCTTGTCTCCTTATTCATTCACGCTGAATTACATTCCTGAAATCCTGAATGTGGGTGCTAATTTTCTCAGTAGACATCCCACCATAATAGAACGAGAGACGGACGAGGAATAACTGCGACATTTGTTTACATGTCAGCTGGACTAGGTCACAGCTTGGACAGCGAGGGGCTGTGTAGCGTTATGTAAACACAATGTCCTGTTATGATGGAATGAAAGGAAATATTGGCAGCCAATCAAAAGCCGCGAAGCTCGCACGTAGACAACTCGGGTTTTACAATGGTGTTCTGCAAGAGAAAAGTAAAGTGTGTTTGAAAAAAATGGATTCGTGTGTCTTACAAGGAAATGGAGAGATAGAAAGTAATGACAGTGATTTCGTTTTTTGATGAATAAAACCAGTTATATTCATTCCAGGAGAAAAGTTGCTGTGTGTATTACTTTTAGAGATAATTGAAGGTAAAAGTGCCAGCACGATCAACACTGCTGTGTCTTTTAAAAAATTGATATAAATCGAAATCGGAACCATTTATGGAGAACAGTATATAAAAGAAAGCAGAAGTTATGGAAAGTAAAAGGAGATTTAAATAAAAGTCATGGATAACAGGTTTGAGAAGCATGAAGAAGATTTTGGGACCCAGCTAACGTAAGCTCGCTCGAGTCTGCAAAAAATACACAGTCTGCAAACTGAAACGTCGCCTTGCTCTCCGATACGCCCGCACTCAACCTATATAGCGGCCAACAGTGGACTATTAAAATTTACACACAGACCGAAGAAGAAAGATAGATTGAAAAACGGGGACGCTCGCTAAGGCTATACCTTTACCATCAGTTTGTCGT
>JAMPIV010016717.1:165000-168883 GCA_024509875.1 Oreohelix idahoensis
CTCCCCCATATTTTAAGCTGGATGATATCTAGCTTAACTATTGGGTACAAGACAATTGCAAATCGACCATTCCGAGGTTAGTTTTCCTTCCTTCTATCCTCCTCAAGCTCTGTGGGATGGCGACTAAGAAAATCTGCGCCCACATTCTGTTTTCCAAGAATATATTCATCCTTTACTATCTCTCTCCTTCCTGTTCGGCTTTTCATCCAGGCTCTTACTGCTGGTGAAACGGGGTCGGTAGGTTTCCCATGAAGTTTACCGCCCTCTTTTCGTTGATAGTTGGATGTGGTTTTCCCTCGCAAATCCGTAGGTGTTTGATTTTCGCTACGTGATTTGTTCCTTTTTTCCAGCGCATGGGGTTCAGACTGCAATTGAACCTGTGTGGGATGTTTCCTTTCCCCTCCCGTGCAAATCTCGGGAGTACCCCTGATTGCTGGTTTGCTTGTAGATTTTTGATGAAGACTCTTCCGTCGACTTTCTGAATCTACATAGGTGCACTCTGGACAGGAATTTACATACTGATTTATGTCTTCCGTAATACCTGGCCAGTAGAACTGGGTGGCTATTCTTTGTTTTGTGGCACCATTACCCAGGTGTTCACTCAAAGTTGATGTGTGTCCCCAGCCTATAACCTTATTCCTATAGGTGGATGGTACAACAATTTGACCATGACTTTTCGTCCCTCTGCCAGCTTTCCTGTACAAGAGTCCATGTTCCATATAGAAATGTCCTTTCCTTGGAGCTTTATGTGTTTTAGACAATTTCCAAAACAAGGCTTCAATGTGCTGTCTGCTTCTTGAGCCCGTTTCATTTCAGTCGAATGAAATTTTAATTTGGTGTCCCTCTCTATGTTCCTGGAGTCAGACCTGGTCTGGATTTCTGCCATAACCATAGGTTTTACAGGGTCTCCCAAGAAAACATATTTACGCCCCAACATTAGGGGGTAAAAGGGATCATCTAACACTGCTGCATTTATCTCCCCTTCCACATAGCGACAACTGACATGAATCTTTGCTATGGGTAAAGTAAGGGGTGATGTTCCTTTTAGTGGCCCTTGAATGTCTACTGTTTCTGTGGTGATTTGTTCAGGGCACACCAGAGATGCACACACACGACTGCGTCATAGGACAAACCTGTGTCATACATTCCTGTGACTTGTTTGCCATTCACAGTCACTATCTCCTGGGTAGGTGGGTGATGGAGGCTATTCTGACTCACAGTCAGTTCCTTCCTAACAGAAGTCCTCACCTGTAGACATGCAGCATGATGAAGGGGTTTTTTCCTCCCACATTCATCAGTGTTGTGGTTGCTCATCTTACAAAATTTGCACCACTTATCTCCCTGTTTGTAGGGTTTATTTTCCTGAGTCTGAGGGTTCTTGTCCTTATTATCAAATCTTTGCTTGTATCTGTATGGTTGATCCATCTGGTCAAAATCTGGGTACTCTGCGGTGGTGGCTTATATCCTTCTACCTGCTTCCTTTTTTGTTCCTACCAATTCAGCTTGAGCTGCTTGGTATCTCTCTGCACATTTCAAAATGTCTTCCAGCCTCTCTGCTCCTTGTTCCATAAGGAATTTCCTCATTTCTTGAGACATGGAATCTTTCACTTGCTCTAACATAACCATTTCTTTCAGATCCTCGTAGGTTTTCTGATACTTACCTAAACTACTCCATTTCAACAAATACGTTTCTAGCCTAGCTGAGAACTGGTTATATGTTTCTCCAGGTAGAGGTTTAGAAGTTCTATTTTTCTTCCTATATGCCTCAGAGTTCTTTTCATACCGGATCAGTAAGGCTTGCTTTAGTATTTCATAATTTTCCTGATCTTCTTTGGGGAGTTTCAGAAACACATCATATGCAATACCTCTCAATCCCTGGGATAACTTTAGACTCCATTTTTCCTTTTCCAGTCCATATGTAGAGGCTAGCCTTTCATACCTATCCAGGTACGACTCAATTGCGTCCTCCTTTTCAACAAATGGATCTAGGTGGAAGTTCATGGCCCCATTTGCTGTGTTCTGAAAAGAGCTATTCGCAGAATGAGGTGAGCTATTACCATGGGTGATAGTCCCAGCCTGAAGTTCAAGATCAAGCTGTCTCATTTTCAGCTCATGGTCTCTCTCTGCTTGTAACCTCCTTTCTTCTCTCTCAGCTTCTAATTTCTTGGCTTCTCTCTCCGCTTCTAATTTCTTGGCTTCTCTCTCTGCTTCTAATTCTAATTTCTTGGCTTCTCTCTCTGCTTCTAATTCTAATTTCTTGGCTTCTCTCTCTGCTTCTAATTCTAATTTCTTGGCTTCTCTCTCTGCTTCTAATTTCTTGGCTTCTCTCTCTGCTTCTAATTTCTTTGTTTCTCTCTCTGCTTCTAATTGCTTTGCTTCTCTCTCGGTGTACTTTTCACATTCCGTCGTGACATACCGGATCAGAGCGTCACCATCCATGCCAAGCTCTTTTCCCACCTGCAGTGTAGCAGACCTAAATTTGACCAAGTCAGCCATGATGTATCTGTAGTCTAGTAGGGCAAGTGATCTTACTCAAACTAATTTACTACAATATAATTAACTTAGTTAAAATTAAAGTTAATTAAACTGACTTCACCATATATGAAACAGCTTTCTTTATCTGTACTCAATGGTACTCCTAAAAATATAATTATTTCCTACTATGTTACTCTTTCCAAAATTTTTTACAAAACAAAATTTTCTACACAGCAGAAATAGAAAGTTGGCTCAGGAATATCAAAGATATATCCCGCAGACGAGCCCCCACTGTAGCGGGAGGTTATTTAAAAGTATTTATTATGTAAGAGTATGCCAGTAAAGAGTTCTGACCTTACAAGTAATACCCCAGTCTTAGAAATAAGCACTGGTGTATTGTTATCATAAAAATAGTCAGACTGTGAAAACCCTGGCCCAGTTGGTAAGAAGTAGTACCAGGATTTAAGGTGTCTCCTCCCTGTGACTATCTTATGATTACTTATATTCTAGGGGATAAGTAAAATGTACATTCACTGAACCCACAAAATGGAAGAAGTGAATAAATCCTCAGGTACAGTTAAAATAGTTTAATAATTACACTAATATTCTATTTCTACTAGTTGGAAAAGAGCATTACATATATATTATATATATATAAATATATAATATATATAATATTATATATATATATAATAAAAATATTATATATATAAAATATATATAATATAAGGATAACTGTTCATCAGTTGACTGTGTTTTCTGTATGGTTTTACTTATTGTTTTTTCAACTAACTATTGGCTGACGTGTTTCACATGTATAGGTGGTCAGTGTCAAACAGGACACTTATCTTTCCAACTTGATACTGCTGAAACTGAACTGTCCTTTGCTGATATCAGACTTGGTAGGCCCAACAGTAGGGATGCCAATGACCAGTTGAAGTTCACTCTTTGGGGTCCTGCACTTTTTGTGGGATTGCCTCGGATGAACGGCACCGGCTTCTGATACTGGACAGTCTGGTTTGAGTTATTTCATGGAACCTGCAACATATCAGCCTTGGCTAGTATCTGGCTAGACTTGTAGCTGACTAGCACAGATGTCAGACCAGTCAGTCATCAGATGTCACCGTTATACAATCATAGTAAGTAAGGACATCATTTCAGTGATATAGCATTAATATTAACACTTCCATTTACTATAACTGACTAGCAAATAAGTCAGACAAGTCAGTCATCTTGTATAAAAGTAATACAGTAATAGCAAGTAACATCAGTTCATCGATATAGAATTAATACTATCATATCAGTAATAATCATCATCTGGTTTATTCCGCTCCTATACATCCCTTTCTATAACTTGATCCTTTCAAATCATATCAAATACAAATTCAAATACTGATGCTGATTCTTA
>JAMPIV010016718.1:0-188316 GCA_024509875.1 Oreohelix idahoensis
CAACTCGAGAGTTAGTTTTAAAAAACATGAAAAGCGCTTATTAGGAAAACATGGACATTATACTGTTTTATGTTTTCTGAAGCCTGACAGTACCCAGACACCACATCGTACGAAGTGATACCGGGAGGTAGAAGAAAAATTCATATTTTTGAACCGCAGCCCCTTTAGCCCCATTAAACTTATATATTTTGGTTTCCTTAGGGACTTGCTGACAAAGAATATGGTTAAGAAGTTTATATACGGCAAAAAAGTCTAGGAAATTAACCAAATTAATAGCCAAAAGAGAAATAGTGAGGTGTCAGACAACACCAAAATAATAATCGCACAGTGGCATGTTTTGAAACCACTATTTTACGGGAAATGGGCCACCATGTAAAATCCCTATTTGATTGGATAGAAGTAAATGTAAGGCTAAACCACGATTAGTCGGGACTACATACTAATTCTTTGTTGTTAGGGGAAACTGGTAGTAAGGGTACTTTTTTTTGAAAGCTGTGTGTAAAAACATGGCCGATTGGTTAGACCCGCCAATATAGTCCAATTAGGAGCGTCAGTTCAGTGCCACATTTTAAAATAAACTTACTAAGAAACAATTGCGTTGAGATCCAGATCATATTTTTCTAAATAAAAGTCTGGGACAGAGGCAGATCGGTATTTGTGCCATTATATTTGTGTAATTATTTTCCATTGAATTGTGGGACTGTGGTCCTAAGTTATTGAAGCAGCACCTGGTCTGAGTTTTGCTGAATCCAGAGGCTGACAGCATACTCCTTGGTCCAGATAGCGACCAGTGAGGTGTCTCCAGAACACAGGAAGCAATCGAGCAGAGGAGTCACTTTTCCTGCCGCCATCACGAAAGATAAGCTTCTGTAGGCCAGAGTAGCTCAACATTATGTGCCCTTCCCCCCCCCCCCCCCCCCCCCCCCCCCTCAAACATTGACAGTATATTTAAACACAGAGGGATAAAAAAACTGTTTCAAATGACAGGAACTGTGAACTTTTTCCCAATACTATTTCCAAGATAATCAAACACTTGAAGTCATGATGACAAACAACACCCTTAGCTTGGAAAAACAAAACCAGTATTACCTCATATTACTACTTCACAACTTACACACATAGGATAAGAAGGAAAATAAAATATGTCAATATCAAAGATTATATTTATAAACTGTGTACATACTACTTGTAAATTACATTTGATTGTGATTTCCTGGTTCACTGTGTAGTTGAATCAGGATATCTATTATTGAAAGGCATTATTACATATATATTTGAAACTTTACACTTGACTCATTTAAGATAGTCTTATAGAGTGTTATATGTGTGTGAGTGTCACAGTGTTGTAAAGTGTTGTGGAATAATTTAAATTGTTTATCTGTCTGTTGTTGTTGTGACTTACACTTCATCATTTTCATAACCCTAGACATTTAACGTAGTCATCACAATATTCCAGAATAATTCTGACTGAGGTATAAATGTGGTAGCAAGTAAGGTCATCTGTAATACACCACACTTATTAGATACAGATACCTTCACAGCTGATCTCAGTCAGTACACTAAGTCCCCTATAAATATTTATAACATCCCACTTTACCACATATATTGGGGTCTCGCTCCCGGGATATTGAACTTTCTCCTATTATATATATTGGGAATAATAAAAATTTAAAAGGTATCCTTGGGTGAAAATAAATAAGGTTGAGCTCTCAGTGCCTGTGGTTGTCCTTAGTTAATTAGTCATAGATAAATTGAATTGTTTAGTTAAATATTTTCTACATTTACCCGTTAGAAAATGGCCGACCTGGCAAAATTTCGATCTGCTGCTGTGCAGACTGCTAAAGAGTTAGGAATGGACGGGCAAGTTATGATTGCTTATGTCACTACTGAATGTGACAAATATATTGAACGTGAAAGATTAGAAAAAGAAGCTGAAAGAAAGTTAGAGGCTGAAAAAGAAATTAAGAAGTTACAATTAGAGGCTGAGGCTGAGGCTAAGAGGTTGCAGATTGAGGCTGACAAACAGGCTAAAGCATTGGAGGCGGATCGTGAGGCGGAAATAAAGAGGCTCCAATTGGAAGAGAAAAAGGCTGAAAGGGAAGCAGAAGAAAAAAGATTAGCCGAAGAAAGGGAAGACAAGAGATTAGCTGCAGAAAGGGAAGCCGAGGAAAGAAGACAGGCTGCAGAGAGGGAAGCAGAAAAGGAGGAGAAGAGATTACAAGGGAACATGAGTTACGACTAAGGGAGTTTGAGTTTCAAGGCCATGCTCCTGAAAATGGTGCCAGTCCCTTTGCCTCTGATGCCACTGCTAGCCAAGGAGCCTCAACCTCAGCTATGAATTTTCATTTAGATCATTTTGTTGAGAAAGACTATGATATTGAGAGCTATCTAAATAGAAATTACAAAACAACTATGTCACCAGCCTACTGCTATGGAAACACCTGTTAAAGGTAAATTAGGGAATTCAATACCAACAGAAAAAGAACAAATGAAGAGATGGGCTGAGCACTTCATGGAGGTGCTAAACAGACCACCACCAACAGTAACACCTGATTTTAATAATGAAACACCCATCACCACCTTGCCAATAACTTGCGATGAATTCACGCTGGACGAGATCAAACAAGCCGTTAAAAGATTAAAAAATTTTAAAGCTGCTGGAGTTGACGAAATTTCAGGGGAAATGATTAAAGCAGTTAATGACAACAACCTCTTGAGAATTTTAGATATTATAAATGAAGTATGGAGAGAAGAACAACAACCACAACAATGGAAAGACAGTATTATTGTAAAGTTACCGAAGAAAGGTGATCTATCAGACTGTAATAACTGGCGTGGTATATCTCTATTATCAGTACCTGGAAAATTATTATGTTGCATAAAAATGTTAGAAAGACTTAAAAATTGCATGCTGACGAAAAGAATCAGAGAAGAAAACAAGCGGGTTTCAGGCCGAAACGATCATGTATTGATCAAATATTCACACTAAGAAACAATTATAGAAGAAATCAGAGGAAATGCAATCGCCATTCATTATCACCTTCTTCGTTTTTCAAAAAGCCTTTGATAGTCTACACCGCCCATCATTGTGGAAGATACTTACAATCTATGGTTTTCCAACAAAATATGTGAATATAATCAAAGCACTATATGACAATGCAAGATGTTGTGTTAGAACAAATAAAGGGAATACAGAATGGTTTACAGTAGAAACAGGGGTGAAACAAGGCTGTATTATGTCACCACTACTTTTTTTGGAATAGCTATTGATTGGGTTATGAGAAACTATACCCACAATGAACAATTGGGTATAAAATGGACAAATGGAAAATTCCTGGGGGACCTGGATTTCGCAGATGATGTAGCATTCTTAAGTTCAACACCAAGACAATCCCAAGAGGCAATAAATAATTTGTGTCATCTCTCGGTTAAAATAGGTCTCCAAATAAATGCCTCTAAAACTAAAGCTATGAACTTTTCTAACGAGACCTTTGATATCATCTTGAACGGGGAAAAACTACAGAAAGTGAAAGTTTCAATTATTTAGGCAGTAAAATGACTCAGGATGGTGACACAACAAGAGAAATCCATACTAGAATTGCTTTGGCAGCTAGCGCCTTCAATAGATTATCTAACATTTGGAAATTACGATCATTGAATATACATACCAAGCTTCGTCTGTTTAATTCAAATGTTATCTCAGTGTTAACATACGGCTGTGAGAGTTGGAAAATAACAAAATCATTGGAGAACAAGCTGAATACATTCGAGAACAAGTGTCTTAGAAAACTCATGAACATCAGTTGGAAAGAATTCAAGACTAATCGACAAATAAGAGAAGACTCTAGGCAGAAATATTCTCCGACTATATAAGGAAAAGACGATGGTCATATATCGGTCATGTCCTACGAATGCAAAACAACAGAATACCACTACAGGCGCTCACTTGGGTTCCTGAGGGTAAGAGGAAAAAAGGAAGACCAAAAGAAACACTCAGAAGAACAATAGTAAGAGAAGGAAGAACGTTGGGCCTAAATAATGTGCAAGAGCTAAGAGGAGTGGCGTCACAACGAACAACCTGGAGAGCACTGGTTTCTGCCTTATGCGCCGTGTTTGGTGCTTAAAGAATTTATTATTATTATTATTATTAGCTACCACGTATGGGTTAGAGAGAGAAAGGTGGAGCTTAAAGTTATCTCAAGGGCTTCGTGGGGCAGCTTATGAAGTTTTTGCCAAAATGAGCAGAGGTGATCAAGAAAATTATGACATGCTAAAGCAGGCTCTTTTGTTAAGATATGAAAAGAACGCAGAATTTTATAGGAAAAAATTTAGGAATGCTAAACGACTGTCAGGTGAAACCTATCACCAGTTCTCTGCACGGTTAGAGACATACTTGGAGAAATGGACTTCTCTGGGGAAAACCCAAGATCTTAAGGAAATGGCCCTTATAGAACAATTAAGAGAGTCCATGGCTCCAGACCTGAGAAAGTTTCTCATGGAACAAGGTGCAGAGAGGCTGGGTGAGTTACTAAATGTAGCTGAAAGGTATCAAGCAGCTCAGGCAGAGGTATCAGGTACTAAAAAGAAACAGGTAGATAATTTTAAGGCACCACAGAACTTTAATAAATTTGATCCTAGAGATCAAAACAAAGGTAAGCACCAGTTTGATAGGCCACGGTATGACAATAAAAATAAAACCCCACAATTCGATGAAAGGAAATATGATGAAAGAAGATCTTTCAACCAAAACAGGAGGTGGTGTAAAAATTGTAAGATGAACAATCATGACACTGACCGTTGCAGAAGGAACCCTATAGTTATGGCCACCCTTCAGGTCAGGTCAACCTCAAGACAGGAGGAAGATATTGTAAAGGGCAATTTTTACTATCTTGCAATATAATACATTTATATACTTATTATGTTCGCAAATATTTTGTAATCAAAGTATTTCCTTTTTTAAGTGCTTAAGGAGAAGTCATTTTTGAGTTACTTCCCTTGAAAGTAGTTCCGTCATCTTCGATCGGACTCCGCGGACGAGTCTAGGCCTACTGCGATTTATTCTTTGGCTGGGTAGGAATAGATTGTTCTTGCTTCAGTATATCTATGGCCTGAATTTATACGTAGTGTTTGTATGAGTAGGACGAGTCTGTCTTATATATGGATATCTTTACATTTCTAAGTCGAACTATGTTGGTTGTCGCTAGAAAAGGTCAAAGGCTATGCAGCGGAAGTATCGCTAGCAAGGGGTGTGATTCATGGCTGTCATCCTGTCTGGATGTAGAATTTTGTGGTAGCCGGCCTATCGCCGAAAAAAGTGATCTATAAGTAGATGGGGAAAAGTGATAGTCATTTAGACATGTTGTATGTACTTTACCCCAGTGTTTATTCTCTTTTGCCAAGGAATGGCAAAGTTATATTTCGCATAGAAAGGTAAAACCACAATTTATTATGAACTTGGGCTTCGCCATCGTTGTCGATAAACAGATGCACAGTGGTACTTTTGAAAAGAATATTTATTCAAAGGAAGACGACATTCCTATGTATCAGCACTAGATTATATGATATTATTCAATTACTTCTATGATAGAAGTCATGAAGAAATGAGGACATTTAACGAATGACCAATTTTGGTCTGGGTCCTATAGTGAGTGAAACTCACGAGAGAAGAACAGCCATGTTGAAATTCATATACTTTGTATTTATCGAGTGAGAAAAAGGGATGCCTGTACTATCGCTCGATGAACCAAGAGATCACTGCTACATGTGAGAACCCATGTCTGGGATTCCTATATCTTTATGGAAAATATATATATTGAACTTTACGTGAAGGGATATTCACTAGACGAGGTTAGGTCTAGGAGCCTTCCTATATATTGGTTATGGTCTGACGTGCCCAGTCAGTAAAGCCAGATGATTTACATGATGGAACTCTGAATGCTTATTTACGAATGCTCCATTATGATATTTGCCAAGCATGAATGCTAACTTAAGATGATATTCCTGTGATCAACATTATGCTGTCTATGTCGACATTTGTTCCTGTAACCATACACGTACTGTCCAAGTGTGCGTCCCATTAAATGTTATAAAAAAAGACCACCGTAGTTCCAGTACTTCTTGAATTCGAACAGTGTGAGTATGAGTGATGTACTACCAACCTGTCAACTCTATCGAATCATTCTACCATTCGCGTTCTGACATTCACATACACACTCATTGTTTACACTCACATTCTTGTCGGAGCCTCATCACGTTCCAGGACAAGATGACCTGTATGACCAAAACTGTGCTGGGTTTAATGAGTTGACAATCGTTACACTTTACTACACCAGTCCCAACATCTACATTTATCAACTGGTGGACATTCACGTCATTTAACAAATAAAGCGTGATTCAGCAACTAGTAGCCAGTATGAGTAAACAACTAAACAGAGTTTAACAACTGGTGTGCCAGCTTCCTGGGTCAACCTGCACAGTGACCATATTGAGAAGTAAACTACTGAGACCAGACGTTCCTTGGGGTCTGTTACGACACACAAATACATCAGCAGTACAACTCTACAGTGATGTCAGCGTGACCTGTCCTGTCGAGAGTATGCGGTAACTAGGTCAGCGTTTGTTGACATTTGGTTCGTTGGACATTTGCCATACAACTGACAGTGTTACACAGCAAGCTTGGTTGAAACATAGAACATTACACATCAGGACTGGAGAATATTTGACAGTGTTTGCGAAAGGAAATGTTATTGAACTGAGAAGTCCTACATCGATTGTTATCATTCACATCAACGATGGAGCTTCTATTTCTGTGTTGAATTTAAAATAATTAGACCAGAAGTATTTGTTTAATAAAGTACCACAGTACTGTACTATTAGGCAGTGTAACTGAGCCTTCTTTACAACACATTCTTTCTGCAACACTCTATTTACATCATATTGCCATACTATTTATGCAATTATGTATTTATGTTTAAATATTTATATGTGATATTTGTTTGTATCCAGCGGGTTGTTGTTTTGGTTGGGCGGTGTCACACAGCAGAGTATCCCACGTAATAGAGGGTCTGATGTGTGCGTTTCTATAGGTGCAATTTTCTTGATTGAAAATTTGCTGCGACAGCTGTTGCTATTAGTGTTAGCTGTGAAGACTGTACTCATTGTTGTTTTTGTAATATTCCTCTGTTCTTTAGTTTGTTTTGATTTGTTTGTAATTTGTTGGTCTACCCTATTCTATCTTTCAGTTCTATTCTCAATTTATATTTATATACTGTGGCGTTATTTGTATTTGTTATCCTCTTGCGGTTTATCTTTTATTGTTTTTCCCATTTGATTTATTTCATCTCCGCAAATGTTTTCATGTTCTCCTGTATAACTGTTTTGTTTTGTGCCTGATCGACATACACTATTTAAAATATAGTTGATCATATAAATTGATGTACAAGAATCAACTGATAGTTAATTGCTATTACTAAAGGTACACAGTTGATGATATAAAACACTATTTCTGGTGCACTGCACTTATATTATAGAGTGAACCAGCAACTTATAGCTGTTATTATATAAGGATTTATACAAGACCTTTGTAAGGCTTGTTTCCCACAGTGATTGGGATAGTTAAGTACTATTTTCCACAGGTTACAAAGTTATCATACAAGGTCTTTGATTAAGACTAAGAAAGTGAATTTATTTACTTTTGCAAATTACTGATCTTATTAGACAAGATGTCTACTTTAGATTATTTTATCACACAAGGCAAGATTCTTGATAAGACTGGTCAGCAATTAGAAGAATGGGCAGTTGCTCAATATGACAAAGCATTGGCTGCTGAAGAAAGAAAAGCATTGATTGAAGAAAAGAAATTAGCAGCTGAGGAGAAAAAATTAGAAGCTGAGGAAAGAAAATTACAAAGAGACTATGAACAAAAGAAATTGCAGATACAGACTGATGAAAAAAGATTCCAGATGGAAATGGAAAAAGAGAAAAGAAAGGATGAAGCTGCTGCAGAAGAGAGAAAATTACAAGCTGAAGCTCAAGAGAAAAAAGCAATAAGAGAACATGAACACCAAAAAGAACTTTTAGCATTTGAGTTAGAAAAGTTAAAGTTAACAAACATAAGTGATGGTAATCAAGCATCTGGTGGTAATGGTAAACCCTTTACTTACAAGGTCAAGGTACCAGCGTTCAACCCTTCCAGTGATGACATAACATTCTGGCTAAATAGATTTGAACGCTCGTGTCGAGCCCATAATGTGGACAAATCACAATATGCTAACCAGTTATCAGAAAATCTGAAAGGTGATTCTCTGACTAGTTTAAGTTTGGTTGAAGAGGCTGACAAAGATAACTATGATGTTATTAGGGCAGCCTTATTAAAGAAGTATCAGTTGTCTGAAGAGGGTTATCGGAAGTTGTTTAAGACAATGGTGCCTGAGGCAGGTGTAGAATTCTCAGAATTCATTGCAAGGACACGTCTTACATTTGATCGTTGGATTGAGCTATCCAAAACAGAAAAGACTTATGAAGCCCTTATGGACTTGATACTCAGAGACAAGATTATGTCAAGTATAAATAAACCTTTCCTCGAATTCTTACATGAGCGTAAACCTAAGTCTCTAAAAGAAATGGAACAGTATTGTACCCAATACGTCACTGCACATCCGGACGTAGCTATTAGCAACAATAAGGTTAAAGAAGGTATGCCAGTTGCTTCTGCAACACCATACAACCCTAATCACTCTCACAAATTCCAAGGACCTCAAAATAAGTTTAATAAAAAAGGTAACTATTACAGTTATCAGAACCAAGGTAACCAATCATTTCAGGGTTCTTCTTCGAATACCTGGAGAAGAGCTGACAGCCCTCGATTCAGGGGTGGTCATAATTACAGGAACTTTCGCAAAGGAAGTCATTCTAGAAACTATCCAAGTTTTCCTTCATGGAGACAACAAGATCATAATTACAGAGATACTCATTATAATGAATATGATGATAGTAACCAAAGGAGCTATGATTCAAACCCGAGTAGAGGTTATAATAGTGGAAACAATGATAAGTACAGAGGCAATAATAACAGAGGTAGAGCACAATTCAAAAAACATAAAGCTCATTACCAGGCGAACTCTGCACAGCAAGAGTCCCACGAAGCCTATAAACAAAATAAAGATAATGATGACTCTAATAATATGGCATGTGCCGCTTTTGATTTTGGGAGAGCATCTCAGTGCCCCCAATGCAAAACATTATTTGAGCCAACCACAGTGTCTACTTTAAGCTGTGGGCATCCTCTTCCCGCTCTTCCTGCGTCAATCGCGCATGATGGGAGAGGTTCTCTTGTCTTACACAAAGGTTTAGTAAATGACAATCCAGTCTCAGTACTTTTTGATTCTGGATGCACAACTATTGGGGTTAGGCAGTCACTCATAGATCCTTCTCATTCTACAGGCAAAGTAGTCAAATGCGTAACATTTGGCGGCACCATAGAGAAATACTCTACCGCTATCATTAGGATTGCTACTCCTTTCTTCACAGGAGATGTACACGCATGTCTTTTGCCGGATCCGATCGCTGATCTTATCATCGGTCGCATTCACGGAGTCAAAGAATGCACTCCGGAGCAAATTTCCGTTTGGGAAAATCAAAATATGCAATCTGCTAATGCAGTAGTCACTAGAGCTCAAGCTCTCAATATGCCTGAAACTTCATCTGTTGAAGATAATGAAGTGCATAACCAAGATGATCCCTTGGTAATTTCTCGTGACTCGTTTTTAAAAACAACAAGAAGAAGATCCGACTCTTAAGAAATTCTTCACTCTTGTAACGAAAGGTGATCCGAATAAAGATTCAAATTGTAAATCTTGGATTACAATGAAGAATGGCGTACTTGTACGTATGGTGCAAGACTCCACTAAGTCAAGTCATTCTCAGATTCTTGTACCCAAGAATTTGAGAGTTAAGATCTTACAACATGCACACGACTCTCAGTGTGCTGGTCACATGGGTTTTTCCCGTACAAAGTCAAGAGTTCTTGCGGCTTTCTTTTGGCCTTTTGTGAACAAGGACATACGGATCTATTGTCGATCCTGTAAAGTATGTCAAGAAGTCAAATCCAAAGGTCCTCGTCATGCTGCGCCTATTCAGGCTGCAGATATTCCTATTCGTCCATTCCAGAAAATGGCGATAGACATCATTGGTCCATTCAAGATCAAATCTGCTAGAGGACATCAGTTTATCTTAACGTGTGTAGACATGTGCACACGTTGGCCAGAGGCTATCCCTCTAAAGAGCATTACTACCGCTGACATTGCAGATGCTCTTTGGCTTATATTTTCTCGGCTGGGATTCCCCGGAGAAATATTATCAGATCATGGCACCCAACTGATATCGGATACCATGTCTCAAGTAATGTCTACTCTACAGATAGAGAGATCTTTGAGTAGCATCTATCATCCTATGTCCAATGGGATGGTCGAGCGACTAAATAGAACACTTAAGAACTTATTAGGGAAGATAACTGAGGATCATCCTCAAGATTGGGATAGGGTTTTACCCGCGGCCCTCTTCGCGTACAGAGAGGTCCCCAATGAACATACAGGGTTTTCTCCCTTTGAACTTGTCTTTGGCGCGCGACCGCGCGGCCCAATGTCTTTGCTGCATGATCTTATAACAGCTGACAATATTGACGATGACACAAAATCTTCTTACGAGTATGTCATCGCGCTGAGACAGAAGATTATCGAAGCATGCAAATTGGCAACGTCCTCTTCTGAATTTGCTAAGCAGAAGGCAAGACAATTTGCTAATAAGAAGAGAACTTTACGACAACTTTGTCCTGGTGACAAAGCATTTGTTTTGCTACCTTGTCGTGAAAATAGACTCCTTATTAGTTGGAAAGGTCCGTACGATATAATATCGAAAATTTCAGATGTTGACTACATCGTCGATATCAACGGGAAGCATAAAACCTTCCACATCAATATGCTTACGGAGTTCCATGAACGTCCTGACTATCTACAGCCTATTTTCCAGGCAACGGACGATTCTCATGTCAAACATGGTCATTACTCATCACTGTCTGTAATACAGGATGAGGAAACAAGTTTTTCGGATGTTAATCTTCCGCTTCCAATGATCCCACTTCATTCTAGTGAATCATGGAAAGACGTTACTGTTTCTCCTGATTTGTCTCTAGGAGAACGGCGACAAGTTTCGTCTATGTTACAAACATTTCAGGATGTCCTCACTGACATCCCTGGACAAACTCATGTCATTGAGCATGACATTGTTCTAACTGAACATACTCCAATTAGGGTTAGACCTTATCCTATCCCTATACATTTCCAAACACAGGTTGAAAAGGAGTTGGATGAAATGATAGATTTACAAATAATCGAACCATCCACTTCTGCATATTCTTCGCCGATGGTTATTGTTCGAAAAAAAGACAATAACATACGTCTTTGCGTTGACTATCGCAAATTGAATCAAGTTACGAAGTTCGATGCTGAACCTATGCCTTTACTAGAAGAGTTACTTACTCGTCTTTCTAAATCGCATTTTTTCACTAAACTTGATTTGTCTAAAGGATATTGGCAAGTTCCATTATCCGAACGCGCCAAACCTCTTACCGCTTTCTCTACTCCCAGAGGCCTTTTCCAATGGAATTTTATGCCTTTCGGCCTTATGAACGCACCAGCTACATTTGTACGCATGATGCGTCGAATCCTATCGTATCGGTCAGATGTCATTGCTTATCTAGACGACATCTGTCTTTTCAGCGATACTTGGGAAGATCACTATTCAGGGTTAGTTGAATTATTATCAACTCTGCGTGAGTATAACCTGACAGCAAAACCATCTAAAGCTTGTATTGGCTTTAGCGAAATTGCTTTCTTAGGCCATCGAGTAGGTCACGGTTTCTTGAAGACAGAAGACCATAATATCACTAAGATACTTAACATCTCTATCCCTAGGACTAAAAAGCAAGTGCGAAGTCTTTTAGGTCTCATACAATTTTATGGACGTTTCATTCCGAATCTGTCCTCTATCATGGCACCTCTCTCTACACTATTAAAGAAAGGGTCGCCTAACATGGTTCACTGGTCTCATGAATGCCAATCTTCACTAGAGAAGATCAAAACTATGTTTTCATCACCACCTATTTTAGTGTTACCTACAACAGATAAGACATTTGTTCTTCGTAGTGACGCTTCATCCACTGGGATTGGAGCGGCACTAATGCAAGAGTACTCTGGAACTCTGCATCCTGTAATGTATATATCCAGAAAACTTAATGCTGCAGAAAGGAATTACTCGGTTTTAGACCGTGAATTATTGGCAATGGTTTGGTCAATTCTCAAACTCCAAAGATTCCTTCTGGGCGCGCATTTCGTAGTGGAAACTGACCAAAAAGCTCTTACGGCTATCCAAAGTAAGAACTTGAAGAGCTCGAGATCAACTCGATACGCAATCGCTCTTCAACCTTTTCATTTTTCGGTACGAGCTATCCGTGGTTCAGAAAATGTGATGGCGGACATTCTGTCCAGATGCCCACATGATGCCACTTAACTGTTAAATATTGGATCTTTTTAATATGTATAACTTTACAACAGTTATTTTTTTGTTTCTTTACTAAGATACACATTTGTAATTTAATAATAGAATGATGGTATCGCTACTTAGCGGTTTATTGATGTTTATTCACCGCTGTTCTTTGATGATTGTTTCTTCATAAATCATAAATTTAAGATTATAGTGTGAATTTTTGGTATGCATTGTATAATTACCAGAATTGTATTATACGTACATCACACCTTCCTGGAAACATTTATTCGTAGAGAAACAATTTCTCTCAGATTTTGAGATATATTCTCACCGGTCATATTAGGAATTATAGTTATTCCTGATATTTGCATCTGCGCAGTATTCTTGCGTTTTGAGCCTATTGTATGGTGCTCCTAGATGTATTTAAAAAAAAAAAAAAATTTTTTTTTTTTTCCCGGGAGGTGTGGTAAGACTGTAAAGGGCAATTTTTACTATCTTGCAATATAATACATTTATATACTTATTATGTTCGCAAATATTTTGTAATCAAAGTATTTCCTTTTTAAGTGCTTAAGGAGAAGTCATTTTTGAGTTACTTCCCTTGAAAGTAGTTCCGTCATCTTCGATCGGACTCCGCGGACGAGTCTAGGCCTACTGCGATTTATTCTTTGGCTGGGTAGGAATAGATTGTTCTTGCTTCAGTATATCTATGGCCTGAATTTATACGTAGTGTTTGTATGAGTAGGACGAGTCTGTCTTATATATGGATATCTTTACATTTCTAAGTCGAACTATGTTGGTTGTCGCTAGAAAAGGTCAAAGGCTATGCAGCGGAAGTATCGCTAGCAAGGGGTGTGATTCATGGCTGTCATCCTGTCTGGATGTAGAATTTTGTGGTAGCCGGCCTATCGCCGAAAAAGTGATCTATATGTGGATGGGGAAAAGTGATAGTCATTTAGACATGTTGTATGTACTTTACCCCAGTGTTTATTCTCTTTTGCCAAGGAATGGCAAAGTTATATTTCGCATAGAAAGGTAAAACCACAATTTATTATGAACTTGGGCTTCGCCATCGTTGTCGATAAACAGATGCACAGTGGTACTTTTGAAAAGAATATTTATTCAAAGGAAGACGACATTCCTATGTATCAGCACTAGATTATATGATATTATTCAATTACTTCTATGATAGAAGTCATGAAGAAATGAGGACATTTAACGAATGACCAATTTTGGTCTGGGTCCTATAGTGAGTGAAACTCACGAGAGAAGAACAGCCATGTTGAAATTCATATACTTTGTATTTATCGAGTGAGAAAAAGGGATGCCTGTACTATCGCTCGATGAACCAAGAGATCACTGCTACATGTGAGAACCCATGTCTGGGATTCCTATATCTTTATGGAAAATATATATATTGAACTTTACGTGAAGGGATATTCACTAGACGAGGTTAGGTCTAGGAGCCTTCCTATATACCGGTATTGGTTATGGTCTGACGTGCCCAGTCAGTAAAGCCAGATGATTTACATGATGGAACTCTGAATGCTTATTTACGAATGCTCCATTATGATATTTGCCAAGCATGAATGCTAACTTAAGATGATATTCCTGTGATCAACATTATGCTGTCTATGTCGACATTTGTTCCTGTAACCATACACGTACTGTCCAAGTGTGCGTCCCATTAAATGTTATAAAAAAAGACCACCGTAGTTCCAGTACTTCTTGAATTCGAACAGTGTGAGTATGAGTGATGTACTATCAACCTGTCAACTCTATCGAATCATTCTACCATTCGCGTTCTGACATTCACATACACACTCATTGTTTACACTCACATTCTTGTCGGAGCCTCATCACGTTCCAGGACAAGATGACCTGTATGACCAAAACTGTGCTGGGTTTAATGAGTTGACAATCGTTACACTTTACTACACCAGTCCCAACATCTACATTTATCAACTGGTGGACATTCACGTCATTTAACAAATAAAGCGTGATTCAGCAACTAGTAGCCAGTATGAGTAAACAACTAAACAGAGTTTAACAGATATCCTGATAGATACCACTCCAGAAGAGATGAGGAAGGCACAGGCTGGGGATAAGACCCTCAAGCCTTGTTTTAGGAAATTGTCAACTTGTTATACAACTCCAGGCAAGGGAGATTTTTACATGAAAAACAAGTTGATTTACAGGAAGGCTGGAACTAGATCCAATGGTCACGGACAGTTGGTTCTTCCAAAGACATATAGGGCAGACTTAATAAGGAGCCTACATGTGAAACTAGATGGGGACCATGAGAAAATTGGTACCATCATCCAAAAGGTGGCTCACAATTATTATTGGCCCAAGGCAAGGTGGGACATTGAGAATTTTGTAGAAAGGTGTAGCATAGCACATGAGGGAACACCCACAAGTGGGAACATTGATCAGGACCTGGACACGCCACGGGGCAAACGTAGGCCTGACATTAGAAAGAATAATAAAGTGGACCAAATGGAATGGGAAGCCCCTTTTCACGGACGAGCTTCAATTAACTGTTTTACAATGGCCACTATGCAGAGAGTGCAAAAAGATGTCTTACCTCAGGATAAGCCGAAAATCCCTCAATCGGACTTAAACAAACTGGAGGAAGAGGATGTAGAGAGGAAATCTCTCATCAAGAATTTTAAGTGGGGAGAAAGCCCCAAGAAAAGAATTGGTAGCGGTCGTTTTGTGCATGATAATTCTGGGAAGAAAAATCATCACTATAGAGCTTCGAGTGGAAGAGACCATACCGGTGCATGGACAAAAAGGTCCACAAAATTAAAGGTCCATATGAAGCGCTGTTAAGAACGTGGACTGATGAAAAGGCAGAGGAAAATATTACATCCTCATACCAATATGTGAATGAGCTGACCACTCGTTTAAAAACTGGCTGGAAACTTGCCAATGAAAATTTGAGACAAGCCAGGAAGAAACATGCTGCCTATTTCAACAGGAAGGCTTAGGACAGAGATTTGGCTGTGGGAGAGAATGTACTGCTTCTTCTACCCGGTAGTCAAAATAAGTTACAAATTGGATGGCAAGGTCCATATACAGTTCTAGAGAAGGTGTCTAGAACCAATTATAAGATAGATAAGAAGGGGAAAGAAAAAATCTATCATGTGAATCTCCTGAAGAAATATTTGGAAAGAGAAAATCAGGAAGAGACACACTTGTTGACCTTCTCCATTGCCATGGAGATGAAAAAGGAACCACTTTCATCATTTGAATATCCATTACACCCCTGTGAGACAGCGGCAAAGGTGAAAATCAGTACACATTTAACGAAAAATCAGAAAGAGAGATTGCAACAGATTCTAGATAATCATACAGAGGTGCTCACAGACCGACCGGGGCATACAAACTTATTGGAATATGATATGAAACTGATAGACCCCACACCTGTCTGTATGAAACCCTATTCGATTCCTTTTGCTAAGGAGAAAGCTTTGAAGGAAGAGATAGACTATTTGTTGAAGGAAGGAATTATTTCACACAGTGAATTTTCGTATAGTTCCAGTGTGGTGATCTTAAGGAAACCCTCTGGAGAACATAGACTCTGTATAAATTACAGGAGACTGAATGCTATCACAGAAGGACAGATGGATCCATTGCCGGATACAAATCAGTTGTTTGCCAGGCTAAATAAAGCTAAATATTTCTCAAAAGTGGATCTGAGTAAAGGATACTATCAGATTCCAGTAAAGCCTGAGGTTAGACCATACCTAGCTTTTAGTACCTCAGAGGGGCACTATGAGTTTAACAGATTGCCATTTGGATTGAAGAATGCACCTAGTGTCTTCTCTAGAATGATGAGAAAATTATTGGACCCTCTGAATAATCCATGCATCACAAATTTCATGGATGATATCCTTATAGCAACAGAAACATTTGAGGAACACATTGACTCTCTGAATATGCTGTTTAATCGACTTAGAGAAGCGAATTTAACAGCCCGACCAACCAAATGTTGCGTTGGATGTAAAGAATTAGAATTCTTGGGACACACAGTCCATCATGGAAACATGACCCCTGACCCCAAGAATTTAGAGAAACTAAAGAAAGCCCCGAGACCACAAACCAAGAAAGACGTGAGATCCTTTGTCTCATTATGTGGTTTCTACCAAAAGTATATCAAAAACTTTAATTCCATATGTGCACCGTTAACTGATTTGACACGTAAAGGAAATCCAGATCGAATTACATGGACACCACAATGTGAACTGGCTTACCAGGAATTGAAGGAAAAGCTTACAAGCAAACCTATTTTGAAACTACCTGACTTAAGTCAAGAATTCATTGTAAGAACGGATGCCAGTAATATCGGGTTAGGGGCGACCCCGTTACAGAAATCAGATGCATTGGATGGGGAATTGAGCCCAGTGGCATATGCTAGCAGAAAGTTGAATAAAGCTGAAACAAACTACTCAACTAGCGAAAAAGAATGTCTTGCAGTAATATGGGCGATAAAGAAATTCAATATTTACCTGTATGGGAAGGCATTTAAGTTGCAGACGGATCACAAACCCTTGTCGTTTCTAGCGCAGGCTAGACATGAAAATTCTAGGTTACTCCGATGGTCATTACTGATGCAGCCATTTGAGTTTAGCATAGAGTATATATCTGGAAAAACAAATCTGGGAGCGGATTTTTTAAGCCGCCATCCGTGTGATGAGAATCACCGTAAGCCCCAGAAATAATAATAAATTTCTCTATGTGTATATAGAATTATAGACTGACATATAACGTCTGTTTTAAGAGGGGAGAATTTGTCGTGAAACATTCTAAATCCACATATATAAATTAAAAGGTAAATGTAAAGCCTAACACATAAATTCAATAAAAGGAAAGAGAAATGGTAAAAGTACAGTGCTGTCACAATGGCGTACAAAAATCCCCCTTGTTTTCTACTTCGTCTGCAAATTGTAACGTTTCACGTTGATAGTAAAGCCTACTGCATCAATACACGCTTTCTACAATAAAACGTGTACTGTATTTCTAAGAAAACCTTGAGCTAGGCACACTGCGTAATGACCTAAATTAATACTTCCATTAATTTCATTTTATACACTACGTTAACATAAACGGAAGGACAGATGGACTTAGGATAGAGAGAGGGAGGGCTGAAAGCAGGAACGCATGCAACACTAACACGCGTCTCGCGATATACAATTAATGCCACCCTCCCCGCGCGAAAGGCCAGAAGCACTAACTTTTTTTCAAATAGACCGTGATAAAAAACACTACAACTACGAGAGTTAGGTTTAAAAACCTAATAAACGCTTATTAGGAAACATGACATTATACTGTTTTATGTCTGAAAGCCTGACAGTACCCAGACACCACATCGTATCGAAGTGAACGGGAGGTAGAAGAAAATGCATATTTTGAACGCAGCCCCTTAGCCCCATTAAGGTAGAAGTATACCCAGAAAAGCTTAAAAAAAATAAAAATCCAACAATTTTCATTTTCATGCTTTAAATCATCGTCAACATGTTCTTGAACTAAAAATAATTCATAGAAGCTTAGAGATACTCTGGTTTGATAGGAATCAGTGTTTTTCTACACACGCCCCCTTGAGTGATTTGCATAGCAACCAATGTTTATAGTTGGTTACCATGTGAATAATGACCCAACAAGAAGGTGCGTAATTGTAAAACTGCGAAATTATAATTATACATAGGCAACAGGAAAAAGATATTTATAACTTTTCCACGGGGAATCACTCAATGATTTCTTGTGAATTTTTCAAAAGTGTGTGTCTAGAAAGCTTTGATCGTAAATTTCAACATTTGTTACATGCATAGTGCATTTTCACCAACATCAACTCTATTTATTGCTAGTTTTATACTGATTCTGTATAATAGTAGTTAGCAGAGCTTCTTTTGTTCACAATGAGAAATAAGACAAAGACTGGGAGGCGTGTACACCAACAAACCGTTGCCTGAAAATGAGACACCTATTGTCGATAGTGACGCTATAAAACCTATGTGCTCCTCAGCAAAGAAAATAAAGGTCATAAAGGTCCAAGAAAGTGAAGGACAAGCTAAAAATGACAACAAAGGAAATGGGTTTATCCTTATGGATGTAAAACTGCTGTTTGGGTTTTTATGCGCTAACTTTAGATGTGACAAATGTTATCAGTACTCACTGACCTGTGAGATCGTCGAAGAGACTCGGAATGGCTTTTGTCATGAAATCAGTATCAAGCGCACAAACAGTGGCGAATGGACTGCCAATTTCAATACTTCTGATGTTTCATCTTCAGCTACTCACAAACAAAGAAGTAAATGTGCGAATGGTGGCATTTGTGCGTTCTATTGGGAAAGGCCACAGTGCATTGCAGAATTTTTCGATATACATGAACACAAGTCAACGCATGGCAAAGAAAGCATACAGGAGAACGCTGCACAGGATCTATTCAGCAAGTAAGGACATTGCAATGGAAAGACCCTAAGAGCACTGAAAATGGGATTCATAGACACTGCAGCTGCAGTAGAAGGAGACCTTTATTCAACAGGAGCTCATTAAACTTCATTTTGTGAGTTCTTTTTCTGTTTTTCTTTGTTTTCTCGGAATTGTCTTTTTAGCATAATTGGTGATCTTTGAAACAAGATATCTCTGGATCTGTACATTCAATTGACATGAAAATTAACACAGTTGGTTATCATATAATCTTACAGATTATGACCTAAAATGGATACAATTGAATTCGAAAAATTTAAGAGGCTCGAAGGACACCCCATGTACCAAAGAATGAATAGGCTAGGAAGAGGCAGGCTCAAGCGAACTAACTTTGTCGCCCAAGCAAAAGAAAAAATTAACAATAATACCATACTAGCTAGCTCAGTTGCAAAGAAAATCCCAACAAGCTCAACTATCCCACTGTGGAAAATAAGATGCTTTCCTGAGTTAAAATCTGATATTCCAGGCATTGAAGGTAAGGGAACACAGACAGAAACACAAAGAAAGTGTATAGCAACCAAGTATATTGACCAAATATTTCCAGCGAAGCTTTGGACACATGCATATACTGATGGTTCGGCAACAAATGCAGTTGAAAATGGGGGTGCCGGCATCCTCATAAAATTAAAGAATAGAATTCACTCTATGGCAATTGCCACTGGAAAATACTGCAACAACTTCTGTGCTGAAGCAGAAGCCCTGAAACAGGCAGCTGAAACTCTTATTGAATGCAAAGCACAGGCAGAAAAACAGATAGTAATCTTTTCAGATGCCCTCTCAATAATATCAGCGCTGAAGAGCCACCAAACTAAAGGATTGAAAGATCTGATAATCTCCCTTGAAAGACTGGCCGAATGCTTCAAGAAGTGCACTATCCAGTGGATACCAGCCCATTGCAACATACCAGGAAATGAAGAGGCAGATAGACTTGCTAAAGAAGGAGGTGCCTTACAGCAAAATGATATAGAGACAACTTACGCAACGGCAAAGACCACTATAAAGGCTACATTCAAGTCCAAATGGGAAAGAGAGCACCCGGGACATTTGAAAAATGACGCATATCATCAACTATCCAGAAAAGAACAGGTCATCATTTTTTCGACTGCGCACTGGGCACAACAGATTGAGATACCATCTGTACCACAAATACAAAATTGGTGCAATAGATCTCTGCACCTGCGGTACCAGCCCGATGACAGTCGAACACCTGCTGCAGTACTGCCCAACCTACAGTAATGAACGGGGTAGCATATGGCAACAACCTACTTCTGTCAACGAAAAACTGTTTGGAGATGTCGGGAACCTTGAGTTGACTGCTGCCTTTATTAGAGTCATAAATGTGGAAGTCTGAAGGCGAACGAGGAAGAAGAAGAAGAAGAAGAATTCAAAATTTTAGTTTTATGACCATCATGCATATATAATGAGGCACAAATATCAAACATTCAAGAAATATAAATTTTGAAAACTCATTACAAATCAACCTTTTGGTCAATATCTGTTATTTTAGATCAAAACCTCAAGCTATATATACTAATTCAATTTGCCAAGTTTCAGTCAGATCCTTGTAAAAATAACATAGTTATGATGTTTTAAAAAAGGTGTATAATTTATTCACTACGGCGGCCATATTGGACAGCTAATTTGCATAATTAATGAGGTCATTATGTGGACAAAAATGTTAAGTCCATACTAACACTATACCCATGGTTGTTTGATTCTGAAAGGAAAATTTGAGTTTTTTACCCTACAAGGTAGTCTACTACCTTAAACTTATATATTTGGGTTCCTTAGGACTTGCTGACAAAGAATATGTTAAGTGTTACGCAAATAGTCTAGGAATTAACAAATTATAGCCAAAAGAAAATAGTGAGGGTGTCAGACAACACCAAATAATAATCGCACAGTGGCATGTTTTGAAACCACTATTTTACGGGAAATGGGCCACCATGTAAAATCCTATTTGATTGGATAGAAGTAAATGTAAGGCTAAACACGATTAGTCGGACTACAAATACTAATTCTTTGTTGTTAGGGGAAACGGTAGTAAGGGTACTTTTTTTTGAAAAGCTGTGTAAACATGGCCCGATTGGTTAGACCCGCCAATATAGTCAATTAGGAGCGTCAGTTCAGTGCCACATTTTAAAATAAACTTACTAAGAAACAGTGCGTTGAGATCCAGATCATATTTTTCTAAATAAAAGTCTGGGACAGAGGCAGATCGGAATTTGTGCCATTATTCATCGCCAGTCAACGTATTTGTGTATTATTTCCATGAATTGTGGGACTGTGGTCCTAAGTTATTGAAGCAGCACCTGGTCTGAGTTTTGCTGAATCCAGAGGCTGACAGCATACTCCTTGGTCCAGATAGCGACCAGTGAGGTGTCTCCAGAACACAGGAAGCAATCGAGCAGAGGAGTCTTTTCCTGCCGCCATCACGAAAGATAAACTTCTGTGGCCAGAGTAGCTCTACATTATGTGCCCCCCCCCCCCCCCACCCCTCAAAAATTGACAGTATATTTAACACAGAGGGACAATAAACTGTTTCAAATGACAGGAACTGTGAACTTTTCCCAATACTATTTCCAAGATAATCAAACACTTGAAGTCATGATGACAAACAACACCCTAGCTTGAAAAACAAAACCAGTATTACCTCATATTACTACTTCACAACTTACACACATAGGATAAGAATAATAAAATATGTCAATACAAAGATTATATTTATAAACTGTGTACATACTACTTGTAATTACATTTGATTGTGATTCCTGGTTCACTGTGTAGTTGAATCAGGATATCCATTATTGACAAGAATTATTACATATATATTTGAAACTTTACACTTGACTCATTTAAGATAGTCTTATAGAGTGTTATATGTGTGTGAGTGTCACAGTGTTGTAAAGTGTTGTGGAATAAATTAAATTGTTTATCTGTCTGTTGTTGTTGTGACTTACACTTCATCATTTTCATAACCCTAGACATTTAACGTAGTCATCACAATATTCCAGAATAATTCTGACTGAGGTATAAATGTGGTAGCAAGTAAGGTCATCTGTAATACACCACACTTATTAGATACAGATACCTTCACAGCTGATCTCAGTCAGTACACTAAGTCCCCTATAAATATTTATAACATCCCACTTTACCACAGTTATGAACCGTAAGAAAGTTACAATCAAACACATATCATCATCATTATCATCACCATTCAGCTTCCCAAGCACCATAGGCCTTCAATAAACTTAAGCCAAGTCTTCCTGACCTGTGCCATCATCTCTCCTTATCTTCTTCATTCCTTTCATGTCTGTCTCATGTATCTCTCTTACCGTGGGGATGTCAGAACAAAAACTGCCTTGTAATGCTAACAACATGTTTTATATGCTATCAACATGTTTTCTATGCTATCAACATGTTTTCATTGCTATCAACATGTTTTCTATGCTATCAACATGTTTTATATGCTATCAACATGTTTTCTATGCTATCAACATGTTTTCTATGCTATCAACATGTTTCCTTGATGTGTGTCGTATCCAACTCCAGCTTCTTCTTCTCATCGATTGTTCCATTGTCACGTGTCTGGTTCTTGTTGTCATTTCCACATGATGATCTTGTCATACCACTTCACTTCTGTAAAACGTATATATTCGTAATTAAATACAGTAGAACTCCATTTATCCGAACCCCATGGGACCGAGCATCGTTCGGATAATCAAATGTTCGGATAATTGGATTACATAATGTATCGAGTACATGTACACATATTTCTAAAAATAATTAACCATCACAAGGAAAATACACTATAAAACATATTTACTTGTACTGTAATAATAATACCCACACTGTATTAATAATAATAATAATAAATTCTTTAAGCACCAAACACGGCGCATAAGGCAGAAACCAGTGCTCTCCAGGTTGTTCGTTGTGACGCCACTCCTCTTAGCTCTTGCACATTGTTTAATCCCAACGTTCTTCCTTCTCTTATTATTGTTCTTCTGAGTGTTTCTTTTGGTCTTCCTTTTTTTCCTCTTACCCTCAGGAACCCAAGTGAGCGCCTGTAGTGGTATTCTGTTGTTTTGCATTCGTAGGACATGACCGATATAAGACCATCGTCTTTTCCTTATATAGTCGGAGACATATTTCTGCCTAGAGTCTTCTCTTATTTGTCGATTAGTCTTGAATTCTTTCCAACTGATGTTCATGAGTTTTCTAAGACATTTGTTCTCGAATGTATTCAGCTTGTTCTCCAATGATTTTGTTATTTTCCAACTCTCACAGCCGTATGTTAACACTGAGATAACATTTGAAGTAAACAGACGAAGCTTGGTATGTATATTCAATGATCGTAATTTCCAAATGTTAGATAATCTATTGAAGGCGCTAGCTGCCAAAGCAATTCTAGTATGGATTTCTCTTGTTGTGTCACCATCCTGAGTCATTTTACTGCCCAAATAATTGAAACTTTCAACTTTCTGTAGTTTGTCCCCGTTCAAGATGATATCAAAGGTCTCGTTAGAAAAGTTCATAGCTTTAGTTTTAGAGGCATTTATTTGGAGACCTATTTTAACCGAGAGATGACACAAATTATTTATTGCTTCTTGGGATTGTCTTGGTGTTGAACTTAAGAATGCTACATCATCTGCGAAATCCAGGTCCCCCAGGAATTTTCCATTCGTCCATTTTATACCCAATTGTTCATTGTGGGTATAGTTTCTCATAACCCAATCAATAGCTATTCCAAAAAGTAGTGGTGACATAATACAGCCTTGTTTCACCCCTGTTTCTACTGTAAACCATTCTGTATTCAATTAGATCACTGTATCACCAAAATCTTTTATTACACTGCAGTGCATGTACTTCTTGTATTAATTATTTTTGTTAAGAAAGAGAAATGTTTTCAAAATAACATTACAAACGATTCAAAACCAGGCGCAACTTACGTATATATGTACTTGCACAGATGTAGCCCACTATTTAAAATAATGAGGAATCCTCTTTTGCACCAAACTGGATAGTCTCCTTTTGGCTGCTAAGTCCCGCATTCTCTTCAACAGCAGAAGCTGTGTAGGACAGCTGTCATCTTCTTGCTCGTACCAAGCCATCGCAGTTTCTAGTGCTATAAAGGCCTCTTCAGGACTTGGTCGACGTTTTGGTTTTTCTTCATAATCTACAAGTACATCATGTACTTCTGAGGTGTCTTCATCATCGGTCACTACATGTATTTGGTTTTCTTCTTGCACAAAAGACAAAATTTCTTCGTCATTCAAAAACTGAAAACCAGAATCATTATCATCTTCTAGCCACATGTGTGCATCATCTTTGTCACAGTCCGAAAATCCGGGCATTGCTTGAAACAGTTCCACAACTTCATTTATACAATCATCATTTGTGTCCACTGCAGTAGTTTCATTTCCTCCTTTTTTCCCAAGCAATCTACTCCACGCCTTGTTGAGATTATCTTGTGACAGGGTGGTCCAAGCATCAGCTAACATATAGCAGCAGTCTTTGAGATTAAGCTTTTTGGAAAACGCCACCACACTTTCTTCATCTTCAGCCAACAATAAACGACGCAGGACTTCCTTCTTGTACATCTTTTTAAGCTTTGCTATAACACCCTGATCCATTGGTTGAATCAGTGCTGTTACATTGGGAGGCAGAAAAATTACTTTAAAATTTGCATCAACTGCATTCAATGTATCCGTCTCTGGATGAGATGGTGCATTGTCCAGTAGAAGAATTACTTTTCCAGTTTTCTTTTCTTGTTCTCCCAACCTCTTCACATTTGGGATGAACTGATTTGTATACCACTCAAGAAATATTTCACTATTCATCCAAGCACTCTTCTGTGCTTTGTAACACAATGGGAGACATGTCACATTCTTTAAACAACGTGGTTTTTTGGCTTTGCCGATCATTAGCACCGGTAAACGATGATTTCCACTGGCATTCGCGGCTACCAAAATTGTTACTCTCTCTTTGCACTTTTTAAACCCAGGGGCAGCTGCTTCGCGCTGAGATGCAAGTGATTTTTGAGGCAATGATTTCCAGTATAAGCCAGTCTCATCGGCATTATACACATCCTCGAGTGAATAACCTTCTTCTTCCAAAAAAGCCAAGAATGTTTCTATAAAATTTTTAGCGGCAGTTGCATCGCTAGATAAAGATTCCCCTTGAATCTCCAATTCTCGTATGCCATGACGAGATTTAAAGTTTCTTGACCATTCCTGGCTAGCCTTAAAGTCAGGAGGACCGTCAAGTTGATTGTTGAACTGAAGTGCCTTTTCACACAACAGAGAACCAGAGATAGGTTCCCCTTTGCTTCTTCTTTGCACAAACCATATATACAAAGCCTCTTCCAATTTCACATCTTTCGCATTTCTCATGGTTTTACGTTTCTTCGACCCATTTTCACTATCAAATTTCGATGCAAAACTCATAATTTTATCCTTGTTACTTTTAATGTCAGAGACGGTAGCTTTCCCAACATTGAAAATCCTCGCAAGTGAAGACACAGTTTCACCTTGTCCTAGTCTCTTGATAAATTCTGTTTTCGTTTCAATTGACAAAACATTGCGGTTCCTTTTATATGCTTTAGGCCTACTGGAAGATGCCATATCGCACAGAGAAATACTTGTACGCCAAAATTATTCTGCTGTAGTAGCAGACACAATTATTTTAAGTTGAACTGTCTGTTTAGCCAGTGTTCTACCTAGAACGCACACGTACACTGTATTTTTAAACCAGATATTAACTGACTTTATGATCTAACTGACTTCCTGTACGTAAGCGACCGACCATTAGCCATCCCATTCTCTACAAATTGTTCGCACACATTTGAAGTTTGCCGCATCAAAAGATTCAGAATTTTAGTCTAACGTGACTGTGGCATCTGATTTTTTTTTTTTTCTGGAAAAAGTGTTCGGATAATTGGATGTTCGGATAATTGGGGTTCGGATAAATGGAGTTCTACTGTATGCGGTTTTTCTTATCGATACTATTTACTAGGTTAAAAAAAAAAGGTAAAGGATCCCTGTTACACTCCTATTGAGGCATACTGGGAATACGGTATTAGGCCCGTATTTTCTTGACCATCGGCACATGGTCAGCATCACGCCGGCCTCCTTAACCTTCCCAGAGTTGTTCTGGTAACCAATTCATGAGGCTGGGTCGACCCCGGAGCCGTTTGCGGTCTTATAAATCCCACCTCAACTGGGGATCGAACCATGGACCACCGAGCTAGGAAGCCAGTGCACTAACCACTGCGCTACCGCGGCTCCCGAGGGCTGATTGCAAATGAATTGGTTACATAATGATGGAGTTGTTTACATAATGAAGCATTTAATGACTGTTGACAGCAACTAGAATTGCAGCAGGGTCGGCTCTAGAGATTCGGTAGCCTCCAGCCAACATGGGTTCAGTCGCCCCCAGCCAACTATTAATTTCGTGCCCCCCCCCCCCCCCCGGCCCTCCATATATATTAATATTTTATATATGCGTATGGAAAAATCTTCATTTTAAAACATTATTATCCGTTACAGCGTCTCATTTTTATAATGAAGCACAATAAATAAATAAAGTAAAATAAAACAAAAAGAATCAAACAACGCGGAATAGTAGAGCAAAAATGATATAGACAGAAAGTCAAAATAGGGGGACAAAAAAATACAGTTCTCACTATGATTGATTCATTGTATTTAATTGTGTTTTCTGTGGGTCAGTTTTAGCTAAGGTGACCAGACGTCCCGGTTTTTCCGGGACAGTCCCGGTTTTCGACCATTTTTGATAATTTGTCCCGACTTTTTTTCGATGCAATCCGGGACGCCAATTTGTCCCGGTTTTGGACGAATTTGCCAATTTGGCATAAATCTCACAGATTAAAAAAAAAAAATTATTATTCTGTGGCTGACTTAAGGGAATTTTTAATTATTAGTGAACTGGCGCCGAAACAGCACAAGAGGTTGTCAGGACCGCGAATTAGTTTTGTAGTTCCAATGTGATATTCGCAGTTATTTGAAATTTTAGGTAGTGGTAAAGTACCAAGATTTTGCGTACTGTATACGTTTATTTAATTTAAACGGTGAACTATTTGTGCATATTTTGTTATTGTTGTAAGAAAATGGTACCAAAGCGTAAATGCAGTTTCAATGAAGATTTACAAAAGGAATATCCGTTTATTAAAAAGAGTACATTAAACTTCAATGTACGATGCAATATATGTGCCTCCGGGTTTTCGATAAGCCATAGTGGACGTGGTGATGTTAAGAACCACATAAGCAGTGAGAAACATAAGATAGCCGTCGTTACAGCTGCATCAAGCTCGTCGTTAACCACTTTCTTCAGAGCTGATAAAATTGGTGACCAAGAAGAGCAATTAGCTGCTATAGAAGGCGCTTTTGCATACCATACAGTGCTACACAATCATACTTTCAGGTCTATGGATTGCACATCAAAATTACTTCAGGTTACTTTAGAGCCAAAATTTGCATGTGCACGTATGAAAACAGAAGCCATTATTCGAAATTTCTTGGCACCCCATATTCTAAATGAGTTAAAGTGTGACCTAGAAAAGTCTACATTTATTTCTGTGCTGTCAGATGCATCCAACCACAAAGAATTCAAGATTTTTCCTTTGCTTGTCAGATACTTTGATCACAGTAATGGAGTGAAAATTAAAATATTAGAGTTAAAGTCATTGCCAGGTGAAACATCTGATATTGTAAGTAGTTTTCTTAATGACTGCATAACTGAAAATGGTTTAGACAGGAAAGCAGTTGGATTATTCGCAGACAACACAAATTCCAATTTTGGAGGTGCTGAAAGGAAAGGCCAGAACAATGTTTTCAAAAAACTGCAAGAAAACCTTGGACATGGTCTTATAGGAGTTGGGTGTGCAGGTCATATTTTCCACAACACTGTTCGAACAGCTGCAGATGTACTGCCTGTTGATGTCGAGCTGATTATTGCTAAAATTTATCTACTCTTCAAATCATACACAGTACGAGTTAAAAGACTCAAGGAGTTTTGGCAAGTTTATCTTAGGTTATGCTCAGACTAGGTGGCTTGCTCTGCTGCCTGCTTTTGAAAGGGATCTTCAGATGTTCCTGCCTCTAAAATCATATTTTCAATCTCAAGACAGATGCCCAGTTTTTATACAGACATTCTTTGAAAATCCTCTATCTGAGGCATGGCTTGTTTTTGTTCACAGTCAGGCCTCTCCATTCCACGAAGCAGCGCAAAAAATAGAGGGACAGACAGTCACTGTGTTTGAAGTCATTGACAGCATCAACAGGTTGAAAACTATTTTGAAGTCCAAACTGGAAGACTGTTTCTTGCCATCAAGAGTTAAGCTAATCCTTGAAAAGCTGGAAATGGAAGGACTTCCAAAGGAGGATGTGAAAAAGTTTCATGCTAGCGTTTCTTCGTTCTATGAAACAGCTTTCAATTATTTGAATAAATGGGCTGCAAAAATTTTTCAAGACCTAGAATCCTACAGCTGGGTAACGCTAAACAGAATACCAATTTGGGCAGATATTGAGATATCATAATCACTAGTGATTCAAACATTACCTTTAGCCCACTTTACAGAAACTGAAATTTATGACGAATATGTCTATATGAAGCAGTTTGTTACTTCTCAGAAAATTAGTGAATGGAGTGCCAAAAAAACATTGCCATTACAACGTTGGATTGAAATGGTTTCCCACTTCAAAAACAATAATTGACATTTTCAAATATTTTGAAGTTGGCAGAGTTTTTTTTTCTGTCTACCTGGAACAAATGCTGCCACAGAAAGAGTGTTTTCTTTGATGAACAGCTTATGGGCAAGTGATAAAACACAGCTAGGTGTTGAAACTTTGAAAGCTATGTTGACAACCAAAGTGAACTGTGAGGAAACATGTGTCGAGTTTTTTAAGATGCTGCTTGCAAAGAAGGACCTATTGATAAAAATCCACTCATCTGAAAAGTACAGTAACTCAGCTTCACCTTAAGTAAGGATTATTGATGTTTTTCTCTCTTATTAGTTTAAATAGTTAAACTTATACAGCAAAATGTATGTTATTCAATGTTATTCAAATGTATATATAAAATGTATATTATTTTAAATTGACATCAACTTGATTTTTCCGGGACATGTCCCGACTTTTGACCTTTTCTTTACCCTTTTGTCCCGATTTTTTGCATTGAAATAGGTCAAATCTACTATTTTGTCCCGGATTAGGGTTTTGAAAATATGGTCACCTTAGTTTTAGCGCCCTTGAGTTGTGGCACCCCGAGCCAACGGTACCATTGACTGTTATCTGCAGCCAGCCCTGGATTGCAGATAAGGAATATCACCATACATATTTGTCCGTGTAAAATTGTAAATATCTAAAATGAAGAATAGCACGCAGTATTATTCCGTACGTTGTAACGTGCAATGCAATACTGTAAACATGAGACAGAAATTGAAAAATACCGCTTAAAAAGTTATCATAAATATTAGCACATGTGAATCATGCAAATACATGATACATTTTAATGTTACAGAGTATGCAAATACAATAATAAATTTTAAAACTTATAGATCGTGAAAGTGCCAAGATTAACTTTAAAACATATAAATGAGAAAATACAATTACACAATTTTAAGACGTAGAAAGAACTAAAGTTATATAATAAATCTCCACACGCAATAGAACACGTTAGCACAATTATAAATTTTAATTTGTATACAGCACGAAACCACAATTATAAATTTTGATGTGTGCTAAAAACACCCACGTACAGCGATAAATTTTAATACATGCAGAGTAATAATTTATCTCTAAAATCTTGTTGTTTTAAAATATGTAACAGACCTACATATCGTGGTTGCCCGTATGTCGTTGTGATTACTGGAATATCAATGTCTTTTGCTAGGCGGTAATTAAGTTCTATGTTGCCTTCTGCTTGATTAATCACTGTAATCTGACAGTGGTAGCGTTGTTAGCATAAATTTATCCACAGACACGGAGCGGGTTGACACATAAGTTATCAAGTTTTAAATACGTCAATCGGGATATCTATAAAGTTTTAAACGTCTGATATCATCTGCTTTCGTCTCCCTGTGGTGCTTAGGTTTTGAACTAATTCACCTCAAGTCATCCTGGTCTGTGTCATCCGTTCGAATTAATTTCGTGGGCTCTTCTGCGCCTTCTCTTAAAAAAAAAAAAAAAAATAGAAAAAAAAAGGAATTTTAAAAAAAGTGCGTTGAATTATTGTCTTAATTAAGCAGGAACATTAGATGTAAGAAATTTAAGAAAATAGTTCATAAAAGAGCGTCCGATTCGCGGAGTGGTTAGCGTGGTGGCTTTTAGAGGCACAGGTGCGGGTTCGAAACACGGTGACGCCACGCACCAGTTTACTCGTTATGAGTATATGAGGACCTGGACTCTACTCTTGAGTTAGGGAAGGAAAAAGCAGCGAAGAAGGGACATGGTCATCCCCACCTCTCGAAGCTGGAACTAGTTTAGTGAAGTCTCTAACACTACATTCCCCTACTGCTGTATCTGCTATGGGACTACCTTTACCTTTTAGTTGTAGGTAATAGAAGACAGTCCGCTGTCTGAAATCTGTCACAGATTGCCTCCCCTTTGCTCTGCAGTAGTGGTCCACCAGTGGCCAAAACTCAAGAGTATCTAAAATGGGCCTTCAAAGGTGTCTACCTTCGCACAAGATTACTCTTCGCAGAGTTGTAGATAGAAGGATAATGATGCTTCTATCTCAAGGGGGTATTCACAAGATAATTAAGAAGTCAAGAACAATGCTGCATAGGGCAGAGCACAATTAACTTGTATCTGATCCGTCGCCGTTTGTGAAGTTTTAAGCAATGGTGTGGCTTAGTCGAGCCCCCTGCTGGTTTAATCCAGCGAAATTCCTTTTATACGTATTTTTGGCTCTATAGATGTAACTATATGTATATGTATTAAAGATTTTAGATCATACATGCGCTCTCTTATCTATAAGAACTGAATCAACTATGAATTTGTAAAATCACATATAACAAATTTAATAATCAATTAGTCTTTAACAAATTTAAATAAATATGGATGTGTTACGTGCAGTCTTTGATATCTTGCAATATTATACATTTGTATGCTTGTTATGTTCGCAAATATTTTGTAAACAAAATAGAAACTCTTTTGCTTAAGGAAAAGTCAATATTGAGTTACTTCCCCTTGAAAGGAGTCTCAGATCGAACTCCGCGGACGAATCCAGTTTTACTGCGATTTATTCTTTGTGTGGGTAGAAATAGATTGTTCTTGCTTCAGAATATCTATGGCCTGAATTTATGTGTAGTGTTTGTCTAGGTAGGACGAGTCTGTCTTATATCTGTATATCTTTACATATCTAAGTCGAACTATATGTTCTTTGTCGCTAGAAAGGTCAAAGGCTGTTCAGCGGATGTGTGGCTAGAGAGTTGTGATTTGGCTTCGCCCTGATGGGGGCTGTCGTGTTTTTCTGTATCGGCTTGTCGCCGGGAAAAGTGATCTCAAGATTGATGGGGAAAGTGATAGACGTTTAGACCTATCCTGTATGATTTACCCCAGTGTTTATTCTTATTGCCAAGGAATGGCAGAATCATATTTCTGATACCAAGGTAACAAAAGCATTTCTTATGAACTCTTACGAAGCCATCGTTTTCGATAAGCAGACGCACGATTTGTACGTCTGAGAGAATATTTAACTAGATGAAGAAGACATTCATTTCTAGCAGCACTATATCTTGTATGATGAAGTCAATTGTATCATGATAGAATCTACAGAGCCATGAGAACATTTAATGAATGACTAACTTTAATACAGATTCATTGTCTGTATCCAAACGTGAGTGACAGCTCACCAGAAGCCATCTTGTATCCAAATATTTTGTGACTTTCAAGAAGAGAAAAGGGATGCCCCGTACTATCGCTTGATGAGTCCAGAGATCACTGCTACAGATGAGAACCCATTACTAGCGGTTCAAAATGATTATATGAAAAATATGTGCTGAATATTATTTAAAGGAATCTTCGCTAGACGAGGTTAGGTCTAGAAGCCATCTTGAATATTGTTTATAAACTGACGTGTTTTGTCAGTAAACTCAGATGATATATATATGGGCAATACTGAGTGCTTGTCTACTGACATTCCATTGTGCTATGATTCAACGAGTGCCCATGTATCATTACAAGACCATTTATCAATTGTACCATGATGTATTATGCCAACCTGTGATTTGTCACTGTATCCGTGCTGTCGAATGTGTACGTCCAATTAAACTGTAACAAAAAGTACACAGCAGTTGGCGTCGATGACTTCCAGCCATACATGAGTGAGTAAAAGAACAGTTATCAACTCTTCGAACTCTTTCATCATTCGCGTATTATACTCTCACTCTATGTCTACACACCACTGCGTAGGTCGAGTTGATATTCCTATTCCTAACAACCACTCTGACGAGCAACGCTGGGGCCAACAACAAGTCTTTAACATTGGAGCTTCCATAGACCACCATACCTCTTAACACTGTGGTCCTGTAAATAGTTGATGTCAGTGTGAACAAGGAACAATACAACTTCATATCTATACACCATTCAACAGTATATATAGAAACAGCATTTAACTCTGGTGGAATTCAAAAGAGAAAGTATATATTTAACACTGGTATGCTATCCATTTAACACTGGTGAGCCAGCTTTCTGGGTTTGACCTCGCAGAAGTTGAGAAGTCAACAGACTACCGATACCAGACCGTTTCCTGTGGCTGATACGACACACTTGCAGTATTAGTTTGCTCGTTGTCAACACTTTGTCACGTGACCTATCAAGTGAATGCAGTATCTAGGTCAGCGTTGTTGACATTTTTACGCTTAGACATTACAGAGTTTCACAGTACAGAGATAATACTTTGAAGGCCATAAACTGTTCTATTGTTGCAATATTCTTGAACATAAGTGCGTAAATTTCATCGTTGGACCTTCTGATACTCATATTGTTGAACATTGTAATAGATTAAATCAAAAATCTAGTATTGATTAAAGTGGCAGTTTACTTAGTTTATTCAGAAACTGTGCCATTATATTTATGAACTGAAACTCTTTCCAACACATTTCATTATTTAATGTATAACTGAGCATCCTATCTGCAACACAGTGCTTTATATATTACACACATGATATATGCATTTATGATTATATGTTATGTTATTTGTTTGTATAGTATATTAGTTTATATGTCAGCCGGTTGTGTTTAGGTTGGGCGGTGTCCTCACAACAGAATATCCCACGTCATAGAGGGTCCGTTGTGGGTGTTTTCTTTAGGTGCAATTTCCTTAATTGGAAATTTGCTTGCAACAACTAGTTGCTATTTGTGTTAGCTGTGAAGACTGTAATTATTGTTATTTTTGTAATATTTCTTTGTTCTTTAGTTTTGTTTTGATTTGTTTGTAATTTGTTGGTCTACCCTTTTCTATCTTTCAGTTCTATTCACAATTTATATTCATATACTGTGACGTCATTTGTGTTCTTATTCCTTGCAGACTCAGTGATTATTTTCATTGATTTCCCTATTTGATTTATTTGATTTCTGCAAACGTTTTCGTATTGTCAGTCTTATTTGTACTTTATGTATGCTGTTGGTTGACATATGTTTTATATAGGTATATTTCATAAGACACTATTGCTTGTGCACTGCACTTGGATTATGGTATAAACCAGTACTTTATTATTATTACTGGTATACAAGAAATTATACAAGACCTTATTAAGGCTTGTGACCCACTGAGATTGAGATAGTGTACTGATTAATCAAGTCATTAAGAACTTGTGGTATTATTATTGTTTCAAGTAATTAGTATTATTGTTAGACATCATGTCTACATTAGAATACTTCATTGCACAAGGGAAATCCCTTGATAAGACTGGTCAACAATTAGAAGAATGGACAGTTGCTCAATATGACAAGACATTAGCAGCTGAAGAGAGAAGATTAGCAGCTGAAGAGAAAAGACTAGACAGAGAAGCTACTGCTGCTGCTGAACAAAAGAAATTGCAGATGCAGGTGGAGGAAAGGAGATTTGAAGCTGAACAAAAAAAAATTAGACAGAGAAGCTGCTGCTGAACAAAAAAGATTAGACAGTGAAGCTGAACAAAAAAAATTAGACAGAGAAGCTGCTGCTGAACAAAAAAAGATTAGACAGAGAAGCTGAAGAAAAAAAAAGCAATAAGAGAACATGAATTTGAGTTAGAGAAATTAAGATTGACAAGTATGAGTAATGTTAATCAGGCATCTAGTGGTAATGGTAAACCTTCTACTTACAAGGTTAAGGTTCCACCGTTCAATCAGTCCAGTGACGATATTACATTCTGGCTGGATAGATTTGAACGTTCTTGTCGTACTCATAATGTGGATAAATCACAATATGCTAACCAATTAGCAGAAAACTTGAAAGGTGAATCTCTGACTAGATTATGCCTTGTAGGAGAAGCAGATAAGGATAATTATGATGTCATTAGGGCGGCTTTGATAAAAAAAAATACCAGCTAAGTGAGGAAGGCTATCGCCTTTTGTTTAAGACGATGGTGCCTGAGACAGGTGTAGAATTCTCAGAATTCATTGCAAAGGCACGTCTCACAGTTGATCGTTGGATTGAGCTTTCCAAAACAGAAAAAACGTATGAAGGACTTATGGATTTGTTGCTCAGAGATAAGATTATGTCATGTGTTAACAAACCATTCCTTGAATTTATACATGAGCGTAAACCCAAATCACTAAAGGAAATGGAAGAATATTGTTCCCAATATGTCACTGCACACCCCGACGTGACTTTTGGCAACGCTAAGATTAAGGAGAGTATGCCAGTTGCTTCAGCAACACCATACAATCCCAATTATTCACACAGATTTCAGGGACCCCAAAACAGATTTGAAAAAAAGGTAACCATAATAGTTATCAAAACCAAGGTAACCAATCATTTCAGGGTTCTTCTTCGAAGAACTGGAGACGAGCTGATAGCTCTCGACACAGGGGTGGTCATAATTATAGGAATTTCCATAGAGGAAGTAATTATAGAAACTATCCGAGGTATCCGTCTTGGAGTCAACAAGATCATAATTACAGAGATACTCATTATAATGAATATGATAATGGTAACCAAGAGAACTATGACTCAAACCCAAATAGGGGTTACAATAGAGGTAACAATAACTACAGAGGTAATAATAACCGAGGTAGATCTCAAAACAGAAGACATAAACCACATTTTCAGGCAAACTCTGCACAGCAAGAGTCTCATGAAGCCTATAAACAGAGTAAAGATAATAATGACGCTAGTAATATGGCATGTTCCGCTTTTGATTTTGGGAGAGCATCTCAGTGCCCCCAATGCAAAACATTATTTGAGCCAACCACAGTGTCTACTTTAAGCTGTGGCCATCCTCTTCCTGCTCTTCCTGCATCAGTCGCGCATGATGGAAGAGGTTCTCTTGTCCTACATAAGGGTTTAGTACATAACAATCCAGTCTCCGTTCTATTTGATTCTGGATGCACCACAATTGGTGTTAGGCAGTCACTCGTAGATCCTTCCCGTGCCACTGGACAAGTAGTCAAATGTGTAACATTTGGCGGCACATTAGAGAAATACTCTACTGCTATCATTAGGATTGCTACTCCTTTCTTTACAGGAGATGTACACGCATGTCTTCTTCCAAATCCGATCGCTGACCTTATCATCGGTCGCATTCATGGAGTCAAAGAATGCACTCCGCAACAAATTTCCGCGTGGGAAAAGCAAAACATGCAGATTGCTAACGCTGTAGTCACTAGAGCTCAAGCTCTTAATATGCCTCAAACTTCATCTACTGAAGATGATCCCACTCTGAGGAAATTCTTCATTCTTGCAACTAAAGGTGATCCGAATAAAGACACAAGTCGTAAATCGTGGATTACAAAGAAGAATGGCGTACTTGTACGTATGGTTCAAGACTCCATTACGTCAAGTCATTCTCAAATCCAGGTTCCCAAGAATTTGAGAGTTAAAATTTTGCAGCACGCTCACGACTCTCAGTGTGCTGGACACATGGGTTTTTCCCGTACTAAGTCAAGAATTCTTGCGGCTTTCTTTTGGCCATTGGTAAACAAGGACATACGGATTTATTGTCGATCTTGTAAAGTATGTCAGGAAGTGAAATCCAAAGGTCCACGCCATGCTGCACCCATTCAGGCGGCAGACATTCCTATTCGGCCGTTTCAAAAAATGGCCATAGACATAATTGGTCCATTTAAGATCAAGTCCGCCAGAGGACATCAGTTTATCTTGACGTGTGTTGATATGTGCACACGTTGGCCAGAGGCTATTCCTCTGAAGAGCATTACTACTGCTGATATTGCAGATGCTCTTTGGCTTATATTCTCTCGACTGGGGTTCCCCGGAGAGATATTATCAGACCATGGCACCCAACTAATATCAGATACCATGTCTCAAGTAATGTCTACTCTGCAGATAGATAGATCTATAAGTAGTATCTACCATCCAATGTCTAATGGGATGGTCGAACGCCTTAATAGAACACTTAAAAACTTACTAGGGAAGATAACTGAGGATCATCCTCAAGACTGGGACAGAGTTTTACCTGCGGCCCTCTTCGCTTACAGAGAGGTCCCCAATGAACATACAGGATTTTCTCCCATTGAACTTGTCTTTGACGCGCGTCCGCGCGGCCCTATGTCGTTGCTTCATGATCTCATAACAGCTGACAATATTGACGACGACGACACAAAGTCATCTTACGAATATGTCATCGCGTTGAGACAAAAGATTATCGAAGCATGCAAATTAGCAACTTCTTCTTCCGAATTTGCGAAACAGAAGGCAAGGCAATTTGCCAATAAGAAGAGATGCTTACGACAACTTTGTCCTGGGGACAAAGCATTTGTATTACTACGTTGTAGGGAAAACAGACTACTTATTTCTTGGAAAGGTCCGTACGATATAATATCGAAAATTTCCGATGTCGACTATATTGTCGATATTGATGGGAAGCATAAAACCTTCCACATCAATATGCTTACTGAATTCCATGAACGTCCGGATTATTTACAACCCATTTTCCAAGCAACGGACGATTCTCCAGTACAACAGGGACATTACTCATCACTGTCCGTGATACAGGATGAGGACTAGATTTTTTCAGATGTAAATCTTCCTCTTCCAATGATCCCACTTCATTCTAGTGAATCATGGAAGAACGTTACTGTCTCTCCTGATTTGTCTCTAGGAGAACAGCGACAAGTTTCAACTATGTTGCAAACATTTCAGGATGTACTTACTGACATCCCTGGACAAACTCATGTCATTGAACATGACATTGTTCTAACTGACCATACTCCTATTAGGGTTAGACCTTATCCTATCCCTATACATTTTCAAGCACAGGTCGAGAAAGAGTTGGATAAGATGATAGATTTGGAAATAATCGAACCATCCACCTCTGCATATTCTTCGCCGATGGTTATTGTTCGGAAAAAAGACAATAACATACGTCTTTGCGTTGACTATCGCAAATTGAATCAAGTAACGAAGTTCGATGCCGAACCTATGCCTTTACTGGAAGAGCTACTTACTCGACTTTCCAAATCTCATTTTTTCACTAAACTTGACTTGTCTAAAGGATATTGGCAAGTACCTTTATCTGAACGCGCCAAACCTCTCACGGCTTTTTCAACACCTAGATGTTTGTTCCAATGGAATTTTATGCCTTTCGGTCTTATGAACGCACCAGCTACATTTGTACGCATGATGCGCCGAATCCTATCTTATCGGTCAGATGTCATTGCATATCTAGACGACATCTGTCTTTTCAGCGATACTTGGGAAGATCACTATTCAGGGTTAGATGAATTGCTGTCTACTTTGCGCGAGCACAACCTGACAGCGAAACCCTCTAAAGCCTATATTGGTTTTAGCGAAATTTCTTTCCTAGGCCACTGTTGCTGTCATTTTCGACGGAGTCATCTGTCAAGTTATTTGCTTATGTTTGTATCATAAGTATAATTGTGTCTTTACCTGCGATGTCAGGTTGATTAGGGGTTGTCTTCCCTTGTTTATTCATTCATTGTGTTTGACCTTTAGGGTCAGAGGTTGTCAGTTCGGGCGTAGGCCTATGGGAAGGTTTTTTAAGCGGGATGACGACAGAATTCCTTGTGTAGTTCTGAGGATTCATTTACCAGGTAATACCGACCTTTATGCATTATTACGCTTTTCGGTGGCAGAACATGTAAAGGATTACCTAGGGTGAACAGCAGTTCACGGATCCGCCATTTCAGAACTTATATATTTGCGCTCGAGGTAGCCATCCAAGACTGTTAGTCTTATATTGTCCAGAAATCCAGTGACGAAGATATATTGTGGGAGCCGCAGATTGGCGGAACTTCTATCTACAATAAGTATTACTGCAGGGTTGATGATAACCTATTTAACAGAAGTACACGGCCGACGTCAGAACGAGGCCTGTGCTTTCGGCTATTATACTACAGCCTGATATGTGCAATTGGCAGGGAGTGCCAAGTTGCACCTATGTGTCAAGGTAACTAAGGCATCTGACGCGTTTAGTCAGAGACGCCAAGGGCGACGCTACGAACTGTCATTATTGAAGAACTTTGCTATTGACCATGCACGTCTATTCTGATGTTTACCTTTTTGAATGCCAAATGTATACCTATCGATGTCAGGTCAGCATGACCTTGTTACACTGACTGTTCCTGTTGATATTATGTGTGTTCCCGTCAATAAATGTCTTGAAACATGCCTGCAGTGTCAAAGCATCCTTGATTACTGCATGTGAGAGTATGGGTTGCAGGATCTACATCTATACGAGCCTAAACACATTCGCGTCTTCATTCGCACCCACACTCAACTCATCATACGCTCGCACTACACATCTAACAACATGTAAACTGTCTTGGGCCAGTGATCACCTCAACAAGAAAAAAAAGACAGTTACATTTCTGGTGGACCAGTTACGTGGGCTCTTATGATACATTTCTTGTCGCCAATGTGGCCTAGAAACTTACATTTCGGATGGACCAGATCTGTGGGTTTAAAAAGAACAGAGCGAGCATTTGACATTATTGTTGACATTTATGGATCCAGAAATTTACATTCCTGGTTGGCTGTTACATGTATGATGTCTCCAGTTTTGTCGAGAAAGTTACAAGAAGGACAAGTACACATTACACTTCTGATCTGTGGGTCTAAGCTACACACGGGACAGCCGTAACACACAACGCTAATTCTACACTTGCAAGTTTTGGCTACAACAGGACAGATATAGGTCATCAACGGTTGACACAAATAAACAGTACGAGCATTTATATTATAATGCTACATAAAGCATAACAAGACAAGTACTGAAGTGAACTACTAGGCATTTGCTACGTGGACCATAACTGCATAGAAGGCGGGTTCCTATTGTAAACAGTACTGCGGGTTGTGACACGTTTCATTCAACAACAGACTTTTCTAGGTCAGAGCATTCAAGCTACATTGTTGGAGGTCAAGTGTCTGTAAACAGTACGTGAAATTGTAAACATTCAATGTGCAAGCCCTAATTTGAGAAGGTCATAGTAACTTTGGTTCGTGAATACCACTTTATGTTACAGTGGATTTGACGTTCAGTGCGCGTTTGACATTTCGTTTCTGTGTTCGCAAGGAGCAAGAAATTTATTTTAGTTTCAGCTGTGACTGAACTTGTTCTGCAACACATTGAAATTGATTGCTATATGTTTATGTCACTTCTACTGTTTTTGGTGTATTTTTCTGCGGGTTTTTCGGTTGGTGGGTCTTACGGTAAATATGCCACTTGATCGAGGCTTACTGTAAGCGGTCTGTAGGTGCAAATTTTCTTAATTTGGAAATTTGCTAGTGACAATTGGTCGCTATTGATGTTAGCTGTGATGTAATTGTACTTAACGTTGTTTTTGTAATATTTTGTCTGTTTTTCAGTTTTGATTGTCGATTTGTTTTGTTTGTATTCTGTAGGTCTCTCCTTTCTTGTGTATTTCTCTACACATTTTTGGTTAAAACAGTGTTGCCATTTGTATTGTTTTGTATTTTTGTCTTTGTATTTTTTTTTTTGGTTGTACTACATTACTGTCATGCACAGTCTACATACACATACTTGGTCATGTTTTGATATTATTGATAAGGTAGACTCTTCATATAGAGTTTGTTAAATAATATTATATAAGATATTTATACAAGTTCTTTGATAAAAGACTTGTTATCTACAAAGATTGAGACAAGGTAAATACATATTCAAGTTCTTTATAAAAAAGACTTGTGCCCATAGTGAGTGGGATATAAGGGAATTTTTTTTTCCCACAGGTACTCAAGTGATTTTTTGGGTACATTATAAACAAGAGGAACATACAAAGTCTTTGTCTAAGACTAAGACAGTAAAATAAAGTGAAGTGAGTATACAAGTCTAGCATTTCAGACTTGTCTCCCATTGAAGTGGGATAAGGTAATTTATTTAATTTTTTTTCAGGTTTCTGATCTCATTAGACAGAATGTCTACATTGGATTTCTTCATCCAGCAAGGGTTGACCCTTGGTAAGTCTGGTAAAGAATTGGAAGAATATTCATCTGCTCAATTCGCCATTGCATTAAAGTCAGAAGAAAAGAAACAAAAAGAGGAAATTAAATTGAAAGCAGAAGCTGAACTAAAGAAGCTAGAAGCTGAGAATAGAAGATTAGAACTTGAAGAAAGAAGGTATCAAAGAGAGGCTGAGGAGAGAAAAGCTCAAGCTGCTGCTGAGGAGAGGAAAGCTCAAGCTGCAGCTGATGAAAGAAAATTCCAGATGGAAATGGAAGACAAAAAAAATTCAAGCTCAAGCTGCTGCAGAGGAAAAAAAAAACTTCAAGCTGCTGCTGAGGCTGAAATTAGAAAAATGGAACATGAGGAAAGAAAACAGAAGATGGAACTTGATGAAAAACTCGCAATTTTGGAGTTAGAGAAATTGAAATTGGCGAGTACGGGTGCTCAGCAAACAACTTCGAGTACGACAAAGGAGTTTGTTAGTAGGATTAAATTGCCTCATTTCAATCCTTTAAAGGATGACGTAGCAGATTATCTAGATAGATTCCAATTTTTGTGCGATACGCATAACATAAAAAAGGAAAAATATGTTGAACAACTGATGCCATTTTTTACAGGTGACACAGTGACTACTCTTATGACAATAGACGAACATGAGAGGACTAATTATGATGTTGTCAGGGCAGCATTGCTAAAAAAATACCAATTAAAACAAGAAGACTATCGTCTTCGTTTTAGGACAATGTTGCCAGAAAATGGAGTAGATTTCTCTGATTTTGTTACAAAGATACGTCGTACATTTACACGATGGGTTGAGTTGTCTCAGATTGAGAAAACATATGAAGGTCTAATGGACTTATTATTGCGAGATAAGGTTTTGTCATCTGTTAATGATTCTTTTCTTGCATTCCTTCATGAGCGTAAGCCTAAAAACTTAAAAGAAATGGAGGAATACTGTTGTCAGTATGCCACAGCACATCCCCATGCTACAGTTAGCAATTCTAAAGTGAAAGAAGGGTTGCCAGCTGCTTCGGCAACACCATATGGCCCTAATTTCAGAAAAAAATTTCAGGGTGCTCAACAAAATTGGAATAGGGGAAGTAATCAAAATTACACTCAGAAGCGGAGTAATCCAACACATGATGGTTCTTCGTCTATGCAGTGGAGACAAGATGGTAGTTCTCGTAATTTTAGTGGTAATAATTTGAGACACTTTCGTAAAGGCTATCCAAATAATAACTATTCAAATTTTCGAGGTAATCATTCTCGACGTCAAGATTATGACGATGGTGAATTTAGAAACCGGGATTCAAACCGGAATGATGATTACAATAGGCAATATGATAACAATTACAGGGGAAATGATAGTCGAAATAATTACAGGGGAAATGATAATCGAGGTAGACCTAGGTTTAACAAAAAAAGACCTTACCAACAGGCAAACTCTGCGCAACAAGAGTTTGATGGAGCCTGTAATACAGTAAATGATAGTGGTAACTCTAGGGCTATCACTGGTTGTGCTTTCGATTTTGGGAGAGCAACTGAATGCCCCCAATGCTTAACATTGTTTGACTCATCAACTGTATCTACGCTAAGTTGTGGTCACCCTCTACCTGCTCTACCTGCTACAGTTTCGCATGATGGGAGAGGATCTCTCATCTTACATAAAGGTCTAATAAATGATAGGCTAGTCTCAGTACTTTTCGATTCGGGATGTACTACCGTCGGGGTTAAGGAGTCTCTAATAGATCCTTGCTGTGCCACTGGAAAAACAATCAAATGTGTTACATTTGGTGGTACTATGGAAAGCTATCCTACTGCTATTATTAGGATTGACACTCCTTTCTTCACAGGAGATGTCCATGCATGTCTTCTTCCTAATCCTATTGCGGATCTTATAATCGGTCGTATTCATGGGGTTAAGGAATGCACCCCGCAACAAATTTCTAGTTGGGAAGAAAGAAACATTCAAACGGTCAATGCAGTGGTGACAAGAGCTCAAGCTCTTAATCCCCCAACTTCATCTGATAATAGTAATGAAGTTGATAGCCAAGACGAGCACTTGGTGATTTCCCATGACTCGTTTGTTAAACGTCAAGAAGAGGATCCTTCTTTGAAGAAATACTTCCTTCTTGCAAAGAAAGGGGATCCCAATCAAAATACGAATCACAAATCGTATATCACTATGAAGAATGGTATATTGGTACGAATGGTACAACACTCGGACAAGTCTATGCACTCGCAAATTCTTGTGCCTAAGTGTATGAGAGCCTTAATTCTTCGGCATGCACACGATTCTCAGTGTGCGGGACACATGGGTTTTTCCAGAACTAAAACTAGAGTCCTTGCGTCATTCTTTTGGCCATTCGTGAATAAAGACATCCGAATTTATTGCCGATCTTGCAAAATTTGTCAAGAGGTCAAGTCTAGGGGTCCGAGACATGCTGCTCCTATTCAGGCTGCAGATATTCCGATTCGGCCGTTTCAGAAAATGGCTATAGACATCATTGGTCCGTTCAAAATTAAGTCAGCCAGAGGACACCAATTTATCCTCACTTGCGTGGACATGTGCACGCGTTGGCCAGAGGCTATTCCTCTGAAGAGCATATCAACTGTCGATATCGCTGATGCTCTTTGGCTCGTATTTTCTCGTCTGGGATTCCCCGGAGAAATACTGTCGGATCACGGCACTCAGTTAATTTCGGACGTTATGTCTCAGGTAATGGCTACGCTAGACATTAAAAGGTCTCTCAGTAGTATTTATCATCCAATGTCCAATGGATTGGTAGAACGTCTTAACAGGACACTAAAGAACTTACTTGGCAAGATAACGGAGGATCATCCTGAAGATTGGGACAGGGTTTTACCTGCAGTCCTCTTTGCCTATAGAGAGGTTCCCAACGAGCATACAGGGTTTTCTCCTTTCGAACTTGTCTTTGGCGCGCAACCGCGCGGGCCAATGTCCTTGTTACACGATTTGATAACTTCCGATAATATTGACGATGATACACAATCGTCATATGAATATGTTATAGCTCTTAGAGAAAAGATTATCGAATCGTGCAGGTTAGCAACTTCATCTTCCGAATTTGCGAAAGAAAAAGCTAGGCGATTTGCTAATAAGAAAAGACGCCTACGTCAACTTTGTCCTGGAGACAAAGCATATGTCTTACTGCCCTCAAGAGAGAATAGACTTCTCATTTCTTGGAAGGGTCCATACACTATAGTCTCGAAAATTTCTGATGTCGACTATATTGTCGATGTGGATGGAAGGCATAAAACCTTCCATATAAATATGTTAACAGAGTTTATTGAACGTCCAGACTATTTACAGCCTATTTTCCAGGCGACGGACGACTCTCCAGTTCAACATGGTCACATCTCATCCCTGTCCGTTATACAGGATGAGGAAACTATTTTTTCTGACGTGAACTTACCTCTTCCTACGATTCCACTTATTTCAACGGAATCGTGGAGAGACGTTACAGTCTCTTCTAACTTGTCTTTTGAGGAACAACGTCAAGTATCCTCTACGTTACAATCATATCAGGATGTCCTTACCGACATTCCTGGACACACAGATGTCATAGAACATGACATCATACTTACTGATCGTAATCCGATCAGAGTAAGACCATACCCAATACCTATTCATTTTCAAGCACAAGTCGAGAAAGAATTGGATGAAATGATTCAACTACAAATAATTGAACCATCCACTTCAGCTTATTCTTCGTCGATAGTTATTGTTCGAAAGAAAGACAATAACATACGTCTTTGCGTTGATTATCGCAAATTAAATCAAGTTACGAAGTTCGATGCTGAACCTATGCCGTTATTAGATGATCTACTTATTAGACTTTCTAAAGCTAAATTCTTTACTAAACTAGACTTGTCGAAAGGTTATTGGCAAGTCCCATTGACGGAACACGCCAAACCTCTCACTGCTTTTTCGACACCTAGGGGTCTGTTTCAATGGAATTTTATGCCTTTCGGGCTTATGAACGCCCCAGCGACTTTCGTACGCATGATGCGACGAATTCTATCAGATCGTGCAGATGTCATTGCATATTTAGACGACATCTGTCTTTTCAGCGATACTTGGGAAGAACACTATGTGGGTCTGAAGGAATTGCTATCTACTCTACGTGAGCATAGTTTGACTGCTAAACCCTCTAAAGCTTTTGTTGGGTTTAGTGAAATTTCCTTCCTAGGTCATCGAGTTGGTCATGGTCTGTTGAAGACAGAGGACCAAAACATTTCAAAGATATTAAATATCTCGGTTCCGAAGACAAAAAAGCAAGTGCGTAGTCTCTTGGGATTGATACAATTCTATGGAAGATTCATTGAGAATCTGTCCTCCATTATGGCACCACTTTCAACGTTATTGAAAAAAGGTTCTCCTAATATGGTGCGTTGGTCCCAAGAATGCCAATCTTCATTGGATCAGGTTAAGAATTTGTTCTCATCTCATCCTATCTTAAGACTACCGACGATTGATAAGACTTTTGTCCTTCGTAGTGATGCCTCTTCCACTGGCATTGGAGCGGCACTAATGCAGGAATATTCAGGAACTCTGCATCCTGTAATGTATATTTCTAGGAAGCTGAATGCGGCAGAAAGGAATTACTCGGTTTTGGACCGTGAATTGTTGGCTATGGTTTGGTCCATTCTTAAGCTACAAAGGTTCCTTCTGGGCGCGCATTTCTTTATGGAAACCGACCAAAAAGCTCTTACGGCTATGCAAAGTAAGGATTTGAAGAGCTCGAGATCTACTCGTTATGCTATTGCTCTTCAGCCTTTCCATTTCACGGTGCGAGCTATCCGTGGTTCGGATAATGTGATGGCGGACATATTGTCTAGATGCCCACATGATTCCAGTTAAATCTTGTGTCCTAGTTTTTCCTGATATATTTTCAGACTTAGGTCTGTCCTTAATATCATAATATGTTGTAATACAAATGTATTTGGATGATGTTTAGATAATTTAACAAATTTCATTTTGTCCATCCATCAGTGATATGTTGCTAAAATAGCATTGACATTTGTATATTGCTATGATTATATTATTTAGTAATGTTTGATATATGATTGGTATTGCCAGCAACTTAGGTTTCTTGAATGGTATCCCTTAGTTTGTTTGGTTTAAAGGAAATATTTTCTCTTATGTTGGGAGATGATTTGTACCCTCTTCTATTGTACCTGATATTAGGTTCATTGTTTGCATGAGCACAGAAGTGATACTGGTGCTATCTTGCTCATGAACATATTAAAAAAAAAAAAAATTGCATTTTTTTTTTTACAGGGGGGTGGTAGTAATGTTGCTGTCATTTTCGACGGAGTCATCTGTCAAGTTATTTGCTTATGTTTGTATCATAAGTATAATTGTGTCTTTACCTGCGATGTCAGGTTGATTAGGGGTTGTCTTCCCTTGTTTATTCATTCATTGTGTTTGACCTTTAGGGTCAGAGGTTGTCAGTTCGGGCGTAGGCCTATGGGAAGGTTTTTTAAGCGGGAGTGAGATATACTTCCGGGAAGCCGGGAGGTCCTGTTTTTCTGAAGGGACCAAGAGTCCATTGTTTTTCGGGGAGAATCTTCGAAGTAACTGCTATGGCAGTTTTCCCCAGTGAATCTCTGTGCGTCGGGATGACGACAGAATTCCTTGTGTAGTTCTGAGGATTCATTTACCAGGTAATACCGACCTTTATGCATTATTACGCTTTTCGGTGGCAGAACATGTAAAGGATTACCTAGGGTGAACAGCAGTTCACGGATCCGCCATTTCAGAACTTATATATTTGTGCTCGAGGTAGCCATCCAAGACTGTTAGTCTTATATTGTCCAGAAATCCAGTGACGAAGATATATTGTGGGAGCCGCAGATTGGCGGAACTTCTATCTACAATAAGTATTACTGCAGGGTTGATGATAACCTATTTAACAGAAGTACACGGCCGACGTCAGAACGAGGCCTGTGCTTTCGGCTATTATACTACAGCCTGATATGTGCAATTGGCGGGAGTGCCAAGTTGCACCTATGTGTCAAGGTAACTAAGGCATCTGACGCGTTTAGTCAGAGACGCCAAGGGCGACGCTACGAACTGTCATTATTGAAGAACTTTGCTATTGACCATGCACGTCTATTCTGATGTTTACCTTTTTGAATGCCAAATGTATACCTATCGATGTCAGGTCAGCATGACCTTGTTACACTGACTGTTCCTGTTGATATTATGTGTGTTCCCGTCAATAAATGTCTTGAAACATGCCTGCAGTGTCAAAGCATCCTTGATTACTGCATGTGAGAGTATGGGTTGCAGGATCTACATCTATACGAGCCTAAACACATTCGCGTCTTCATTCGCACCCACACTCAACTCATCATACGCTCGCACTACACATCTAACAACATGTAAACTGTCTTGGGCCAGTGATCACCTCAACAAGAAAAAAAAGACAGTTACAGCCACCGAGTTGGTCATGGTTTCCTAAAGACAGAGGACCATAATACTAGTAAGATACTTAACATCTCTATCCCTAAGACTAAAAAACAGGTGAGAAGTCTGTTAGGTCTTATTCAATTTTATGGCAGATTCATTCAGAATCTATCCTCTATCATGGCACCTCTTTCTATACTTTTAAAGAAAGGTTCGCCTAATATGGTCCACTGGTCTCAGGAATGCCAATGCTCTTTGGATAAGATTAAAACATTGTTTTCAACACCACCTATTTTAGTGTTACCTACGAAAGATAAGACATTTGTTCTTCGTAGTGATGCTTCATCCACTGGGATTGGAGCGGCACTAATGCAAGAGTACTCTGGAACTCTGCATCCTGTAATGTATATTTCCAGAAAACTTAATGCGGCAGAAAGGAATTATTCGGTTTTAGACCATGAGCTATTAGCTATGGTTTGGTCAATTCTCAAACTACAAAGATTCCTTCTAGGCGCACATTTCATAGTAGAAACCGACCAAAAAGCTCTTACTGCTATACAGAGTAAGAATTTGAAGAGCTCGAGGTCTACTCTATATGCAATTGCTCTTCAACCCTTTCATTTCTCTGTGCGAGCTATTCGTGGATCAGATAATGTGATGGCAGACATTCTGTCAAGATGCCCACATGATTCCACATAACTATTAGGTCTTAGACGTCTTAATATGTCTAGGTCTATAATAGTTCCTTTCTATATCAAGATAGATACACATTTGTAATTTAATAATATAATGATTGTATCACTACTTAGCGGTTCATTGATATTTATTCACCGCTGTTCTTTAATGATTTTTCTTTATAAATCATAAATTTAAGATATCTAATACGAAATTATGGTATGAATTTTTGTATGCATTATGTAATGGCCAGAATTGTATTATACGGTGACACCTTCATGGAAAAATTTACTTGTAGAGAAATAATTTCTCTCAGATTATGAGATACATTCTCACCAGTCGCTTCATAAGTCGACTTAGCCTCATATTAGGCGTTATATTTATTCCTGATATTTGCATCTGCGCAGTATTCATGCGTTGTGAGCCTATTGTACGTTGCTCCTAGATGTATTTAAAAAAAAAAAAGTTTCATTTTTTTTTCCCGGGAGGTGTGGTAAGACTGTTACGTGCAGTCTTTGATATCTTGCAATATTATACATTTGTATGCTTGTTATGTTCGCAAATATTTTGTAAACAAAATAGAAACTCTTTTGCTTAAGGAAAAGTCAATATTGAGTTACTTCCCCTTGAAAGGAGTCTCAGATCGAACTCCGCGGACGAATCCAGTTTTACTGCGATTTATTCTTTGTGTGGGTAGAAATAGATTGTTCTTGCTTCAGAATATCTATGGCCTGAATTTATGTGTAGTGTTTGTCTAGGTAGGACGAGTCTGTCTTATATCTGTATATCTTTACATATCTAAGTCGAACTATATGTTCTTTGTCGCTAGAAAGGTCAAAGGCTGTTCAGCGGATGTGTGGCTAGAGAGTTGTGATTTGGCTTCGCCCTGATGGGGGCTGTCGTGTTTTTCTGTATCGGCTTGTCGCCGGGAAAAGTGATCTCAAGATTGATGGGGAAAGTGATAGACGTTTAGACCTATCCTGTATGCTTTACCCCAGTGTTTATTCTTATTGCCAAGGAATGGCAGAATCATATTTCTGATACCAAGGTAACAAAAGCATTTCTTATGAACTCTTACGAAGCCATCGTTTTCGATAAGCAGACGCACGATTTGTACGTCTGAGAGAATATTTAACTAGATGAAGAAGACATTCATTTCTAGCAGCACTATATCTTGTATGATGAAGTCAATTGTATCATGATAGAATCTACAGAGCCATGAGAACATTTAATGAATGACTAACTTTAATACAGATTCATTGTCTGTATCCAAACGTGAGTGACAGCTCACCAGAAGCCATCTTGTATCCAAATATTTTGTGACTTTCAAGAAGAGAAAAGGGATGCCCCGTACTATCGCTTGATGAGTCCAGAGATCACTGCTACAGATGAGAACCCATTACTAGCGGTTCAAAATGATTATATGAAAAATATGTTCTGAACATTATTTAAAGGAATCTTCGCTAGACGAGGTTAGGTCTAGAAGCCATCTTGAATATTGTTTATAAACTGACGTGCTTTGTCAGTAAACTCAGATGATATATATATATGGGCAATACTGAGTGCTTGTCTACTGACATTCCATTGTGCTATGATTCAACGAGTGCCCATGTATCATTACAAGACCATTTATCAATTGTACCATGATGTATTATGCCAACCTGTGATTTGTCACTGTATCCGTGCTGTCGAATGTGTACGTCCAATTAAACTGTAACAAAAAGTACACAGCAGTTGGCGTCGATGACTTCCAGCCATACATGAGTGAGTAAAAGAACAGTTATCAACTCTTCGAACTCTTTCATCATTCGCGTATTATACTCTCACTCTATGTCTACACACCACTGCGTAGGTCGAGTTGATATTCCTATTCCTAACAACCACTCTGACGAGCAACGCTGGGGCCAACAACAAGTCTTTAACATTGGAGCTTCCACAGACCACCATACCTCTTAACACTGTGGTCCTGTAAATAGTTGATGTCAGTGTGAACAAGGAACAATACAACTTCATATCTATACACCATTCAACAGTATATATAGAAACAGCATTTAACTCTGGTGGAATTCAAAAGAGAAAGTATATATTTAACACTGGTATGCTATCATTTAACAGGATGAAAGTGGGTTTAGAGGGTTTTCAAAATGTGTCTTCACTGAGACTTAATTGGGGACTGATGATTATTGTCCGTTGCGTTCGCCTGTTAACACAAACTTAACTTACGGAGTACTGCACTGGTTGGTTGTCGAGTCTTTCGTGATGATGGCTCTTCTCTAGAGGCGTCTAGATGAACTCCACTCCTAATGTGAATGTGGGTGTCTTCACAACGTGTCCACTGTAGGTAGTTGGTGTCGACCCCAGCTCTTAATTCACAGGATTGTGGTGAAGACTCTTACTTCAGACTGGTCTGTGTCGTACCGATAGGTTTGGATGTTATTTATGGTCCCGTCTGAGTAGAGTGGATGGTGATAAGTACGAGTACGTGAGAAAAAGGTGTGAGAAATAGATTTCACGGGTGAATAGTTTAAGGAGAAGATATGTCTCTGGAATGAGTAAGTTCCTCTAGTCCAGCCTATCTATACGACTATAATTTGGTACAAGACAATCTTTCCCTCCCCATACATATAAATATGAGTTTAACTACACACACACACAGCTATGTTAACAAGGCACACAAACGTGAAAAAACTACGGTTAATTGGGTATGGGTCTGACCAACACACAAAGTTAGTTTCTTTTGTTGTTTATTATCATCAAACTTGACAACACCAAATATCTAAAGAAAGATCAAATAAAATCAGATTTACATACATAGGAAATAACTGAATAAATTTGCCCTCCCCCTCTTCAGAAAAGAACCCAAAAACATTTAAAACCCAAAGGTCAAAGGTTAGCACTATATTACAGAGTAGACTGTAAAGAAACAAATTCCTACTAAATGCTACCCAGTAAAAAAAAAAACAATTTTTAAGCAAAATCCAGGTTAGTATGATCCTGTAACAAAGAAAAATATTTGCTCTCTCTCTCTGACATACAGTGGCCACTCAATCACGCTTACCTAATCTTGGTGATATCCCTTGGAATTACAATGGTTCCTGAATATACAAATTGTCAGGTGTATTTCCCAAATTGGCCCCAGTCCATCCTCTAATAAATAAGATTTATAAAGTAGACGCCTAATTTGGTGGTTTATTCCTGGATAAACAAATATCACCTCGAATAGTTAGTGTAGAAAAACCGAGATCTTGGGGTTCACAGTAAACAGAGGAAAATACTTCCAATATTGGGAAACATCTGGTTGCTAAACTGTTACAATTGATAAATGATGGTAATCCTATCGGCTGGCTCTATGGTGAGTGCCGATTCTGAAACAGCGTAACTCTTCTGGATAGAAAAATCCACTTGGATACGACTGTCAAAAGTAGGGAGTAATGTTATTGGTTTCACACTCCAGTGGGCAGATAAAATTGAACACAATATTTCTGGGTTTTGTTAGTCCAGTTAAACTTATAAGTTAAAATGTTTCTTTGTCTCTTTGGCCAATCCTGCTCATAAATGAACTTGATGATGCACAAGCCAAGAAACAGACAACATTAACCAATCAGTAAAAATGAAGAAAAAACCGCTGGACGCCCTTTGATCAGGTATGCGTGGAATAAACAAAACATTTATGAAAAAATGCTACTATTCTATATATACACGGACGGGGACAAGACGATCTCTTATCCACTCCGTCAGTCCTGATTAAATTTAAAAGGCACACGGTGACTTTAGCCTATCCTATCGCCCGTCGCTTAGCGAGTGCAGTTTTGGCTGAGTTATGCAGCTCTATCCCTCCTGCTCCCGGTCAACGATCAGCGTACAATGTCAATTATTATTCCATTATCCATTCGCGCACTTACATAAATATCGCCTGACGTTAATAGCTATTACATTGTCGGCTTCTGTTTGTCATCGTATGGTATTAAATAATAGTCACTTACTATAAATACACAAAATGAAATATAACGTGAATTCTATTCTGTCACTATCAGTCGCGCCTAGCATATACTCAGTCAACTAAAACCGTCTCTTCTTGTGTGAGAAAGCGGGTGGTAAAATTAACATTAAAACTGAACCTCTGGTATAAAATAGCTACGCGTTATTATTTCACTGGTTTTAACAGCTAGAACTCTATAAGTGAATTATAATGGCAAAAGCTTTAACACTTTAACACTTAAGCACTAATTTCTATTACCAGAAAATCCTCATGAAAAGATCCCCACGAATGCTATTAACACATTTAGCGAAATGGTTCTAGCTACTGCGTGCTTAGACTATTCCAAAAATTCTGAGTGACGACTGATAGCTGGTTTAGGAAGACACAGTTTATATCTTATCATGGTTGCTCTGATCTATAGATGATGCTACTTTTCACACTATAGTGTATTGCAGAGAAACAGAAACATGAGTCCTCCAGATAAAAGTTCACGGTCGGCTTGTCTCAGGCGTTCGACCGCCATCAAAGCTTAAATCCGTGTATCGGGGTTATCGTAGATTTTGCCCGTATCTGAAGATCAAAGAATTAACTCTCCTCTGTGTACGAACTTCAAAGGGTACTCGGGGAAATATTTTGCCCGGGCGTCTACTTCAAAAATGTCCGGTCTTTTTCACCTGCGGTCTGTCAGATATCCGATGATTGACAGATCAGCTCGGGTGAGAAACTTGATAAACAAACCTGATTCGCTCCCTGTTATGACTGGCAGGTCGCGAAAGTTAGTAAACAACTTCGCTTGTTTATGTTCAAGGAAAAGAGGAGTGGATTAAAAAGTGAGTAAACACGGGCTGTAAATGCATGGTTTTACTAGCAAAACATACAACGCTACGAGGCCACGAAAGACTGTCAGATACTGTAGGCTATATTTCCATTATCTGTCACAGTACGTCCGGGCTTGAAGATGTTAAACCCATTCATATATCATTTATAGAAATAGAACTACTGTCATCCGTAGCTACCGAGTGATTGCTATCCTCAATTGCATCATTCTCCCCAATGCTCCAATTTCGACTCATAAAATCTGCTCCCACATTCTCTTTCCCTGGTATGTATTGTACTTTGAACGAGTACACGCTTAAAAATAGGGCCCAACGCATAATCTTTGCGTTAAAATCCTTATTGGCTCCTAGGAATGCCAATGAAGCATGGTCAGTTTGTACTGTGAATGAAACTCCTTATAAATATTCGTGGTGTCTCCTGATTCCATTCACGAGTGCCAAACATTCTCTCTCCACGGTCGAATAATTCCTTTCTGCTGTATTCACTTTGCGGCTGCCGTAGGCAACTGGAAATAACAGGTTAGGATGTTGATCATCTGCCTGAAGCAGTGTTGATCCCATTTCCTTTCCGCTGGCGTCCACGCGCAAAGATGAAAGGTTTCTTAAGGTCGTGTAACCTTAGAATGGGATATCTGGACAGCTGTTCCTTCAGAGTGACGTAAGCGCCTTCACACTCTGCGGTCCAAACAATCTTATCGGGTTTTCCCTTTCTTGTGAGGTCAGTGAGTGGCGCTGTAAGACCATTGAAGTTTTTGATAAACTTTTGGTAATACGCGCAAAGTGAAAGGAAAGAACGTGTGTCTCTCTTTGTTTTTGGCCTCGTTGCTGAACGTATCTTCTCGATGTTTTTGGCAACAGGACACATACAAACTTGAGAAATGGTATGCCCTAGGAAGTCAAGCTTTTCAAAGCCAATTAAAAATTTGCTAGGTTGGGCGGTCAACCCAGCTTCCTTTAGTCTTCTAAGGAGCATAGTGATCGTAGCAATATGTTCTTCGTAGTTATCCGTTGCAATAAGTATGTCGTCCATGAAATTGTGAATGTTTGGACTTTGCAAGGGTTCCAAAAGCTTTCTCATCATTCTGGTGAAGACTCGTGGTGCGTTGTGCAACCCAAAAGGCATAACATTGAAAGTATAATGTCCTTCACTGGTGCTAAAGGCTAACAGGAGTTTAATTTCCTCCTTGACTGGTATTTGGTAATAACCTTTACTCAGGTCAATCTTGGAGTAAATTTTAGACTTGCTAAGTTTGGTGAACAGATCTGCGGCGCTTTGGAGTGGTTCGGGTTGAAATTCTGTGACTGTATTGAGTAGACGATAGTCAATACACAGCCGAACTTCCGTATTAGGTTTTTGTAACAGTACGACGCTTGAGCTATAGGGAGATGAAGGTAAAAAAAAAAGATCACGTTACACGCCCATTGAAAATATAATGGGAATATGGTGATAGGCCCATATTTTCTTGACCGTCGGCACACTAGGGGTGATGTGGTCAGCATCACGCCGGCAGCCTTAACCTTCCCAGAAGTTGCTCTGGTACCCATTTGGGGCTGGGTCGACCCAGGAGCCGTTTATGGCCTAAAATTCCCACCTCATCTGGGGATCGAACCATATACCACTGCGCTAGGAAGCCAGTGCACTAACCACTATGCTACCGCGGCTCCTAGGGAGATGTAGACTCGCTAATAATCCCAGCTTGTAGCAATTTGTCTATTTCTCCACGTAACGTGTCTGCATTCGCATACAGGATCGGGTAAACTCTGGTTAGCACAGGTGTCTCGTTTGTCAGCTTCATATCAAACTCTACGAGATGTGTACGACCAGGTACGTCCGTTAAGACTGTTGAATACTGTTTCAGTAACGCCTTAGTTTCTGTCTGTTGTGCTTCTGAGAGAGTGTCGCCGAATTTAACATCTTTGAATGACTCCGTTTGTTGTAGTGGGTATTCCATGCAACTATCGTCATCTTCCTCATCTTCGGTTGCTAAAGCGACCGCCAAGAGATGTTCGGGGGAAAGCACCGGTCTTTCCAAATATTTCTTTAACAGATTTATATGGTAGACTTTTTCCTTTCCTTTAATAGAAATCTTGTAGTTCGTTCTCGAGATCTTTTTAAGAACTGTAAACGGCCCTTGCAATCCGATGCGTAGTTTGTTGTTTCCGGTAGGAAGTAGCAAAAAAACTTTCTCTCCTGGTTGCAATTATCTTTCTTTCGGTGCTCTGTTGTATCGTTTAGCGTGCTTCATGCGTGCTCGCTTAAGGTTGGTTGTTGCTAGGTCCCATCCTAGTTGTAACCGTTCCTTTAACTCTGATACATACTTAAATGCTGAGACGACTGTCTCATCAGCCTTCTGGTCTGTCAGTGACAGTAGTAAGGCTTTTAGCGGTCCCTTAATAGGTCTGTCGAATAAAAGTGTAGCTGGCGGTAGTCCTGTAGAGGCCTGTGGGACTTCCCTGTAAGCGAATAAGGCTGCAGGAATGAAAAAGTCCCAATCTTCAGGTTTCTCTTGTCCCAGCTTACGTAACATCATGGTGAGGCTTCCGTTGACACGGTCTACTAACTCACTTCCAGCCGGATTGTATGGGCTGGTGTAGATGTGCTGGTCCCTTAAGATCTTAAAGATCTCCTCCATTAACAGGCTACGGAATTGATATCCGTTATCCGTCAAAACTTGTTGAGGGAATCCCAACCGCGTAAAAATCTGCAATAGGGCCTCTGCGACATGCTTGGAATCCGTGCATGTTAGCGGTATAGCTTCGGCCCACATAGTGCATGTGTCGACTAAGGTCAGGATAAACCTGTTCCTTCGTTTAGTCCTTTCGAGGGGTCCTATAATGTCGACTGCAACCCACTCAAATGGGGTCCCCACTATTGGCATTTTGCTCATAGGAATTGGGGGTGTCCAATGCTTGGGTGCCACACGTTGGCACTTGGCGCAGGATTTAACATATCTGATGATGTCAGTGTTCATTCCTGGCCACCAATAGTGAGTAAATATTCGCTGTATAATGGCGTTTTGTTCCATATGTCCGCTAAAGGGAAGAGAATGCCCCATTTCTAAGATTTGTTCTCCGTACTGCGTCGGTACTAGGAGCTGATTATGTTCCTGTTCAGGGTCGCCCGTTCTTCGATACAGCACTCCATCATTATAAAGTATGTCTCCGTTGTGTCTGGGGTCCTTGGCCATGGGCAGTTTCTTAAAGCAGGGCTCCATGGTAGGGTCCTTTTGTTGCGCCTCTTTCAGTTCCTTAGGTAACATGTTAGGTGCAGGCTCCCGTTCCTTTTTGGTTTGCCCTCTTGTAGTTACTGCTGCCACAATCGGCTCTTTCGGTCTCCCTATGAACACGTATCTACAACCAAGTATGACTGGGTAGATCGGATCATCCATTATAGCCGCTTTAATAACACATCGGACGAAATCCGAGTGTATCTCCACAAGTGCGACTGGAAGTGTTATGGGAGCATCTCCTTTAAAAACTCCACATAATTTGACGGTTTCTTCTGTTTCTTGACTTGGTTTGACCAAATGCCTCGCGACAATACAATAAAAGCTCAAACCTGTATCAAACAAACAATAAGTTGAAGTCCCGTTCAATATAACAGTTCCTCGCGTAGAAGGCCTCTCACCCTCAGGTTGATAATCACTGATATTATTACTCCTTTGCGAGGCTGTTTGTAAACAACCGATCCGATTAGGCCCGGTGTGTTTTCCCTGATCAGATATCCCTGGCGCAGTAGTTTTCCCTTTGTCGTATCCTTTCTGGCCTGGTTGCCATGTTATACGCATGGGAAGATCAAGGGTGTCGGTGGGGTATCAAGATTTGTAGAATTTCAATTTTCCTTGGAGAGGGGTCTGGGGTAAAGTTTCTCTTACGTTTTGATGGGAAAATGAATGGGAAGACTGTTCTAGATTATTTTTGCGAGAAGGCTCATCTGTAGGTTCGCGTTTTGGGCCTGGAAGCTCGGCTAGCGCATTGGCATAACGCTCAGACTTACTCAAGATGTCTTCCAGCTTTACAGCTCCCTGTTCAGCCAGAAAACTTCGGGTTTCGTTTGAAAAAGTGCTTCTGATCTGTTCGGTTAGTATAAGCTCTTCTAACCCTTCAAAAGTGCAAGGAAGTTCTGAAAGCTCCATATACTTATTCAAATATATCTTCAGACGGGAAGAGAACTGAGCAAACGTCTCGGTTCCCTCTTTCCTGCTGTTCCGGAAAAGTTGCAAAAATTTGCGAGCGTTCATTTCGAAGCGCTCAAGTAAAGCTTTCTTAAGCATGTCGTAATTGTCTTGATTGCTGCTTCCCAGTTTGACATAGGCATCATACGCATTGCCTTTTAAGGCCTGGGAAAGCTTAAAACACAATCGCAAACTTTCCAACCCATACAGTGTTGCCATTCTCTCAAATTTTTTCTAGATAAGTATCAATTTTCTCATTGGGGCTTGGGAAGGATTCTAGGGCAAAAGAAATGGCAACTAATTGGGGAGACTGGCTACTGGAGTGATCAGTTGAGAGTGACTGAGGTGACGAAAACTCTCCGTTGCTGGCGCTAGACGCTGCGCCATGACGTTGGACCTCGAAATTCTTAAGCGCCAATTCGTGCTGACGACGTTGATCATTCTCTCCTACCTCATGTTGTCTCTCTCTCGCTCTCTCTCTTTCTCTCTCTCTGTCTTTTCTCATGTTGTCTCTCTTTCTCTCGTTCCATGTCTCTGCGAGTTTCCATTCCCACCTCAATTTTCTTACTTTCCAATTGCCGCTCTTCTTTCTCTTTCTCTCTAGCTTCTGCTTCCTTCTTCCTTGCCTCATATCTGTCGAGTTCTTCGCTCACAAAAGCTAGCAACTCTTCATCTTGTATTCCTATGTCCCTTGCTTCCTCTCTTAGCATTGCTCTAAGCTGTACTCGCTCAGCCATGACAAATAACTGACTGCGAATTACCCGGGAAAGAAAGAAGAAAAGGATACACTGCTCCCTAACCAATTAAGAGAAATAATAAAAAAATATACAGTTTTTACTGTGTTTCCTCCTCCCTATTACTCAGTTGTCTATTCTATCGCTGCTGTTAACTGGCAAAAAGGCTCCTAACGCAGACTACCATAGAGAGGGTAGATCAGGCTAAAAACTGAAAATCAGTATTACTACTGTGGAAAAAAATTTTTTTAAATTAAGGAAAAAAAAAATAAAAAATTCCGTATTTTTAATCCACCACATTCGCCCACACCTGAAGTCAGTTAGGAGTTAGGGAAGGCGATTAACTTGGCGACTGCCCAATGCACTTCCTTTGCTATACTCACGCTCCACTGCTCCAATAAAATTGTGATTGTTAAACAATCCCGCGTACCAGCGGCCTTTTTTTGTACAAAATTATTTATATATCATATCTCCAACAAAGATCACCATCAAAATCAAACTGTATGTAAGCTCTAAGATGCTGTGGAAAGAAACGAATTTCTAATTTGTGTGGTCAGAACCCAGTAAATAAGAACGTTGTCTAGGGGATAATTATTACTACTTTTCTTAACTCAGAACACAAGCCGTACAACACTCTATCTAGAGTTAGACTAAGATACAATAACAGACGTTAGTAATTTATATAGACTCAGACTTAGATCAAATCCTGGATACGAGCACCCATTCTGTCCTACCGATAGGTTTGGAAGTTATTTATGGTCCTGTCTGAGTAGAGTGGATGGTGATAAGTACGTGAGAAAAAGGTGTGAGAAATAGATTTTACGGGTGAATAGTTTAAGGAGAAGATATATCTCTGGAATGAGTAAGTTCCTCTAGTCCAGCCTATCTATACGACTATAATTTGGTACAAGACAATCTTTCCCTCCCCATACATATAAATATGAGTTTAACTACACACAGCTATGTGACAACAAGACACACAAACGTGAAAAAACTACGGTTAATAGGGTATGGGTCTGACCAACACACAAAGTTAAGTTTCTTTTGTTGCTTATTATCATTAAACTTGACAACACCAAATATCTAAAAGAAAGATCAAATAAAATCAGATTTACATACATAGGAAATAACTGAATAAATGATCACCCCCCCCCCCCCCCCCCCGAGAAAAAACCCACAAAAGTTAATAACCCAAAGGTCAAAGGTTAGCACTATGTTACAGAATAGACAGTAAAGAAACAAGTTCCTACTAAATGCTACCCAGTAAAGTAAACAATTTTTAAGCAAAATCCAGGTTAGTATGATCCTGTAACAAAGAAAAATATTCGCTCTCTCTCTCTCTCTGACATACAGTGGCCACTCAATAACGCTTACCTAATCTTGGTGATATCCCTTGGAATTACAATGGTTCCTGAATATACAAATTGTCAGGTGTATTTCCCAAATTGGCCCCAGTCCATCCTCTAATAAATAAGATTTATAAGGTGGACCCATAATTTGGTGGTGTATTCCTGGATAAACAAATGTCACCTCGAATAGTTAGTGTAGAAAAACCGAGATCTTGGGGTTCACAGTAAACAGAGGAAAATACTTCCAGTATTGGGAAACATCTGGTTGCTAAACTGTTACAATTGATAAATGATGGTAATCCTATCGGCTGGCTCTATGGTGAGTGCAGATTCTGAAACAGCGTAACTCTTCTGGATAGAAAAATCCACTTGGATACGACTGTCAAAAGTAGGGAGTAATGTTATTGGTTTCACACTCCAGTGGGCTGATAAAATTGAACACAATATTTCTGAGTTTTGTAAGTCCAGTTAAACTTATAAGTTAAAATGTTTCTTTGTCTCTTTGGCCAATCCTGCTCATAAATGAACTTTGGGATGCACAAGCCAAGAAACAGACAACATTAACCAATCAGTAAAAATGAAGAAAAAACCGCTGGACGCCCTTTGATCAGGTATGCGTGGAATAAACAAAACATTTATGAAAAAATGCTACTATTCTATATATACACGGACGGGGACAAGACGATCTCTTATCCACTCTGTCAGTCCTGATTAAAGTTAAAAGGCACACGGTGACTTTAGCCTATCCTATCGCCCGTCGCTTAGCGAGTGCAGTTTTGGCTGAGTTATGCAGCTCTATCCCTCCTGCTCCCGGTCAACGATCAGCGTACAATGTCAATTATTATTCCATTATCCATTCGCGCACTTACATAAATATCGCCTGACGTTAATAGCTATTACATTGTCGGCTTCTGTTTGTCATCGTATGGTATTAAATAATAGTCACTTACTATAAATACACAAAATGAAATATAACGTGAATTCTATTCTGTCACTATCAGTCGCGCCTAGCATATACTCAGTAAAAAAAAAACCGTCTCTTCTTGTGTGAAAAAGCGGGTGGTAAAATTAACATTAAAACTGAACCTCTGGTATAAAATAGCTTCGCGCTATTATTTCACTGGTTTTAACAGCTAGAACTCTATAAGTGAATTATAATGGCAAAAGCTTTAACACTTTAACACTTAAGCACTAATTTCTATTACCAGAAAATCCTCATGAAAAGATCCCCACGAATGCTATTAACACATTTAGCGAAATGGTTCTAGCTACTGCGTGCTTAGACTATTCCAAAAATTCTGAGTGACGACTGATAGCTGGTTTAGGAAAACACAGTTTATATCTTATCATGGTTGCTCTGATCTATAGATGATGCTACTTTTCACACTATAGTGTATTGCAGAGAAACAGAAACATGAGTCCCCCAGATAAAAGTTTACGGTCGGCATGTCTAAGGCGTTCGACCGCCATCAAAACTTAAATGCGTGTATCGGGGTTCTCGTAGATTGTGCCCGTATCTGAAGATCAAAGAGTTAACTCTCCTCTGTGTACGAACTTCAAAGGGTACTCGGGGAAATATTTTTGCCCGAGCATCTACTTCAAAAAGGTCCGGTGTTTTTCACGTGCGTTCTGTCAGGTATCCGATGATTGACAGATCAGCTCGGGTGAGAAACGTGATAAACAAACCTGATTCGCTCCCTGTTATGACTGGCAGGTCGCGAAAGTTGGTAAACAACTTCGCTTGTTTATGTTCAAGGAAAAGAAGAGTGGATTAAAAAGTGAGTAAACGCGGGCTGTAAATGCATGGTTTTGCTAGCAAAACATACAACGCTACGAGGCCACGAAAGACTGTCAGATACTGTAGTCTATATTTCCATTATACGTCACAGTCTGGTATTAAGAACCGTCTTGTAGCTTTGAACCACGAACTTTAGACAAAATAAAAAGAACAAATGCCTCTGCTAAGTATATTGGGGTCGGGAGATTAAACAGGCGCCTTTTCCCGCTGTCCTTCCACCAGTTGGGTCTCTCTTAATTTTTATTCTCCATGAGCATATACAGCATAGCTCAGGGAATAGGATTAGAAATCACATTATTCTTCCGGTCACTTAAATGGGAACATGTGTCTGGACAGCGCGAGTGCAATGGCTTTTGCCCGAACTAACATTGTAAAAATACACATATCTCACAAAATGGTACTATTCACTCTAGGCACATGTGAGTTAATCATCTCACTGCTCCATTTGGAGCCTGGGGTCGCTTCTGATTTCGCTTTCCTGAGCGAACTGGCATAAAGCCAACACCAGTGCTTGCTGTATTGGTTTATGAACATACCATTTTCATATGTTGAGGTTCCCAGCCTCCTATGCCTTATATAACCACTTAGCACGTACAGACATGTGAAATTCACATTGTAAAATAAATGTTTACACTTACCCCAAATTACTTGGGAACACAGTATCCTGGCACAGTAGAATGGACACAGCAACTTTAATAAGCTGCTTCAAACATTTGTTCTGGGGTAGTTTCAGAATCCCTCTTATGACTTTTGCTTCTGATTCCTTAAGTAGCCAGTCTTTGTATTTAAAATTGCGGGTTCTCTTTTAAGTTATAAAGACGCACAAATACTTCGATCTGCCCCTTTTAATTTTGGAAAACGTTGTCCCATCCTTCTCTCTGACTACTGGGAGTTGTTGAAAAAATGCAGTCTGATTTGTGTCCGAATTTGTTAGATTATATTTCTCATTTTCCGCTCCAAGTCCCATATGTTATTTTCGACAAACTTGCCAATGAGAGCTAAAGTTTATTTCAGGCTCTCAATTTAGACCAGTGTTTCCCAAACATTTTTGGGTCACCGCCCCCTTGGCTCCCAGGGCATGTCCCAGCGCGCCCTGCATTTCCCCAATTTACATTTAAAAAATGTAAAGAGTGAAAAATAACAGCAACTTTTAATACAGTAACAACTAATTGCTCAATTTGTCACATTCTAATATAAAGCTACAGATTTATTATTTATTAACTTAATTTAAAAAGAAAAACTTAATAACTTAGTAAAACAAACAGCAGTATGCGAAAGTAAATTAGTAGCAAACTTACTTCATTTTTAACTTCAGTGAGATGGATGTGCCTGGTGTAGGAATATCAGCTTCTCAGCATCAGGCTGAAAGTTACTTAAAAGGAGTCTCAGATCCCCATGTTCAGTAATCTGCAGTCTGTTTCTCTGCTTCGAAAGAAGTTGGACAACCGCTCTGAAACCACGCTCTACTAAATACGATGTTGGAAAGGCAATACAGAACATCTTAACCTTTCCTCACACTGCAGGATAGCGTTCAGAGATTTCTTTCTGCAACCAAAAGTCTTGATATGATTTCTTGAACATTGGCTTAAGCTCAATGTTACGTGTTTGTGTTTGGGGTGGTGTAACGTTGGCTGATACTGCTGACAAGGATGTTGTCAGAAGCGTCGGGCTTACCGTGGTGGCCGACCTATTATTTATTAACGCGAATGTGGGCCGTATGGGTGGCCAATGAAGAAAATGTCAACGTAACAGGCAAGGTCAGGGTTGTAAGATTGACCAACATGTAGATCAAGCAGGCTGGACCCATGTAGAACATCGATAATATATTTTATTATACGTAGACAGGAACAACGACATCACATGCAGACGAATGGCTCAAAAATGTAGTTACATCTGGTAAGCATCGTACATCAAGCAGTAAGTATAAATATGGCCGTTTATTTGACATCACCGGTCATTATGAACTGAAGGTCAACGGCTTGGCAAAATACATGGTCGTTACGAATGAACCATGTTTATCTTCTTTACGTATTACATATATATAATCTGGAACATCATCGCTCCTGATGTTAGAGGGACGCACTAGCCATTGATCGTATCGGATTCAATGGAAGTTCTGCCATAGCAAACAGGGCTACAAGTCTCTGAGGCATGAGGCATAGCAATCAGCCGTTTTCTGGCTAAAATATAAATCTTGAAGGCTTCTTGGAAAAGTTCTACAGGATACATGCTTCATCGTCTTTCAATTCATAGTCATGTTAACATGCATGAGTCTTCTCTTCACATCAGAGTAAGAACACACAAAAGTACGTCTATATTTGACGACCAATATATTAGACTGCCTCAAGAGTCTGATTTGTATGGCAACAAATCGACGTAGCAAAGTGCGTCATTTGCATTCAACGATAATGCAGAAAAGTACGCACAAATATTTAAAATATACATTTATTTCAGATGCGCTCACATGTGTGTCTATCAAGACTAGACTGGCATGTGAGAATCTCACACACTTAACTCCCACGCGAAAAAGGACTTAACAGATTATATCGCCCCCCGGAGAAAAAAAAAGCAAAGCTTTCTTTTTTAATAGTATACCGGAGTGGTCAATCAAAGTCCATTTGACAATAAACAAATATAAATAATGTTAAGTCATTAGAAGAAAATAACAAGTGGGATGGAAGTGTGTAAAAGTAATCAAATACCAAATTTAAACAAAAGAAATTATACCTCAGGTACAAAAACGTACAAAATACAAACCAAGAAGTGGCAAATGAAATGAGAAAATGAAATAATAGAGTGTGAAGAATGATAAGAAATGGTGAATAAAGTGATAGTAATCTATAAAGATGAAAACAAAATATGTCAACCAGTGAACAAAATTAAAATGTGTAATGTATGCATGTATGCGCATAAGTGTAACTGCGGGTAAACAGAATTAAACAACAATCAATGTGCAAAGTAAAAAAGAAGAAAACAACACAGTCCAAAGACAGTGTAGGGAGAATCAACTACACAGCGTAAGCAAGTATGCAAATATGGCTACATTACCTATCTTTGTATGCCAAATATATCAAGCGCTAATGATGCGCGACCATATAATAAATGAGGTTAGACGCAATAGTGTATCGAACGAACTATCATAATTACTTAAAAAATGACTGTCATAAATGTAGCACCTTGTTCCTCGAACATTACAATGTTAGTCTTCTTCTTCTTGCGATCGCATCTTTGATGATTACACCGTCAGACGACGGTGTACTCTCCATAGAAAAAAAAAAGCGAGTTGCATGATACTGTGGTTTCCGGTGCGCCTTCTGGCCCAGTATCTACGACTTTAGCACCTGTTCAACGGGAGAGTGGGCTCATCCCTAATCTGTTTATGTTCCCAGTAGTAGACTATTCGCAAGCAGCCTGGGGGTGTCACTGCTCTGCGCGGACCTTGTTTACCGAGGCGGCGTCCGAGCTCGTATGGTGAAAATATGGTTGCGTTATCTTCAAAATAGCCCTGTCTTTCCCGTGGCTTTTCTGCCATCCTGCAACTTTGAGTTAGGGAGTTCTGAGCTCCAGTCTCTTTCCCAGGCATTTTATCCTGGCCTGGCACGCATACACAGGACCCCACTTCTGGTTCTAAGTTAGCAGTTGGGGATAGGTGGGGTAGCACACTGTGCATTCCCCGTCATCCAGGGGGCTCTCCAACTATGCAGAGCTTGCACAATGCTGTGCTCTGGTTCTGGGCTCTCCCAAGGAATCCTCACGTCCTGCACAGAGCCACTTCCCGATACCCACCACCTGCCAACCCTCCATTGTAGAAATCTCCTGCATGCGGCCATCCAGTCAAGAGCCAGTATTAAGTCTGGTGCCCAAGTGATCCCCCCAAGCTCAGTGTGCAATGCTGGGTTCTCATCATGCTGCAACACAGGAGGGATTGTGATGCTCAGCCATCTCTCTCAATTCTGCACCGATAAGTGACATCGGGGACTTAACTTTGCCTCAGTACTGGGAGGCCCCGTTTCCGGGTACACCACACACAGCCAATTGAGGCAACGGTCGCCATGGGCGTGATAGACGACAAACAGTGAAGAATGAGGCAAGAAAGCATTTAACCCATGAAGTGGGGGTGGATTGGTGCAGACCAGAGCATGTACCACTCGCCGGTGGGTTCTGCATCTACACCTATAGGGTTCCACCCACTCCTCAGCCCATTTAGTCTGGCCCCTCACCCAGGACCTGTCCGGCTTGGGTGACCCTGCCAGGAGTAAAACTCCCGCCGGCATAGCTCCCGGGATCATTGAGGCGCTCAAGCTCTCCAACCACGGCAAGGTAGGCTTACATGTGGAGAGACAATGTTAGTAATTACTCTACAATTAAATTATTTTGTGATGTGTCATGAAATTACCAAGTCGGCAAGTAAAAATGTTATTGACAAACACTAACTGTGTAGAAAATATACTTTTAACGTTCAGTTAAAATAAAATGTCATGAATTCGTCCACGCGCTAAAAAGTAGTTCATTGCAGTTTCATTTATATTGGTAGAAACGCGCACATAAGTTAATGGCGGACAAACCAAGTCACTGAGAGTTCAAATATGAAAATCACCAGAAAATGGTAGTTAGTTAATAAAGTATACTAAATAGCCCAATAAGCGAGTTCATAGCTGGAAAATTCAAAGCCTCACGTGGAGTCATCGTCCCCAAGCAGCAATACAACAGTGATGACGGGGCAGGGCAGGGGCGTCACCAGATTAGAATTTCAGCGGCCCGGTAGAATCATGTGGAAATCAGGACAGTATGCGGTGTTGGAATACCGAATGGCTTGTACTATGAAGTCACATGGCCGCAAGTCGATCTAATCTCGCGTAGACATTGAATTCTATAAGTCCTTACGCTGTAGTCCAATAATCGTCCGCAGTTTAGACGCAATGAAAAAATGGGCGGCAAGCAGAAATCGTTTCAATCGCAGTAATAACCAGACAATGGTCAACAATGTGATGTCTATTGCAGAGTTTAGACTTGCAGTTTTATTCAATTGTAGAGAGAGGTGGAGTACTAGGTGGAAAGTACTCGCATAAACGTGTAGCAGAACAGCTTCGATTCCCATCGAGAAAGCGTTCCTGGGAATAATGAAATAAAAATTTCTTTTTGGTAATCGTATGATTAATATCATACGTTGCAGTTGGTGAAGGAAGATATGAAATTTATCCTACCGCATGTGGTCTGGTACATTTTTGACCACTGTGTCATGACAGGTGACCTTTTCTTTAATAAACGAGAAAAGGTAGCAGTGAAAGTAGCCAAGACGTAGATGACACGAGTAACAACATAGGGTGACAAAATTGTCTGAATACAATAATAGCGTGAGAAGTAAGACGCGCAAAGGGCCATGCGTTGCATAAAACACAGGCGCAAGAAAAAATATGAAATAATCTGAGTGTGCTCTATGACGTACAGAGAAGGCAAGAATATACAAATGATCCCGACGTCAAAAAAAAAAATCGATAAAAGTGTAAGGATGACTGACTATCTCAGTCTTCGTGGAAGAGAAAGGAAAATCAGGTGACAAATGCCAATCTCTCAAAGGCTGAACTGATTCATAGCCTGTGTACTGGGCAAAGAAAAAAAAAAAGCAAGAAATATAAAATAAAGGTGTAAAAACAGACATCATCTATGTAAGTGAGGATATCGGATCTACGAGAGAGGATTTACCTCATCATACAAACAAAAGTAGCAGGGGCGGTCATGAGCCCGAAAGCATAAAGCATGAGAAAGGGATAGAAGAAAAAAGAAAATACAAATAGAAACGTATCAATATCTGCGTGTAGCAGAATTAGGAACCAACTGCAAATTGAGAGAACGGTGGTGAAAAGAAGCACCATTGTCCCGCTTAACAACCATACGAGCGTCCCGAGTGGTATAGAAGGATACTAAAGCCTCATTATACTTGATATTGTGAAATGGCTAAACACGCACAAATTTTACGTCTGCAGTGAAGTGAAAAAAATCAGCTACTGCATGCGATGGAGTATGAGGTGGTAGGTTGCGCACTAATACGGTGCGGGAGCGTGTATTAATACCACCATACGTGGGGATCGAACCCACGACCTGCGCGTTATTAGCACGTAAGTAGTATCACTTTCACTGGCTTGTAAAGTAATATTGAATATAGTCCTTAGTGAGTCATCATTATAATGTTTTTATTATGGGTGGTTTCTTTATTTTAATATGTGGCTTCTTTGTTTAAAATTTGTGGCTGGATAGTCTGATCAGTGGAACTAAGAGTCCACTTAGCTTTTGAAATATTGAGCAGCATCCATCTATAGCCAGGATTACACAATCTGTAACTCCAGGCTGGGAAACTTTGGTCGAGTTCTAAGTATATGAAGAACTGTATGCACCAACAGAATTCCTCTCAAGTAGATGTCTCGTAAACTTGTGGTAATACCAGGACAAAACCTGGAATGAAAATACAATCGCATTCCTTGTAGGTTCCAGCACCACTCCATACACACATACAACACCACGTACAAACATAATTCAGACATTGTGCTAACAGTTTGCACAGGACAATTTACCTCAGTACCCTACAGCCAGTTCAATGTGATTACTCTTTTTCTTAATACATCCTAAGTTATATCCATTAGTCCATGATTGGCTTCCATACGATGATTTGGTTAAGTACAAAATAGTAAGTGACATCTTGATTACATCATGTTAACAAATCCTGTCATCCTATCTTATGTTCGTGAACAGTGTGTCGTTCCAGTATAAAGTACTCATTCAAATACATTATCAAACTTACAGTCGTAGATTCTGCCATAATTCTCACTTATCCTACACATTTCCAATGCTGGCTTTCGTCCCTAAACGTTAACACATGCATGCTTTCAAGCCGGCAGCACACTCGTCCTGTAATTTTTTCTTAACACATCTAACACACTAGCGAACACACAAGTGGATTATACGCAGGAAAAGTACATAATTATACACATATATATACATTTCTCTTAACCTCAGGTAGAATACAATAGCTATAACAGGCTTCAAATGGGTATCTAGGTCTGCTACGTAGATACAGCTGCAAAATATTTGACAGCAAGCGTTTGCCGCTTTCTTCTGTTAGTACTGTATTTTGAAAATGTTGTGGCCTCAATTCAGCCCAAGTTCAAGGTCTTATATAGGGTCTCAGCGTACCTCGCGGATGATTGGGGGAACCAAATGCAGAGGTAGCATCAGGCTCCAAGTGGAGCAACGGAATGGATGATGATGACATCAAGGTGAACATATTTATTAAATTAACTTTTTAATAAGTTTACATGTATATTTAAACATGTGTAAACCAGGCAAAAGTCGTTTTCTGCTGTCCAGCCACATTTTAAACCCGTCAAATACCTGAATTAGCGATGACTTTCATCCTATCCATTGGGGTTATCTTTGATGCTCTGTGACGGTAAAATTACTGAGAAACAAAAGGGAAGGTTTGGTAGAACGGACAGCAGGGAAGGCGCCTGACTAAGTGTCAGGAACTCAATATTTAGCAGATACATTTGTTTTCTTCTAAAGTTCCTGGAACTGGTTGGATATACCATCGTGTGATACCAGCTTGATACTAATCTGTGGATCAAGAGCTTGTTGTCTACTCAGATGCCTACTTTGACGGGTTGCGAAGATCTTTGCCGTGACGTTGGAACAGTTACCCCTGCAACTACGCCTGAGACGTGCCCTCACCACAGAAGGCCGATAATTGATGGAGCAGTCAGCAAACCAGCCAACACCTGGCCAGATAAATCATTTAAATCTGGCCAAAGTAAATAACTCACCATTTAAATAAACAACCACCTGAACTAATTTCTATGAGGAAAAAATCTATATGTAAATTAACTCACATCTCTTATTTATTACTCATGTTAAACAATAATGGATTACTAAATTTGTTTAAATGTATTTACCAATTAATAGTTGATTTAATTATTACAGAGAAAAGTGACACGTATGAATCAGTAATCTTAAATATAAATAAACAGAGCCACTTAATAAATATTTTACTAAATAATTCAGTTGGGGGCTTAGAAACGAGCTAATATACCTTTCTCTTCGTAGAAGGGGCTGGACGATACAAAGTTCACATAGTCTTAAAAAATTCAGCGTTGTGCTTGATTTCTGAAATGTCCTTTGAAGATTCCCTAAAATAGAAGCAACATCTTTCTACTTACAACTCTGTCAAGAGTAATCTTGAGCGAGGGTAGATACCTTTAAACACCCTCAATTTATACTGTAAATTTTGGCCATTGTTGGACCATCTCTCTAGAGCAGGGGAGACAACCCGTGACAAAGTTGATATACATTGACTTGACTTTGATCCACTGTCACTGAGCGTCAACTCTTGGTGACCTTGATGCCATTATATGGTACTGCGCTGTTCGTATAAGCTGTTCTGAGCTGCCATACAGTGTATTGTCTATGGACGGGTTGTGTGGTAGTAGCTGTTGTCTCAGTCCCTGAAATGCAGGGCACTGTAGTAGGTGGTGTTCTCCTGTCTCCAACGGGTTTGGACTGTGTCTACATTTTCTATATTTTGTGAACACGTTCTGTTTCTGTGGCTATTTAGTGTAGAGTGACTTGTTCTCAATCTGAAAATTTGGTTTGGTATCTTCGTTCGATATGGTTAATATAGGGTTCCCATAATGTTTTGTTTAAAAACCGGGACATTTCCAAATTTTTACCTAAAAAACCCGGGACATTTTGTAAAAAAAAGGGACATGTTAAAAATTAAGGTAAAGCACAAATAAATCTATTATATATTATATGTTGCACTTAAAATAAGATACTGGTATAAAAATATACACATTAACTAACACAACTTCCACTTTAAAAAAGAATTCTAAATTACAAACATACTTAATTCGAAAAATCGCACCTTTAAAAAATACACAATAGTCAAGTTTTTATTTCAGATTCATCAGAATATTTATCAGATTTATGGGCCTGTTCAAGAAGTTTTTTTTTTCTTCTGATATTTGGACATAGAACTCAGCACAAGAGAAATCCTTAAAATTGGCCTTTATAATGGTTAAAGCTTTCACTGTCTCAATTTTAAGTGTTTTTTTTTCGTCTGTCCAAAGCGCATTTATTAATGAAAAAACACGTTCAACAGCTGCATTGGATCCTGGCAGTGCCAAACAAAAACTAACTAGGCATTTCAGGTTCTCAGCATTTATATCCTGCTTTGTAAAATGAGCGAACATCTCACACCATTTTTCACTGACACTTTGATCCTTCAGTTTACTCCACACATCAAATTTGCTTTCACAATATTTTTTCACACATGCAAACTCATCAAATAAGTCCTCTTCATTCACAGTAAAATTTGGTGACACTGTCTTCGTGAATATGTAGCTTTCTTGGATGTTCTTCCAAGTCACAGACTCCTTTCCCTTCAAATTGATCCAATCCATAGACTGAAGAGGCGTAAGAAATGGTGTACACCACTCCTGAATATATTCAATGCAGGTGTCATAGAAATCTACTGCATAGCTTTGAAACTTTTCAACTGTTATGTGTCCTTCTTTTTCTAATTCTTGCAACTGATTTCTCACAGTAGTAGTAAGAAACTTTTCTGCCTTCCTGTAGTTAAATCATTTGGTAGATGCTCACTGAACACTGTTTTGGTCGACTTTCGAATTTTTGTTCGAGATTCAAACCGACGGTCCACTGTAACCGGAAATAGATAAAGTAACACTACTAAAACACGGAATAAAATCTGTTACCCAAAGATTATTTTTTTTTTTTGGAAGGGCCCTTAAAAAGCGGGACATTTGGAATAAATTCGGGACACCGGGACATTTTATAAAAAAAGGGACTGTCCCGGGAAAAACGGGACGAATGGGAACCCTAGGTTAATAGCATCTTCCTTATTTGGGGCTGTTTGGTGTATGAAGAGTCTTCTTCTTGTTTTAGCCTGTGCCCACGTTTTCAGCTAAACTTCTTTACAGTTGTTTTTGTCTATTTGTTTAATTGTTAACATATTCAATATGGTTGGTCAATCTGTGGCATTTTTGTTCCCTTCTTTGCCAGTCTATCAGCTATTTCATTCAATGTGATGTTTATGTGGTCAGGTATCCACTGCATGTACATTTCTGTTCCATACAAGTTCATAGTTTTGTGGCATGTTTCGTGGACCTTCTGGATAGTATTGATGGAGTTGGTTTTCCAGTTCCCTATTCCCAAGAGGGCAGCCTGCGAGTCTGAGAATACTACAGTAAATAAATATGAAATTAATATGAAACAAATATAAAGGTATGTTATCAGGCACTCGCAGGAAATAAAGAAGTAGAACACCAGACAACAGAAAAACAACAGACATGAGTGGCTTACCCAGGATTTGAACACTGGACCTTCCGTGCGACAACCCCGCCTAGCCATGCAAGCGAATCACACTATCCGCTCTGCCATCTACGCATCATCAAAAAATGATGTTTCAATGGCAGGTCAATAGTGCGAACCACAATACACGACACCAGAAGTCCTCCATGGGCAGTTCAGCCTATTAATGACGCAATCACTTCTGTTGTATTTCTATCAAGCAGTATAGGCCGAATCCAACAAGACCCTTAGGACCTTAATACTGTGTCCAGTAAATGATAGTAGACTAGAACAGTGAGAACAGGATAGTGGGTAGGTTTGGTATTGTACAAACATTTATTACAAATAAGGGAGGGAAACCTGAGGCCTGTAAACAGTAAATTAATATGAAATTAATATGAAACAAATATAAAGGTATGTTATCAGGCACTCGCAGGAAATAAAGAAGTAGAACACCAGACAACAGAAAAACAACAGACATGAGTGGCTTACCCAGGATTTGAACACTGGACCTTCCGTGCGACAACCCCGCCTAGCCATGCAAGCGAATCACACTATCCGCTCTGCCATCTACGCATCATCAAAAAATGATGTTTCAATGGCAGGTCAATAGTGCGAACCACAATACACGACACCAGAAGTCCTCCATGGGCAGTTCAGCCTATTAATGACGCAATCACTTCTGTTGTATTTCTATCAAGCAGTATAGGCCGAATCCAACAAGACCCTTAGGACCTTAATACTGTGTCCAGTAAATGATAGTAGACTAGAACAGTGAGAACAGGATAGTGGGTAGGTTTGGTATTGTACAAATATTTATTACAAATAAGGGAGGGAAACCTGAGGCCTGTAAACAGTAAATTAATATGAAATTAATATGAAACAAATATAAAGGTATGTTATCAGGCACTCGCAGGAAATAAAGAAGTAGAACACCAGACAACAGAAAAAAACAACAGACATGAGTGGCTTACCCAGGATTTGAACACTGGACCTTCCGTGCGACAACCCCGCCTAGCCATGCAAGCGAATCACACTATCCGCTCTGCCATCTACGCATCATCAAAAAATGATGTTTCAATGGCAGGTCAATAGTGCGAACCACAATACACGACACCAGAAGTCCTCCATGGGCAGTTCAGCCTATTAATGACGCAATCACTTCTGTTGTATTTCTATCAAGCAGTATAGGCCGAATCCAACAAGACCCTTAGGACCTTAATACTGTGTCCAGTAAATGATAGTAGACTAGAACAGTGAGAACAAGATAGTGGGTAGGTTTGGTATTGTACAAACATTTATTACAAATAAGGGAGGGAAACCTGAGGCCTGTAAACAGTAAATAAATATGAAATTAATATGAAACAAATATAAAGGTATGTTATCAGGCACTCGCAGGAAATAAAGAAGTAGAACACCAGACAACAGAAAAACAACAGACATGAGTGGCTTACCCAGGATTTGAACACTGGACCTTCCGTGCGACAACCCCGCCTAGAAGTGATTGCGTCATTAATAGGCTGAACTGCCCATGGAGGACTTCTGGTGTCGTGTATTGTGGTTCGCACTATTGACCTGCCATTGAAACATCATTTTTTGATGATGCGTAGATGGCAGAGCGGATAGTGTGATTCGCTTGCATGGCTAGGCGGGGTTGTCGCACGGAAGGTCCAGTGTTCAAATCCTGGGTAAGCCACTCATGTCTGTTGTTTTTCTGTTGTCTGGTGTTCTACTTCTTTATTTCCTGCGAGTGCCTGATAACATACCTTTATATTTGTTTCATATTAATTTCATATTTATTTACTGTTTACAGGCCTCAGGTTTCCCTCCCTTATTTGTAATAAATGAGAATACTACAACATCATTTGGTTCCATTTCGTTTGATTCAAAGAGTTCAAAAATTCTAGTTAGGGTTTTCTGGATGGCGACTACTTCGGCTTCGTAGTTTGTGCACCAGGTACCACAGGGGCCTGCAATTTTGATGGGTTCTTCTGTACTGGGTGGGATGATTATGGCCCCATATCCAGCATTTATGACTGCTTTAAAAGCTGATCCGTCTGTGTAAGCATGGAGAATGTGTTCATCATACTGACAGATGGTTTCCTTGGCAAGTGTTTTTAGCAGTGTAGGTATGAGGCTTTTATTTGCGGGTTGCAGAAGGTTTGTACGTATTATTGGTCTTTTTAGTTCTACGTGAGGTGGTAGGTCATGTACAGCTTGAGTAGGCAGTCTAGTCTCTGGTATGTAGTGCTTCCCTGAAAGATCTTTGTACTTTCTAGTGAAAGAGGTCTTTTTTATTCGGTACTTGGAGTTGTGGTCACTGATAGCATTTTTGCAGGGGTCATCCTTGTCAGCTCGCAAGAACCTTTCTGCCGTGATGATAACTGGTTTCTCTCTCCTTAGTTCTAGGGGTTCCACATTGGCGGAAATCTCGCATGCGTTGTTAGGGGTAGTTCGCAAGCCTCCATAGATGAATATGAGTGCCTGGTTTAGTATGCGATCTAGTTTCAATCAGTGTTGGGCTAGCAGTGGCTTGCAGGCGTAGAGAGTAATCCATAACTGAGCGCACGTATCCCAAGTACAGTTGTCGTAGGGTGCTCTGATTTAAGTCAGTGCTTGTCAATCGCTTTATGAAGTTCAGCCTTCTAGAGGCCTTTGCAATTAGGGACTCAACATGTGTTTTGTATGTGAGTTTGGTATCTAGCTGTATCCCTAGATTAGTCGGATTGTTCTCTTTAGCTAGCTTTGTATCATCAAGTTGATATACATTACAGGTCGTATTCAGGGCTAGTAATTATCAACGCTGCATTCGAGTTTAGACACAAAGTTCTCTGTCTCCTTCTCTCTTTCTTTCTCCATCTCACTTTCACTCGTCATCTCTATTTCTGTGTGTGTGTATGTGTGTGTATATATATATATATATATATATACACATATACATATATATATATATATATATATATATATATATATATATATATATATATATATATGTGTGTGTGTGTGTGTGTGTGTGTGTGTGTGTGTGTGTGACAGAACGTCCTGTTTATTCGTACATTTTTACGTCCATCCAATGCTTTATTTCTCTATACAATTATTTTGCAGAAAAGTATCTTTTAAGTCCAAGTGCACCCCTCGAAGGTAACACACGTTTTAAGGCTAAGACCACTTATGGTATGTTTATCCTTTGATTGTGGACAGTCAACGTTTAGAGAGGCGGGGGACAACGACGATTACATCTTTTGTTCACCGGACCTCTTGTCTGCACAAGACGGGTAATCGATAGATAAGCGAGTTAATTGCTTCCGTCAAGTCTCGTAGTGGACAAACAAATGTGTCGGATTAGAAAATAATGGCGGTTTAAAGATACCTTGGGTCTAATTTTGCAGGCATAATGTGCACAAATCGCTAATCCTTGTGTATGTCCTGATTGTGCCAGTATTGGAGAATTAGGACAGGTCACATAACATGGTTGCTTCCAGCGAGGATAATAATTAGTTACACTACCCATATATTGCAATGCCAATAATTATAGTAATGCGTTGGTGAAAATATACTAAAATAAGACGGCCTACCCTATGATTGATTGAAATTAAAAAAGAAAATTAGCTGAAATTGCGATTGGTTTTAACAAAAATATAGCGAATGTTTGATTCTTGCCTTCTTTTTTTTTTAAATTGGAAACACAATTTATAGAATTTTCCCATTTGTATTTCAGGTGAGTATAAGTATATATTTATATTTAGCTGTAGATAATTAATGGAGTTTGTTACATTTGCAGCAACTTGGCCGGTTTGGCCGCTAAATGCGCCACTAAATAATGATTCAAGGTAATTGAAGGTTTATTTTGAATTTTTATTGTTTGTTATTTTCAATACGTACCGATGCCAGATTTTAAAAGATATCCGTACCATTACAAAGTAGCTGCTAATTAAATAGTCGAATTTTAGCGCATTGGCTTTTTTTACTTCTTCCCATGTCAATTTTTGACTGGTCGCTCCATAGCTTTATAACCGAAGGATGGCAAGTACAACTACTGCGTGAAATAAGTTTATTATAAATTTGTTGTATCCCACGCTGTCACAGTGACTGATAATTTATTTACCATTTCGTTCCATATGTTATTAACTCTTTTAATGTTCTGTTTTCCTAGACATTTTGTATTCTTATTTTCTTTCATTTTCTTCTTCTCAAACCCTACCCGAGGTGTTTACGTTCTGGCTTTCAGTAGAAATCCCCCACTGGTCAGAAACGGTCAGCGTAGCGGTAATATTACATACACGCACCTGGTCCGTCCAGGGGAATTTCTCTGGTCGCTCTAGTCTTTGATCACGAGCGGCTGGTACCCTTTGAGGCCTGGGTAACCGTTTCATCTTCGAAACAAGGGGAGATAACAATCGCGGTCAGTCTCTGGGTTTTGCCCCTTAGACGAGTTAGAGCTCTCATAATATTATGCATTTCTCTACCTGAAGGAACTTTCTTGCGGTTGTTGACTTCTGATGCCTCTAGAATAACCTTTGTCCTACTCTCTTGATTACGCATTACGCCGATACATCTGTAGAATCAGGTCATGCAGGTGTCCTGGGTGGCGTTGTATGTAAACATATAAATCTAGAAGAGTCTTAATAGACAAGGACATTCGTGAATATTTCCTGCCCGAGATGGACCATCATGAGAATTAAGGCACTTTAACAACAGAACTATATGTTAAGGCCTATCTCTAGTCATTTTTCGGGTTTCAGGGAGACCGAATCGCTAGAGCAGACTCCAGTCAGGCGAAGAACGACATGTCCTCTTCGATCTAGAGGGTTTCTGAATACCGCTAGCGTCACGAGTAGTCAAACCCCGTTCCTGAACCTAAACCCTTTTGTCAACGCCAAGTTACGCTCACGCAGTGCAACGAGCCAAAGCTAAATCTGGAATCATCAAATGCAGTAGTAGTTCTCTACTCGCCTATTGGATTACCAGTCAGAGCGTTGCGGCTTCCAGAATATCAAAAACCGCCCAGCATGTCTATAGCAGAATCGGATATCACCCGACTTTGTGTGCCTAAACGGGGCACTCAGCCCAAACCACAGCCAAACCAGTTTAAACAGGATTTACAGCCAAGCAAGCAATAGCACCGGATAAGAACGCCTGGGACTCTTTGTCCTCAAGTGACTTCGTCTGGTGTATTTCTGGATACTTAAAACCTCGCACGTATGAGCAGCCATCTATGGACAGAGTTCCAGCCCCCTCACGCAAGTAGCGGTCACCAACGTATAGCAAGGAAAAGTTGGGTACCTACAAGGAAAGTTGGGTATTTTTCCCACTTCATTCATCTTGAAGGATAGCGTCTTTTATCTGTAAGTTTTGACACTTTTCTGGATATTTAGCTAGACACTTTTCACACGCCTTTGGTCCCACGAAAGCGGACCCACTGTCGGACAGCTTAGTTATTTTTCTCTGTGTTCTACGGGTTTTACGAGTGTTGGTGGTGTGTGTGTTTGTGGGTGTGTATTTGCATTATTGAAGGTTATTTATGAATATTTTGATTATTGATGTAATTTATGCTGTGTATGATGATATGCATTAATTCCATGCTTTTCTTCATTTAATAAAGTTTACACATTTATTAATGCGCTGTTCCCGACCCTTTTCATCCATAATTAACTTGTTTTAGCTCTTTACTATAATCTCTATGTTTGATAAGAGAAAAGAGTGAGAGCAGGAGGTGCTTAGACAGTAAAAGTGAGTTGAGGCTTGGAGAGAGAGATCATTTTGATAAATCTTCTTACAGGTTGTCTCAAGTCCATCTCCTATTTACACCTTTCTGTGTGTGTAATCTATAACTCTGTCAGTCCACTATCCCTTGTCGATTTCACTACTAATGTCCAACTCGACAAATACTCTACACTTTACTCAACCACGACAATTAACACGATACACGCTCACTACTGTCAGAAAAAAGTATGTGTCACGATGTACGAGTGTGTATGTATAGATATATATATATATATATATAAGATATTTATTTACGAAATCTTTAATAAACAAGGTTTAAAATGAAAATCGATGAATTAACAAAATTACAGCTCGGTGATTTATATCTTCATTTAGAAAATTTTCTTCATTGGAAGAGTTAACATTTTGTGGAATAATGTTTGGCAGTCCAGTATCAATGAAGATTAGGTAAATTTATTTGTCCAGTTTCAACGAAGAGTTGCTGCTGTAATCAGGTGTAGTTGATGCTGGTTCACAGTGACTTCTTGACTATTCCCTCTCTCTTCAGGATCGAGTGGCTTGTTGCAAGCACATTCTTTGCTTTGAAGGAGTAACGTTCAGAAATGTGGCCGCTTCGGTTGTCCTCAATTACGCAACTTGAATTTTTGTTTTTTTTAATATTTTGCCTCGTTGTGGCGAGGTGCGCTATGTTCAACCTATACATAGGGAACGTCGTTTATATTAGGGCGCATGTACAAATATATAAAGACCATGTGGTCTGGTTTATTTCTTAACTTGAAATGTTTGCACACACAGGCCATTAAAGATGAGATAGAATATTGCATGTAACAGTAATTTCCTGAAACTACCAGACTGGTTATCGTTTTCTTCTCATTCTTTTTTTTTTTTCAACTAACCTGTCATGATAGCTGTCTTCTTTTTCTTCTCGTACCACGCCTGGTGGCGTAGACGATCATGCCACTCCTAAACTTCGTGCTTCTAGTACTATTTGTCAAATCTCTTGTTGACTTTTTTCCATGCCATGAAGTCAAATTGCCCAGTATCTTCTCTCTTTGTCAACCTCTATCTCTTTTTCCTTCAGTATTTACTGTTGTCACGATATATTATAGCTTTCTTCTTCTCATAAACAAGTGCAAAGAAAGTAGACTGCTGCTTTGAAGAATGAGGAATTAGCTTCCTTTGCGCATTTGCCTCTTTCATAACATCCTCATGACTCTTTTTAGCTGTCCGTGGCCAGGGCCGGATTGAGGTTAACTGATGCCCTAAGCACATCCCAATAATTGTGCTCACCTCGACCTTCCATTGCTCAACTGACAAGACATTAAGACTCAATACGAGCTGAAGGTGAAATAAGAGATTGAAAAATTCAGTTTTCTTCCAGGCTAGACCCCACAACTTTATAAAATAAATTTTTTTTTAATTTTTAATTTTATTTAACACCAAATAGAGTGAGCAATATAAGCAAATTATTTACTTATAACTAGGGAACCACGGCAGATAAGGGCAATTACAAAAAAATCGACTACAGTCGAATGTGGCAGTGAAAGAGTTAAGAGTATGGTAGCTAAGGGAAAAAAAACTATGTGGTTCTCCCCCTCCCCCCCCCCGCCCTTCCTTTAGTGACCTAATCACGTGCTTATTGTGCTTAATGGTTAATCCAGCCCTGTCCATGGTATTTTTTACCATTCTTCTATAAAACCACATCTTTGTGGCTTCCATTGCTTCTCCTACTGGTTTACTAATTGTCCATAACTCACTTACGTATGTAAGAATTAACACTATATAACAATAAAGAACTCTCTTTCTTACTTCCATTGTCAAAGAATTGTTACGTAAAATACGTTTCAATTCTTTTCATGATATCTGTACAAGTATATATGTATAAATGCTACACGAAAGATGATTTGTTTTGCGTGTGCCGGAGACTGAGTACAAGGAACTCTGCGGCAGTGTATAAAGGAAGGGTTGAATACCGGAGTCATATAGAATACTCATGTCATCTGCCACTCGTGACAAGCGCAAAGAAAAGAATATTGAAACAAATAGCATTGTATTAAATTGACATTACATGCAAGCTGATGTACATATTAATTTAAGACGTGCTCTAATTGTGCTTGAGAAAGAGCAGAGTTTCGGCATTCTCTGGCAGCAGGGCGCATTCTTTCACAGTTGGAAACGTTACTGGCAAAGTAAAATGCCGAAACACAGGGCGAAGCTTCTTCTGGTTTTTTGGGGTTTTGTTTTTGTTTAAACACGTAAATAATAATAGTAGGGTTATTAACGACTCACTGTCTTAGAGAGGTAGGGATGCCGTTCGGATGTTCCTGGGTTCGAGTGCCCGGTAAGTCTATCACTTCTATTGCTTTTCTGTAGTCTAGTTTCTAGTTATTTATTCTTAGGAATGCCTGCAAACAAATCACTTTATGTCTTCTTTTTTTTTGAGAGCTGGTGAATCTGGTATACACTGTACGTATAATACCCGACTGGGTCGCCTAATGCCGGGCATCCTCATTACTGACCGTGAACAGGTCCCGCCCGGGTACTCATGAACCACCCAGGGCCGTAGATACGGAGGAGGGGGGAGATTCAAACCCCCCCACCCCCTCTTAGGGGGGAAATTATATTGTACCGGTACCAAAATAGTGCATTAAATTTTAAAAAAATTAAAACCCACCACTTAATAAAGTCCTATCTACGGCCCTGGTCACTGTGCCATCACGTATATATATATATATATATATATATATATATATATATATATATATATATATATATATATATATATAAATATATATAAATATATATATATATGTGTGTGTGTGTGCGCGCGCGTGTGTGTGTGTGTGTGTGTGTGTGTGTGTGTGTGTGTGTGTGTGTGTGTGTGTGTGTGTGTGTGTGTGTGTGTGTGTGTGTGTGTGTGTGTGTGTGTATTTGTGTGAATTGACATAATCAACTGCGTGTAGCGCTTGCTTCCTTCAAGTAAGATAATAGCAGTTGTAGTGCCTTGCCTCGTAAGCAGAACACCAGAGCTTAATTCATCAATTGTGTGCCTGCTTAGCTTCAACAATGTCATACTGTTCATCTGCATTTTCCATTTACATTCTCTGTCTCTTTCTTTTCATTATAATTGTTAATAACTTTCCGGCGATATGACTCATAAGATTAACAGTTCGATCATCTTTACATTCATTGGTTTCTTCGTTGATGTTATAAAGGCAGATTTGAAAAGATGATCCGGTATGCTTGTGTGGTTTTAAATACCCTTCGGTAGTTTTGTTATCATTCGTACTCAGAACTCGACCAGCACTGGTAATTCGTCTATTGTAGCGTTGTCATGTCCCTCTTGCCTTCTTTCTTTTCATGTTGGAAGTCTATGAATTCTTCCTCAAATATTGGTGATCTTTCTCATTTGTTTTGTCTTAATTCCCATCTGTTGCCTTCTACACTTCATTGCTGTAAGCCCCTCTTTCTGCTGCCTGCAGTGCACCCTGTCTTCATTAGTATCTTTTTCATTCTTTTGTTTCACGCATCCAGGATTGAATGGTGCGGTCTTGTCTTTTAGTTCCGTAATTCTTTGGTGAGTAATCTTGAAAATTAATATGATTTTTTTTTTAATTGCTCGCTGTATACAATTCTTTTTGTGCTGTTTCACTCACCTCTTATCTCTTTACGCATATTATGTATTCATATTTGTCATTTTATTGTTCTTTCTTGTGTATGCTGCCGGCAATATTTCTATATGTCATTTGTGGTGCATGTGCATTTCTTTCATTAACCTTTTCAGCAATTATCATTTTTCATTTGTAAATTGTGCTTTAGATGGTACGGCTTCAGCTTCACTTTATGCATTAAGCGTCACAAGGACGTTCTAGGTATGGATAGCTCCTGAAATGCACCTTGCGTGGACTTTTTCGGACTGTTCAAAAATGTCAGGGCGACTCTCATCTCATTTTCCTCAGTCACAGATTTATCTCTGATACGACAAATTGTCAGACGTGTTGGTGGGGCAGTGTAAAATGCCCCTTGCCACGCTCTGCGCACCTTCTCGGCATTTTCAGTCTTCCAATACTGCTTTAGAATCCACTTTCTTTGTTCTTCACTCAGACTCCCTGCCATCGTTCTCAATACCTGTAAAGTAAAAAGAAATAATAATGAAAAATAAAAATAAAATAAAAATACCATGACCAGATCAGTACTGTATATTGTTACGGTAGTTTTATTGATATCGTCTGCTAGAATTGGCAGTGCGCATTTTTTGGGGTCAATAGAATTAATATAAATTGATTTTTATACTTCACGGATTAATGAACGCGAAATACACGGTCAAATTATGACGTGTTAGCGTCGATAAGGTCACGCTTCGTGACTTAGTTACTGTACCCTTGTTACGTTGTCCGTCAAGCCGTGAAGTCGTGTTTTTACCTCCTTCCACTATTGGGCTTTGTTAATAGCCATATTTATGTAAAGTGATACCAGGACTCAGGGTCAGTCCAGATAATAATATATACAAGCGAATTCATAAGGTTAGTGATTAACCTGCGTTACGGAAGGATGGTTGATAAGTAATTTGATTATTTTCGTCAAGACTCATGTGCTCACTTCTGGCTGTCTGAATCCCAGCAACACATGTATATAGCCATGATGTTCTGCCGACATGAATTCATTATGACACGGACGGATAAGAATATATATGCAAGTAAATTCTAATGAACTGTATGTGAATGTATACCTACGTGAAATGTCTTCGTGTGTGAATTGTTTAATAAATCATGGACTCCAAGTTGAAGACTTATCCACATCGATACGTTACAGCTGTCTGTTGAATTGACAATGTTGATTATTATGGTAGTGCAGAACTCTTCCGATGAGAAGATGTATAATATAATAATGAGCTCCGAAAGGAACCAATGTCTTCTTGGACATTCAACATATAATGAGTCCATATAACGGTGACCCTCTTTTGAAGATTATAACCGAACGAAGCACGCATTCGCGATTCAACAAAATAATGAACCAGCTCTGAACCAGTATCTTTATCAGCTTATTTCACCCTTATCATATACCTACTTTTGACCCATCTTGTATATATATATATATATAGCGTTTGGAAATTAGTTAAGAACTGATTAAGAGCTTACGTTTCATGAGATATTGGCTGGACAGTGATTTTTTTTCTCTCTCGAAATGTGGAAGAGTGTTATGAATGATTTACAGCAGGACGTCTCAACCTATTTGTGTGCCATGGACTCATTTGCCTCTCCAGTGACGTCTACGGACTTCTTCTTAGACAAAAATGTACATAATCGCATAATGAAATATGCTTTACATAAAATTACACTTTTGTACAAAGAAAATTCGTTAAGATTGCATATGGCCAAACTAAAATGTAAAAACTTACTTACTTAGTCGTTCCCCTTCTACCGTGAGGTGTAGAGGTTTGGAAGAGAGAGCGCCAGACCATTCTATCAGCTGTCTTCTTCCTGGCCTGGTTCCATTCTAGTCCTCGGTCCTTCAAAGATTGTCTAATGTTGTCCTCCCAGCGGACTCTGGGTCGTCCTGGAGGTCTGGATCCCTGGCTCTTTGTTTCCCATGCTTGTCGTGGTAGCCGATCTTCTCCCATTCTGCAGACATGGCCAAACCATCTTAGTTGGGACTGTTCTATTTGGGTCTGCAGCGGATGGGATTTTAGGCCTTGACGGATCGTCTGGTTGCGGACCATGTCTCTTCTTGTTACTTCAACCACCTTCCTCAGATACCTCATTTCTGAGGTTTGGATCTGGCTTTTGTGGGTTGTAGTCATTGCCCACGACTCGCATCCATATGTCAAGACTGGGACATAGGTGGAGCGGTATACAGCCATCTTCGTTTTCTTACCAACCTCTTTCTTGCTGAGGAATCCACAATTTATGGCCTGAAAAGTCTCCCAGCCGCTGCTTTTCGAGTGGCCAACTCTTCTTTGATGCCTCCCTTTCGGTCTATAATAGCTCCGAGATATTTAAAGTGGTCGACCTGCTCCAGGACCTGTTCTCCCAACTTAATCTGATGTTTTCTTTCTTCTCGTGATATCACCATGGATTTTGTTTTAGAGCTGCTTATGACCATCCCTCTCTTCTCCAGCTCTTCCTTCCAGACTTAAAAAACAACCGGTTCAAAGAATATATTTCTTAAAATGAAAAACAAAATCCATGATAATTTTTAGAAAAAATTAAATCTTTAAAAATTATATAAATTAAAAATTAAGTATTCATTCAGTTTACATTTGAAACCTAGCACCCCTAAAATCCATTCAGAGCACCATCAAGGGATCCGTGGACCACACATTAAGAAGCCTTGGTCAGCAACGACATGGGTCGGGACTCAAAGGCAATAAAGATATTCAGTTTCACAACAACAACAATGAATATCTTCTTCCTTAGATTCACACCTAAACTATAATACTGACATGTCATAATCGTCAAGACATCTGCAGGAAATGAATATCTTCTTCCTTAGTTTCACACCCAAAAAAAAGATAAATAAAGAAATAAACCTGGCGATAACAGCGAGTGACTTGTTCGACATGTCATAATCGTCAAGACATCTGCTGAAAATGAATATCTTCTTCCTTAGATTCACACCTAAAAAAAAGATAAATAAATAAATAAACCTGGCGATAAAAGTGAGTGACTTATTCGACATGAGTCCTCCCTACTATACTACTGACATGTCATAATCGTCAAGACATCTTCAGGAAGTGACTTGTTCTACGTGTCATAGTTTCACAAACGGTGAGGATTTTGCTCAACAAAGTCTACTTAGATTATATTTTTATCCTTGATAGTATGTACACATTTTACAATCCCAGATTTGTTCACGACCATTTCTATGCAGTTAAAGCTTTGTGTCTGTGTGTGTGTGCTTTTTTTAAGCAGAAGGATATACATCATTCCTTTTTTTAAATAAATGAGTTACAAATATTTTCATTTGTTTAATTTTTTTATTATGAAATTTCGCACATAACATTTTTTTCACATTTATTATAGATCCATGCACGAAAATTATTCTCTGTTGCTACCAAAACCTATCGCCTCTCTCTCACTCTCACTCTCTCGCTCTCTCTTTTTTCTTTCTCTCTGTCTCGGTTTTCGTCTCCTCTGCTCCGCAGTAGTGGTCCAACAATGGCCACACTTAAGAGTTTAATGATAAGGGAATTGAAATGCATCAACCTTCGCTCTAGATTACTCTAGGCAGAGATATAAATACAAGAATGATGATGCTTCTATTTCAGGGGTCTCACGGGTATGTGAAAAAATCAAGCATGCCAACTGAGATCTTCTAAGCCGTCATGAACTTTGCATCTTATCGCCTCTTCTGTGAAGTAAATTTTGCTCGTGTTTTTTAATCCCCAGCTGAAGGCGATTCAGCAATTATTCATTGTATAGTTCTATACGTTTAGGTTCCTTAACACAATATGAGTCATTCGGGTGCAGACATACAATTCACTCATTAGTGATCAATTTAACTACAGCTTTTAAGTTATAGATCAACAGGTTTAATAATCACTTAGAGTTTAACAATATTTAAAATAAATAAATGTGTTTAGAAAAAGAGAAAACGATGATATTGATCATCATAGGATGATTTAACTTAGTGGTGAAAATTTTAGAGAAAGAGTTCATAGATTTCACTTGTTTGTCGCTCAGCTTTCAGTGTGGAGTCAGACGGCTGGAGTGCTGTTTAAGCCGATGTCTGTTCCCACAGGTATTTGGTACTGTACTTCGTGTAGATAGTCAAAGCTTGTGGTTGCAGCAGATCTCTTGCACATGGCTGAGGTAACTGCCAATGTTGTCAAGTCAAGCGTAGACAATTTGTACCACATAAGTGTGGCAACTTGTATCACGATATTTACAGTGCTTAGGTTGCCAGCCTCATATGCCACTGTACATGCAATAGCAAATTGTACCTGTAAATAATAATAATAATAACAGCCCCTTCAGTCATCACTGACTATGAGAATGCGCCCCTGAGGTGACAGCCCACAGCTGCTTATTTTCCTGGTGTTCCTTTCGACGTTTTCCCCTCTCTTCTGCTTGTTGTGTGAGCTTCATTTCGCCCAAAATGAGAAGATGCCGCAGATAGCATCGCCACTTGGTGCGATCGGCAGCTTCATCCTCCCAGGTTGCTGGATTTATGTCCAGTGCCCTCATGTCTTTCCTGCACACATCTTTGAATCTCAGCTGCGGTCGCCCAACTGTTCTTTTGCCATCTGCCAGTTGTCCGTAGAAGTTATCTTTCGGCATGCGACCATTTTCCATGCGGCGGACATGGCCAAGCCAGCGTAGTCTGCGATGTCTAAGCAGTGTATACATGCTTTGAATGCCAGCACGTGACAACACCTCGACATTTGTCACTTTACTACCTGTAAATAATGCTAATATAAATGATAAACTACATATTCCTACTCCGAGTTGTTGGGCGAATAAACACAGAATTGTTCCACCGGTAACGTCCGAATATTGTCGGGCAACTGATTTAAGATGCCGTCTTTTCAGGGAAGTTAGGTCTCTAACTTTTAACACTTTAACTAGGATCCTAGAACTTAAAGCACAAAATGGGTTCTCCTGGGCTACTTTCTTCTAATCATATAATTAACATCCTATGGCCTGTACTATATTTGGATCCTGATATTCTCCTTGAAGAAATTGTAAGCAAATGAAGTAGGCTTGCATGGCGCTAGATTATAACGAATATTTTTGCGTACTTGACCATATTGCTTCGTGGATGAGAAGTCCAGTCAAGAGCATCCTATATTTGCAGCTCAAATGCCAAACCAGTGATAAATAACTGGCTGATTTCGGTAGGGGTCTATCCCCCCACTACCCTCGTTTGTCTAAAATATTTATCAAGACAAATTACGCTAATATCATCTACGACTTCAAGGGCCTGACTTATCATATAAGGTTTAGTCTCTTCTGTTGGTTTTTATCATGTTACATCTCACTACTTCTTAGATCTATTACTGATAATAATAATAATAATAGTTGCCCATCACAAGCGAAGATGGCGACAGCTTCAGACTTGAATTGTGAGACATCAGTGCCGTGATCTCATGTGGCTAATTATTCCTATTTTGACCCTACAGGCCATGCCACATACGGGCACACATGGTTAGAGTCGATAGTGGCGTTGCTGCGCATTCTGACTTTTCTTGCAGCACGCTTGCCTTCTGCCTTATCAGCTAAATTCTGTTCTGCAATGCGAGCGCCTTGAGTAATGTTTGTCCGCCCGGCAGAGCGATCATGTGCGATAGTCTCCCAGGAGGAGACATCAATTTTGAAGCTGCTCAACGATGCTTTCAGTGTGTCTTTGAAGCGTTTCTTTTGTCCCCCTACTGTTCGCTTACCCATAGAGAGTTCGCTGTACATCAACTGCTTTGGGAGGTGTTTTTCGGGCATGCGAACAACATGTCCGGCCCATCTGGTTTGGGCCCTCTGCAGCAATGTGTAGATGCTTGAGATATGTGCTCTGTTGAGGACCTCAGAATTAGATACTCTATCATGCCACTTGATCCTGAGTATCCTGCGAAGACAGCTCATGTGGAAATGATTAAGCTTCTTGGTGTGTCTGCTATACACTGTCCATGTTTCACAGGCATACAGGAGAGTAGTGAGCACTATTGCATGATATACTTTTATCTTGGTGGCGGCACTAATTCCTTGTCGATCCCAGACATTTACTCTTAGTCTTCCAAAAGCTGCACTTGCCTTTGCAATTCTGTTGTTGACCTCGGCGTCGATATTCGCATCTTTGGTAAGGGTACTGCCTAGATAAGTGAAGCTGTCCACCACTTGGAGACGTTGGTTCTTTACTGTGATATTTGGTTCACAGTAAGGTTTCCCAGGAGCAGGTTGCAACATTACTTCAGATTTCTTCGTGTTGATGGTGAGACCAAAGTCATCACACGCTACAGAAAGCCTCCTCATATTGTTCTGCATGTCTAGTTCTGTGCAGGTGTTGAGGGCACAGTCATCCGCAAAGACAAGGTCAGAGATCATTGTTTCATTCACCTTTGTAAAGGACTGTAATCGTCTCAAATTCAACAGCTTCCCATCTGTCCTGTATCTAATGTGTACGCCGTCACTACTGCCATGCGTAACTGTAGTGGATTTGATGGGATTGTATGATTGTGATATTACCTAGTGTGATGCATGAGGTCAGCTGTGAAGGCTCCTGAGATAAATGTAGCTGTGAATTTACAGAAGGCCCTTCTTGCTACCACTACGACCTCACACATATCTTTTTTTTTACTAATGAATGTGGCTACGTTAAAATTCTAGGGTACTGATATGTAATGTGTTGTGGTAGTTTACATACACACACACAGATATTTAATAAGTCTAATAATATTAATAAAATGTTATAACACACTGAACTAACTCAAGCTGTGTAAAATTTTGATAGTAAATTTTCTTTAAGTTTATTTGTTCTGAACCAAGGTTTTATTTTGGTCAGAACATATGAAAGGTTTTGAAATTATGAATAAACTGCATGAATATATGGCATAATCAATGAAAGGTGTGTACATATGTATTTTAAAGACTAGTTAATATTACTACTGTTTATAGTTGTAATTTATCTGGGAGAACGATTAATGGATGTGCTGTTGGGGTGGCCTCATCACTCCCTGTCTATGGCTACTAAACATTGTCCATTTATTGATGGGAATATAGTTGGTGTGTTAGAAAATACGTTGAGTTGGTGAATGTCCAGCAGGCCAGACGCTCACGTATCTTGAATGAGTAGTTCTGGTCCTGGAATCTGGTGGCCCCAACCTCTCCGTGCTTAGGGGCAATATAAGGATGCTCTGTCAAAATATTAGACTGCACGGGTCCGCTCTTGTATTATTCACACATCATTTGACACCACATTGGTGCCAAATAAAAAACTCACAGTTCTGAAATAAAAGTATTTGGTCATGTGTCAGAACTCTACCTCCTGAGCCACTTCTACACTCAACACTACACAACAACACCACATAGACGGGGTCAGATCTCTCTGACCATACAGCACATCTTACCAAGTTGGTTTCACATAGGATAAGTTTCCCCAGACTACATATTCTGAAATATGTTCATTAGCTTCTTGCCATAGAATAGGATAGGTGATATGTTCCACTGATCTCAACACTTGATCCGCCCTTCATAATCCTTGCTGGAGTTTATGTATTTTGTTTGTCTCTAGACCCTGAACTGGGGCGGGGGGTCTAGAGCGAATCCTTACTTGTTGTAAGGGATAGATTTTGATATGGCAGTATCAAATCACTCGAAACATTAAACAAATATTAAAATATACAAGAAATACTTTCAGTCTTACCAGAATTATGAATAGAGAACACAGTTATATGCTAGCAAAACTCAGCTGAGCTGCTGGCTCTAGTATGGCGTCCCTCTAAATATTTCAATTAGCTTTTGGGAAATACACCACTGAATTATTTACTGTGTCTACTACTGGACAACTTATGATGAATGGCAAAAATGCGCGTCTGAGCGCCGATAATATGTTTATCTGTGGCCAATCACCGCCTTTTTTCCTTTTTAAATTCAAACCTCCTACCAAAAGTCAATTCAGTCATACCTCAGTCAAGTATGTATTATTGTCTGTTGGTCCGTCTGTCTCTACTTGCGTTTCACACAAAAAACACACTTGTTTTTTTGAACCAACTCTGCCGTCCCCTACACAATTTTGCCTTTAAAGTTATTTTTAGCCACAATTCTCCACCACATTCCCTCTCTTTCATTCCAACTGGATTTTAGCACTTGAGTCTCAAGGCCGCAATTTTTGAAAATTAGTGACATTTTTTTGTTTCAATGCAGTCGCTCGCTGATATGAACAACACAGTCTTTTGTCAATATCTTTCTTATTATCTATCCGTCTGTATAAATGAAAGCATATTATTTCACTGCTCAAGATGGGCCATCAGGCCAGCTAGGTTTTATATTCCTAACATTATTATTAAGAAAAAGTTACTTTTCAAGGTTAGTTGGTTTTTTGAAATATTTTCGAGCATCTTCTGTAATGCGTTTGCCGCTGAATTCAAATAAACGGACTAAGTTATCGCAAAAGCGTCCAAGAAATGACTGTTGCGTATAATAGCTAAGGTCCCTTTTGTCGATTTCTTTACCTTGTGTCAACTTGGGGACGTGAATTTTTTTCCTTTCCCCACCAATTGCGTCTTTTTAGCCTTGCTAGTTTCAAGCACGTGTTCAGTCATATTTTTTCCTTTTGATCTCCGTTCTCATCCCGTTCCAAGGGTAAACGTTTTGCCTTCACGTCTAACAAGTTAGTTTCCATGGCGGGTGGTGACCCGCGGCGTGGGCGATCATGTATTCTAGTAACTTACGCATTCTTTTTATCCTTACATTTTATCTTTGGAGATATTTTAACGTTGTATCACGGTTAATTTTATCACACATCTCCCCACTTGAAAACATGCCTACGGCAAGTTCCAAAACCAGTGATACACATAGATAAAATTACTCCTCACGCCTGCCACTACTCTAATTTTGATCACAGGGGTGCCGACTGAGGAAATCTGCACCGACATTCAATTTGCCTGGGATATATTGGATACTAAACTGATAAGGTTGAAGCAATAAAGACCACCTCAGCAATCTTGCGTTTTCATGCTTAGCCTGAGATAAGAATACGAGGGGCTGATGATCCGTCTGGACCACAAAAGTCCTACCATACAGATATATTTGAAACTTCTTTATTGCCCAGATTAACGCTAAACATTCTTTTTCGCTTGTGGAATATCCTTGTTCCGCCTTATTCAATTTGCGGCTTGCATAAGCGACTGGGTTCAGTTCCCCATCAGGTGAAGATGATCTTTGCAACAAAGCCGCCCCGAGTCCCACATTACTTGCATCTGTTCTTACGACAAAATCCTGTGTCAAATCAGGCAGTTTGAGAATAGGCTTGCTAGTGAGTTTTTCCTTTAAGTCTTGGAACGCTAATTCACTTTGCGCAGTCCAAATAATTTTATCTGGAAGTCCCTTGCGAGTCAGATCAGTCAGAGGAGCACAAATAGAGTTAAAATCCTTGATGTATTTTTGATAAAATCCGCATAACGACACGAATGATCGCACGTCCTTTTTTGTTTGTGGTCTAGGTGCTCTCTGCAGTTTTTCCAAGTTCTTGGGATCAGGGGTCATGTTACCCTGATATACAGTGTGTGTCCCAAGAATTCCAACTCTTTGCATCCAATACAACATTTTGTTGGCCTAGCAGTTAAGTTCGCCTCCCTAAGCCTATTAAATAACATTTTTAGAGCGTCAATGTGTTCTTCAAATGTCTCTGTGGCGACGAGAATATCATCCATGAAATTCGTGATACATGGGTTATTCAGGGGATCCAACAATTTGCGCATCATCCTTGAAAATACACTCGGAGCATTTTTCAGTCCGAATGGTAGCATGTTGAATTCATAATGTCCATCCGAAGTGCTAAAAGCCAAATAAGGTCTCACTTCAGGCTTCACTGGAATCTGGTAATAGCCTTTACTAAGATCCACCTTTGAAAAGTATTTTGCCTTGTTTAATCTGGCAAATAACTGTTTTTGTGTCTGGTAATGGATCCACTTGTCCTTCTGTGACAGCATTCAGTTTCCTGTAATCTATGCACAGTCTGTGTTCCCCAGACGGTTTTCTCAACAAAACTACACTAGAGCTAAAGATGATTCACTGTGTGAAATAATCCCCTCCTTCAACAAATAATCTATTTCTTCCTTCAATGCCTTCTCCTTCGCGAACGGAATAGAATAGGCTCTCATACAGATTGGGTTTGAGTCTTCTTCTTCTTCTTCGTTCGCCCTGAAAAGGACGGTGGTTGAGTTGTGTCTGTTTACAACGTAGCTGTGATATCTGCACCTTTCGGTCGACACATCCGACTTCTGCACGGCATTTTTTAGGACCGGGTTTGCCTTCCCATTTCGATCCACACTCGCTCAGCCAGCCTGCACAGCTGCAGACTGTTTCCAGGACCACCACGTGGAGGTGGAGTGCGGTCTTGACCAGCTCTGGTTCGCTGGTCCTGACGCAGGCAGTCAAGCTATGAGTCGCTGACTGCGGTCTCTATTGCTGCATCTTGAGGTCCCGGGTTTGAGTCTACCAGTTTCATGTCATACTGTAGCAAATTTGTATGGCCTGGTTTATCTGTTAATACATCTGTATGTTCCTCCAGAACCTGTTGAACTCTCTCCCTCTGATTTTTAGTCAGATGCTTACTGACTTTTACCTGTGCTGCTGTTTCACAAGGATGTAATGGGTATTCATGTGAGGTGAGTGGTTCCTTTTGCATTTGAGTTGCGATAGCCAAGGTCAGTAAGGGGGGTGCTTTCCTGGAGTGGTCTGTCCAGATACTTCTTTAACAGGTTTACATGATAAACTTTCTCCTTCCCCTTTTTGTCAATTTTATAGTTTGTTCTAGACACCTTCTCTAGAACCGTATATGGACCTTGCCATCCAATTTGTAATTTATTCTGGCTGCCGGGTAGTAGAAGCAGCACCTTCTCTCCCACAGCTAGTTCTCTGTCCTTTGCCTTCCTATTAAAATATGCTGCATGTTTCTTCCTGGCTTGTTTCAAATTATCATTTGCCAGTTTCCATCCAGCTTTCAACGAGTGGTCAGTTCGTTCACGTATTGATAAGATGAGGTAACAGTCTCTTCCGCCTTCTCATCTGTCCAGGTCCTTAATAGTGCTACATCTGGATTTTTAATTTTCCATATTTATTTTTCATGGCACCCATCGGGTCCCGTCCATTAGAAGCATTATAGTGAGGACTTTTCTTCCTAGAATCATCACTCACAAATCGACCACTACCAATTTTTTTCTTGGGTTTGTCTCCCCACTTTAGATTGCTTATGAGAGATCTTCGCTCTCTTTTCTGTTCTTCCAGTTTATATAAGTCTGACCGAGGGATTGTCATCTTATCCTGGGTAAAATTTACTCTTTGTACTCGTCGCATAGTGGCCATGTTAATCCATTCAAGTGAAGACTGGGTGTGAAAAGGGGGCTCCCATTCCACTTTGTCTACCTGAGTATAATAATTTTTCTTTCCAGGCCTAAGAGTGCCCCGTGGCGTTTCTAGGTCCTGCACATATTTTCCCTTTGTGGGTGTTCCCTCATGAAATACGCCACATGCTTCTACAAAGTTTTCAATATCGACATTTACGTCGGGCCAATAGTATTTGCGAGCAACTTTTTGGCAGATGGTACCGACTTTTTCATGGTCACCATCTTTTCCAACATGTAAGCTCCTTATTAAATTTGCCCTATATATCTTGGGAAGAACAAACTGTCCGTGACCAGTGGATCTAGTTCCTGTCTTCCTGTATAATAATTTGTTCTTCATAAAATATTCCCCCTTGCTCGGAGGTGTGTGGCATTTGGGCAATTTTTTAAAACATGGCTTGAGTGTCCTATCCTCAGCCTGCGCCTTCCTCATCTCCTCTGGATGAGCATTTATAGGTTCACCTTCTTCCTCCATCTTCTGTGACCTGGTCTGCACTGTCGCCATGATCACAGGTCTCTCGGGATTCCCCAAGAAGACGTATCTACACCCCAATATCAGAGGGTAGATTGGTTCATCTATCACTGCTGCTCTGATTTCTCCTTCCACATAGCGAGTTTTCACCGTTATCCTCGCGATGGGAAGTGTCATGAGTGGTATGTCCTTAGTTGCCCCTTGTATTTCCACTGTTTCTGTGGTATACTGACTTGGGTCCACTAGGCTAGACTTCACAACTGAATCATAATCCAAACCTGTATCATAAAGGCACCTTATGGTGACCCCATTACAAATAACATCCTCACAAACTGGGGGGGTGATAAGGTTCCTGCTGTCCATTAGGATTAACCTTTAATCTTTGAGTCCCCGACTTCATTGCAGCAATGTTTGAAGGTTTCCTTCTACAAAATTCGGTGTTATGGTTATCTTTCTTGCACCATTTACACCATCTTTTTCCTTGGTTAAACGGTTTTCTTTCATTGGATTTTTGGTCATTGAACTGTGAGTTTCTGTCTCGATAGTCATTTCTTGGCCGTTCAAAGTTTGTCCTACCTTTATTACCCTGTTCTCTATTATCAAATTTATTAAATTGCTGTGGAGCTTTAAAATTGTCTAAGTGCTTCTTTTTAGCACCACTTACCTCTGCCTGGGCTGCCTGATACCTCTCAGCGACATTTAAAACCTCCCCCAACTTCTCTGCACCTTGTTCCATGAGAAATTTTCTCATGTCTGGAGCCATGGACTCTCTCAATTGCTCTATCATGATCATCTCCTTAAAACCTTGGGTCTTCCCCAGAGCCGTCCATTTCTCCAAATAGGTTTCCAGTCTGGCAGAGAATTGGTGGTATGTCTCCCCAGACAACAGTTTGGCATTTCTAAATTTCTTACGATAAAATTCACCATTTTTTTCGTACCTCAATAACAAAGCCTGCTTTAACATGTCATAATTGTCTTGGTCTTCTCTGTTCATTTTTGCGAAGACTTCATAAGAAGTACCTCTCAGTCCCTGTGATAAATTTAAACTCCACCTCTCTCTCTCTAACCCATATGTAGTAGCTAATAACTCAAAACGTCCGAGGTACCCCTCTATGTCATCGTCTTTTTCAACAAAATGGTTTAAATGAAACCCCATAGCTGAGTTTGAGGCACCCTGACTAGCTGCAGCATCTGAGGCAAAAGGGCTGGCACCATTTTCAGGAGCCTGGCCTTGTAGCTCCAGCTCCCTTAGTCGTAATTCGTGCTCCCTTTGCAACCTTCTATCTTCTGCCTCCCTTTCGGCAGTCAATCTTTTTTTCTTCTGCTTCCCTTTGCTGTCGTTTTTCTTCTGCCTCTAATGCTTTAGCCTCCTTGTCAGCCTCAATTTGTAACCTCCTAGTCTCAGCCTCAATTTGTAGCCTCTTCTCTTCAGCTAATCTTCTTTCTTCCCGTTCAATATACTTATCACATTCAGCCGTTACATATTGAATTAAAACCTGACCATCCATTCCCATATCCTTTGCCGTTAGCACAGCAGCTGATCTGAATTTGGCTAGCTCCGCCATACTTTTTAGACAATTTAGCAATGAGCAAGATAAATCTCTAACCACTAAAGTAATTCTAATTACTATAGTCTAAAGTAATTCTAATTAGCCAGTTAACTAATTAATTACCACTGGCTGTGAAGATTCACCAACTTTTATTTTCACTTTTAATTTTAAGGGACACTTTTAATTTTTATAATGTGTTCCCCTAATTTAATTCTCCCACCAGGAGATCCTAATATTACTGTTGAGCTAATGATCCCGGGACAAGAGACCCCAATATATGTAGTGGATTTGATGGTATTGTATGATTGTGATATTACCTAGTGTGATGCATGAGGTCAGCTGTGAAGGCTCCTGAGATAAATGTAGCTGTGAATTTACAGAAGGCCCTTCTTGCTACCACTACGACCTCACACCTATCTTTTTTTTACTAATGAATGTGGCTACGTTAAAATTCTAGGGTACTGATATGTAATGTGTGTGTGGTAGTTTACATACACACACACAGATATTTAATAAGTCTAATAATATTAATAAAATGTTATAACACACTGAACTAACTCAAGCTGTGTAAAATTTTGATAGTAAATTTTCTTTAAGTTTATTTGTTCTGAACCAAGGTTTTATTTTGGTCAGAACATATGAAAGGTTTTGAAATTATGAATAAACTGCATGAATATATGGCATAATCAATGAAAGGTGTGTACATATGTATTTTACAAGACTAGTTAATATTACTACTGTTTATAGTTGTAATTTATCTGGGAGAACGATTAATGGATGTGCTGTTGGGGTGGCCTCATCACTCCCTGTCTATGGCTACTAAACATTGTCCATTTATTGATGGGAATATAGTTGGTGTGTTAGAAAATAAGTTGGTGAATGTCCAGCAGGCCAGACGCTCACGTATCTTGAATGAGTAGTTCTGGTGCTGGAATCTGGTGGCCCCACCTCTCCGTGCTTGGGGGCAATATAAGGATGCTCTGCCAAAATATTAGACTGCACGGTCCCACTCTTGTATTATTCAACACATCATTTGACACCACATTGGTGCCAAATAAAAACTCACAGTTCTGAAATAAAAGTATTTGGTCATGTGTCAGAACTCTACCTCCTGAGCCACTTCTACACTCAACACTACACAACAACACCACATAGACGGGGTCAGATCTCTCTGACCATACAGCACATCTTACCAAGTTGGTTTCACATAGGATAAGTTTCCCCAGACTACATATTCTGAAATATGTTCATTAGCTTCTTGCCATAGAATAGGATAGGTGATATGTTCCACTGATCTCAACACTTGATCCGCCCTTCATAATCCTTGCTGGAGTTTATGTATTTTGTTTGTCTCTAGACCCTGAACTGGGGCGGGGGGTCTAGAGCGAATCCTTACTTGTTGTAAGGGATAGATTTTGATATGGCAGTATCAAATCACTCGAAACATTAAACAAATATTAAAATATACAAGGAAATACTTTCAGTCTTACCAGAATTATGAATAGAGAACACAGTTATATGCTAGCAAAACTCAGCTGAGCTGCTGGCTCTAGTATGGCGTCCCTCTAAATATTTCAATTAGCTTTTGGGAAATACACCACTGAATTATTTACTGTGTCTACTACTGGACAACTTATGATGAATGGCAAAAATGCGCGTCTGAGCGCCGATAATATGTTTATCTGTGGCCAATCACCGCCTTTTTTCCTTTTCAAATTCAAACCTCCTACCAAAAGTCAATTCAGTCATACCTCAGTCAAGTATGTATTATTGTCTGTTGGTCCGTCTGTCTCTACTTGCGTTTCACACAAAAAAACACACTTGTTTTTTTAACCAACTCTGCCGTCCCCTACACAATTTTGCCTTTAAAGTTATTTTTAGCCACAATTCTCCACCACATTCCCTCTCTTTCATTCCAACTGGATTTTAGCACTTGAGTCTCAAGGCCGCAATTTTTGAAAATTAGTGACATTTTTTTTTCAATGCAGTCGCTCGCTGATATGAACAACACAGTCTTTTGTCAATATCTTTCTTATTATCTATCCGTCTGTATAAATGAAAGCATATTATTTCACTGCTCAAGATGGGCCATCAGGCCAGCTAGGTTTTATATTCCTAACATTATTATTAAGAAAAAGTTACTTTTCAAGGTTAGTTGGTTTTTTTTGAAATATTTTCGAGCATCTTCTGTAATGCGTTTGCCGCTGAATTCAAATAAACGGACTAAGTTATCGCAAAAGCGTCCAAGAAATGACTGTTGCGTATAATAGCTAAGGTCCCTTTTGTCGATTTCTTTACCTTGTGTCAACTTGGGGACGTGAATTTTTTTCCTTTCCCCACCAATTGCGTCTTTTTAGCCTTGCTAGTTTCAAGCACGTGTTCAGTCATATTTTTTCCTTTTGATCTCCGTTCTCCTCCCGTTCCAAGGGTAAACGTTTTGCCTTCACGTCTAACAAGTTAGTTTCCATTGCGGGTGGTGACCCGCGGCGTGGGCGATCATGTATTCTAGTAGCTTACGCATTATTTTTATCCCTACATTTTATCTTTGGAGATATTTTAACGTTGTATCACGGTTAATTTTATCACAGTAACGTTAGACAGCATGGCAGCAAATATCATACTGAATAGTGTCGGAGCGAGCACACATCCCTGTTTGACACCGTTTGTGACCGGAAAGGGTTCAGAAGGTTCTCCATCATTCAATACGCGAGCCATCATACCTTCATGAAACTGGCGGACAATTGAGATGAACTTATCGGGACAGCCGAATTTCGCCATAATTTTCCATAGTCCATCCCTATTGACAGTGTCAAAGGCCTTGGTCAAGTCAATAAATGTTGTGTATAGGTCACTGTACTGTTCCTGGCATTTCTCCTGAAGTTGGCGAGCGGCAAATATCATATCGACGGTCTCGCGGCCTGCTCGGAAACCACACTGACTCTCTGAAAGTAAGTCCTGCGATTCGAGATGAACAGTCAAGCGATTGAGCAGGACTCGAGCCAGGATTTTGCCCGCAATAGATAATAGGGAGATTCACCTATGGTTATCACATGATTGATGATTTCCCTTTCGCTTGTATATGTGAACAATGGTGGCATCTTTCAATTCCTGTGGTATCTGTTCTTCATCCCAGACTGAGTGGAAGAGGTCTGTTAATCTCTGCAGCAGCATGCTGCCTCCAGCTTTATAAATCTCAGCAGGAATAGCATCTGATCCAGGGGCTTTGCCGCTGGACAGTAGACTGGTTGCTTTCTTGACCTCTTCCAAGCTGGATGGAAGGTCAAGTCTATCATTGACTGTAACTTGCGGTATGCTTGCAATGGCCTGGTCGTTCACGGTTGATGGATAATTTAAGATGGCATTGAAGTGTTGTGCCCAGCGTTCCAAAATCTGCGTTTTATCAGTGAGCAATGCCATGCCATCAGCATTTAGGACCGGTGATGATTGATTCGATTGAGGGCCATAAATTGCTTTCAGGGCATCATAAAAGCGTTTTGAGTCATTTCTGTCTGCATATCTCTGTATCTCGTCTGCTTTATTGCTGAGCCATGCATCATGCATCTTCCTGAGCTTATTCTGGACAACTCTGCGTATGTTGGTAAAGGCTGCCTTTTTGGATGTTGAGGAAGGGTTGATTTGATAGTCTCTGTGCAAGCGATATTTTTCAGCCAGCAGTGTTTTAATATTTACATCATTCTCATCAAACCAGTCAGGGTTCTTGCGTGTTGTATATCCCAAGCTCTCAGAGGCTACAGAGTACACAGTGTTCTTTAGGGTGGCCCATTTTTCCTCTATAGTGGTTTGACCGAGCTCAACGTCCCTCAGACGGCTGTCCAAGTCTCTTGAGAAGCTCTCTACGGTTGCTTCGCTTTTAAGTTTTGTGACGTTGAGCCTCTTCATGGGTTTCTGACTCTGGTGTCTTCGCTTGGGCTGTATGTTAAGGTTGAGTTTTGATACAATCAGCCTGTGATCAGTCCAGCATTCGGCACCACACATGGCCTTGGTCACTCTCACGTCACGTCTGTCGCTCCTTCTCGTGATGACATAATCAATGAGATGCCACTGTTTGGAGCGGGGGTGCATCCATGTTGTTTTATTTCGAGTGGGTAGGCGAAACATGGTGTTCGTGATGGACAAATCATGTGTGGCACACAGGCTGAGTAATAGGAGCCCATTACTATTACATTTGCCTATGCCCTGTTTTCCAAGTATTCCTTCCCAGGTGTTGTGGTCAGTGCCTTCTCTGGCATTAAAGTCGCCGAGAATAATAAGTTTCTCAGATTTAGGAACTGATGAGATAATAGAGTTAAGTTCGTCATAAAATTTTTCTTTTGTTTCCTCAGGGTTTGTCATTGTTGGGGCATATGCACTGATCAGTGTGGCACTTCTGTTGCTTCCTAGTGGGACATGAAGGGTCATTAGGCGATCATTAATGCCCTTAGGAGATTTGACAAGTTTGCGTACGATATGAGATTTAATGGCGAATCCAACGCCAGCCTCATGCCGTTCCTTGCTGTCCCTGCCACTCCAATAAAATGTGTAGCCACCTCCAATTTCAGTAATCTGACCTTCTTCTGGTAGTCGTGTCTCACTTAGAGCTGCTATATCGACATTATAGCGCGCCAGTTCTTTGGCCACAAGTGCAGTCCGTCTTTCAGGTCTGTCGGCCAGGGTATTGTCGAGTAGTGTTCGCACGTTCCACGTGCCGAAGGTAAGCACATTCATTTTTTCTTATTTTTTGTTCGAACGCATGATTGGGATACCCTCCAGCCGCGTCAAGCTGGTCAGAGTAGGTTGAAGCAGGCTATGTTCAGGGCACCTTTTCTAGCCCCTTCCTCATGCCATGGAGGTGAGCAGAGTGATCCTAAAGAGGGCTGCTCAGTCGCTCAGGGGGCTGCCGGATCTTGCCGCTGCTTCAAAGTTCCAGCGAGAAACGACCCTATGGCCTGAGCCGCCTGTGTGCAGGATTGTGGCTGCAGCTTGAGTGTATCCACACTTTCTGGTTCGCCACTCCCCCATCGCCCCAGGTCTTTAAGTGTAGTGTCTGTATGTTTCTGTCTGAAGCTGTGACTTGCGCTGTAATTGGATTTAAGTGAGGAAGAGTTGCGCTAATCGTCATCCTCACTCTCTCGTCCTGAATTATCTGGTCCAATGGCAAGATATTATCGAGACGACTGAAGACAACACGGGATGCAGTGGATGACCAGGGCGTTCTAAGTGTCTCGCCGTGCTCTTTGCGTTCCACTCCGCGCTGCTGGTAGTTTCCTTCATATCCGTTGAGCCAGCTGATGGCTTCGTCCGCATAGTCCGCCAAATCCAGTCTTCACATGCTAGGTAGACAAGCCCTGTTTTTCACCGAGGGATTTAATGCCCCTCGGCTACCCTCACCTGGTTTAGCCCGCCAGTCGAGGTGGTGTGCCGGGGTGTGGCCGCTGTGCATGCACCAGATGCGTGGAACCACAGGGGAGAGCTGAGAAGTAGGTGGGGACCAATTGTGGAAGAGCCACTTCTATTACTGATAATATCTGTCAAGATTGTCATTTTATCGTAATTATCCATTACAGCACATCTGAGCGGAAACGATTACGTCTTCTTCCGTGCTCCAAAAATCACACTCGTTATCATAGTACTGGTTTCTTAATCTGTCACCAGATTGACATTTAGCGCGTTTTTTTTTTTTTGGCACAGAAAATGCGAACTGGCAGCTTATCAGGCGACAGGATGATTTTTTGTGTGTTTTGGTATCTCCCCAGACAGAACGTGTGGAGTCACAATAGCCGAGAGTTAGAAGTCAACGTTGTCCCAAAATTAGGTCATGCGCTCCGTTAAAATTAAGGAAGGGACATTTTAGAACAAGATATGACAAGAAAACCTTGAGCTAAGAAAACCTTGAAATAGCAAATACTGTAAGAAGTGAGGAAAAGAAAGGGAAGAGCACGGGAAAATGTAAAGGATGGCTCAGGAAAATGTAAAGATCGGGATTGACTCGTCACTCTCTCTCTCTCTTTCTCTCTCCCTCTCTCTCTCTCAATCTCTCGTATCCGTCGAGTCTTGAATTTAGTTTTTTTTTTTTTTTTTTTTTTTTTAATACATAAATAAACATAATCAACAGGTCAATTATATCAACATGGTTTCTACCATTGGTACTTTCTTCTTCAGTCTTCTTCAATCACGTGAAAAGAGATATTGTTGTTGTTGAACTACGACTGCTGAGCTTCTCACTCTTTGACAGGCAATACCAAGTTGAAGACTCTGTGGCGAGAGGTTTTATTTGACTTTAAGATCAGTATAGTACTGACAATTACAGAAATAGAATTTCTGCAGAAAATAGTGAAGTCCCAGTGTCTGAGAGAACTACTGGTATCACAAATTAGTTACGGCTGTGAATGATCTGATCTCGAAACAATAGCAGAGAGGAGACCGACATAAAGTGCCCCTCCGCTGTGTAACTAACTGTGATATTAAAAAACAAGGAAACATATTTTACTTAACAATGATAAAATTGACAAGTCGTTCAAATACAATTTCCTTATTATTTATTTAGTATATACACTATCTACTCTTGTGCTGAAGGGTGAATGTTGAAAAATGGATTGTAATGGATTTGTAAGTTTACATATGATTTACAAATATTTATATTTATATAGATATGTAAATACAAGTATATTACAACAAGTTTTCCAATTATAGGAACAAAAATTATATCAGCTGTGCTGTTATTCAATTATAGTACATGTATGCGCTGTGCTGTTAATTAAGTATATAACATTTATCAGCTATGCTGTTAATCTTGTCTCTTTCTACGCTAAATCTCTTTTTCGTCACTGACAGTTAATTTGCTCACAATTGCCAATGGAAATGGTACTAATGTGTACTCATCTCTCAAAACGTTCTGTTCTCCTTAGTTTGCTTGACACACCACCTGCTGTGGATCGTTCCTTTAGCCCACCCAAGACTGAGGGGGACTAAAGATGTAGCTCAGGTACAATCTCTGTGCTCCTGCAAAGTTTCAGGCAGCTGGATTGACTCGACATACGTCCTCAGGTTTGATGACACGAATAAAACCTGTAACAAGGAAAAATAGGGGCTAATTTCTGTCCTCAAGCCATGCTATTTCTATTGTATATAATATGAGCGTGTCTCAGGTGTCTGCATGTAGGATGAATGACAACATGGCTCAGTATGATTTAGCAATAGCGAGACAAGACAGGTGTCTACTTGCAAAACATTCTTTCTGATAAACTAATACATGGATACATTCAATAATATAAATTCAATACATGAATACATCCAATAATATAAATTCAATACATGAATACATTCAATACATGAATACATCTCATAATATAAATTCAATACATGAATACATCCAATAATATGTACACCTAGGTGTGATACAACCATTTCCTTCCCCCTATAATATACCAGGCCCTCTCTGACAAGTGCTATACTAGCTGGTAACATATATCCTAACAATATTGTTATGTTCTTATGATAGGAGTATATGAGACGAGGACTGTTTGGTTATATTTCAGGTGGGAGTTATATGGGACAATAGATTGGAGTTAGATGAGACAATAGATTGAGTCCTAACAAGGACTGTTTTGGTTATATTGCAGTTGGTTTTAGATAATAGATTGAAGTTATAGGAGACAATAGGTTGAAGTATGAGTCCTATTAGTCTTCGTCTTCATCAGTCATATCAGGAAATACAATCATTATCCTAATTTCCCCCAAGATACAATTAGTAACCTAATACGTTCATATTGAACCAAAATATATAAAATATATACAGGTGTATGTAGTATAAATGACACACAACCAATACAAACATTATATATCTGCTGTAGGTCTATTTGCCTACAAATAGTAAATTATATTTACCCTCCAAGATTTAAACAGGCCAGGTTTGACTCGACTTAGTGAAGCAGGTTGCAGGTCAATGCACTCAGGTAAGCAATAAATCAAAGTTGACAGCTTCTCTTCTTCAGTCGGTCGGTATCTCTGGCTTCGTGATGGTGATGTGTGATTATGCATAAAATCCGCCCGATTATATAGGCAGGTGAAGTAACTTCTACAGCTTAAAGAAAGCGTTTGGTTGGTTCCTGGCGGGGCAAGCTGATTGGCTGTCTGCAGTTTGGTCTCATGCCTCGTACAGGCTAATTTTATTCCGTTTTTTTTCGCCATATTGCGTGAACAAGATGGCCGCGACCCACATCCGAAAAAAACATGGCTTAAGTTTTTTCCTGGCGTAACTTCTTGTAATTTATTCTGGCTCAGCGACTGATGAACGATGCTCGTTGATTGGTTAGGCTCTCGACATAGGGATTTAACAAAGTAGTGGGTTTACACAACTCGTTTCACGACAGACTCCCTGATAGTATCTACCCTGTACATCAAGGCATTTTCTGTGGCTTTTCTGCCAAATTCCATATCACAAACCTGCAAATTCTCCTACATTTAAACAAAAAACATAACCATTACTAAAAATGGAATAATCGATTAAAATGTGTTTTATTAATTAATCCATTGAAAAATGTAATCGATATAATTTATCGTTATAGAGATCAGCCCATATATATATATAGTTGTTTAATCAAGGCTGCTGAGCTTTTCGCTCTTTAGCAGCCAGTACTAAGTTGAAGAGTCCTTGGCATTATCCACACTGTAGATCCAGGCTTTTCCTGTGGCTTTTCTGTCATTTCAAAAAGTGTTGAGTTTAAATCATGAGCTCTTATAGGATCATCACATCTGGCCCCAAGCTAGGAGGAAGACGCGCGTGGCAAACTGTGCATTCCTCGCCGCCTAAGAGGGTTTCCAAATATGCAGAGCTAGAATACTGTGACCTGGTTCTGGGCTTTTCCAAGGAATTGTCACGTCCTTCACAGAGCCACTTCTCAGTTCCCCCTGCCTATCATAGGCCCATAGTGCAGCCAACTAGATAAAAGCCAGAGTTACGTCTAGGGCGCATGACTCCTCCTTAGTGTGCATTGCTGGGTTCTCAACATGTTTCACCACAGGGCGAATCTCTCGAAATGTGCGGATGATTTCAAGAGTCAATGAGGGTTTAACTAACCTCACAGACAGAGGTTCGCTTCCACATTTGTATATTACACCATTGTGATTATCTGGTGGTCATATTAGAATGACTTCAGATATGCTTCCATGCATGCACTTTCTTCTCCAGTCATGTAAAAAGAGAGGTAATAGACACGGCTCAATAGGCTTTGCAATGGGCTCGTAACACCTTGGAACCTTCCCGAATGCATTTATGTATGACACTGATGTTTGTACTCCACTATGTTTTTATTCGACTATCTCCTGTTCCTTGTTCAGTCATGTTATAGATTCCGCTTTACTGACACTAAAATTATCTTCAGATTTAAGCTGGTAGTCCCTTAGTAGATACTGCCGTCCGGGACTGAAGTGTTAGACTTCATTACAGTAGGCCTAATTTTTTTTAATGTGAAGTGGGGTAACTAGTTTATTTCCTCGCTGCTTCTGTCTTCCTTAACTGAAGAGCAGAGTCAGGTAACTATTTACAGCTGGGCAGACTGTAGCGTTTCGTTACCAGGTTTTGATCTGGTAACTCTAATCAGGCCCAGTACGAATATTTAACCACAACGAGTCAATATTCGCTCATTGTTTGGACCTAGCTGTTGTGTCTCGTTCAAACGAACTAGACATATGTTCTACTGTCACGAAGTAAAATCGCCTTCTTGTCCCTTCTTAAATCTTTTCTCATACCAGTTCACTCATTCTCTCTCTTTTCTCAAAAACATCCACTCCTTGTCTAAAATCTAAGTTCACTCATTCTTCCGAAAGATATACCTCTCTCTTTGTTCCCTGTTTTACTGGCAACAGTCTTTCAGACTTCGCCTTGAACGTCTGACCGCTGTCTTACTTAACATGGGTTTTCCCTGGGAATAATTGCAAAATACAATTCTAGCAAATAGGTATGCAGTGTCGTATTGTCATGTGACTTTTGACCCCAGCAACCAGCGAGGAGTTAATTTAAAATAACACCTCGCTTAGTATCAGAATGCCAGGTACCAGTGTTTGGGATGGGACAAGACGGAAACAAGAGGTCAGATCCCCACCCCTCTCATCTAAAGTAGGCAGAATAAACCCTCCAAACACTATGTGGTGAATTTGGAAGAATCATTCTCGAAGCGTCAGCCTAGCCGGCAGGGCATACCACGAAACATCAACTAGTGGTCCTGTCAAGGCAATTACAGAGGGGAAGTCCATTTAAAACAGCATTTTGGTTCAGATGAGCGAGTAAGTGATCTAATATTGTTAATTTGAATAACCTCAATAATAATCATATATTTCTCAACAGCATATTATTTCAGTATCTTTTGTTAGACTAAGTTCTAAATGTACGTTCATATTCATTGGACAGTAATTAAAGTTCCTTGATTGTGTACATGAGACTACTGAACTATTTCTACTGTATGGTTTCAGCTATGATTATCCTTGTTGTATTTTAATCCTGAACTGATTTCTGAACTATCCTTGTCATAGTTTAATGTGTTTACATGCATGGATCATGTGCTCTGATTATCCTAACAGGTTATATGAATATGTATACCATAAACATAGAAATACAAGTATTAAAACAAATAAAACGGTATTTAATCAGTTTTACAAACAACGGTTCACAAGAAACAAGGGACGTTTCGGGTTTTACCCTTCGTCAGCCACAAACAGGTGACAAAGACAAGAATACATACAGGTACTAAAAAACTATACGGTGATGAGAAATACACAACAAATGGGCGATACAAGCAGATGGAAAAAGTAAACAACCAGAGTGATGAGAGATAAAGAACAATACAAGAAAATAGTAAAATCTAACAGAAATACCGAACCAAGAAAGTAAATAATTAACGAAACGAAAAAAAGAATAAAAAAGAGAACAAAACTTAAAACTTAATAATAGAAATATGTCAGGATAGGCGACTGCCCTGTAGCCATTGTTACGAATATAATAATTTGACTGACTGTAAGCCAATGGTTCTCAAGGCTGAGACCAGGAACACACACAAATAGATTTAATTCTCAGGCAGTGGGGGGGGGGGGGGGGCGATCCGCCCCTGGTGACAGCCAGGAAGGGGGTGCCACTGGATAGTATTATGATAATACTTACTGTTAAAAAATATACTTGTACAGTATGTGTTTTTCTTTATGGCAGGAGGGTGCCAAAGGTAGGATCCGCCCCGGGTGCCAAATATTTCAGGGACGCCTCTGTGCTCAAGTATCAAAATTGTAAATCAGTGGTTTTCAAGCCTTGGCAGCAAGGACACCCCAACAGGTTTTACGGCAGCATGGGAGACTATCTCTCAGTGGTTCTCAAACCATTGGTACCAATGACCCTAAATTGATTTGACTGCTCTATGGGCACAACGAAGACCAGTGGTTCTCAAACTTTGATGACCACAGCCCCAAACTTCACAGTTGGTGAAGCTAGCAGCCCATAGGTTGGAAATCGCTGCGGTAAACAAGCAGGAAGCCAGATATAGATTGAGATCCACCTGTATGCTTATACCATCAGTTATGACGTAGTATTTAAGGTAGATAATATATAGCACATTGTTATTGATATTAGGGATGATGTTTTAATGTTATTTCTGAAGGACGATAAGCGTCCAGCAGATATGGAAAACGACTTCTCTGGCAAGACCACTAATGGAGCTTCAATTGTTTGTCAATCCAGTCCTACCAGGTTGTCCTACCAGGAGACTTACCGGAAGGCCCTACCTGAGTCCTGTTCCGGGTCTATCCAGTAACTATAAGCAGCGTTCTCGAGGGCCGACTTAATCCATCCCAGTTGGTGATGCACCCTGAGTCAAGACCGAGGAAGCAGCCCCTGCCATCCTCTGAAACCCTGCTAGAATTACTTGCTGTGCTGGTCCTGGAGTACTGGAACAGATTGAACCCCCTGGCAACAAGACAACCTAAATCCAGCAGCATCTCAGATGAGTAGTTTACAATGCCAGCAAAACCACTAAAGAATATTCAATTGTCCACAGGATGAAAAATGTATTCTGACATGTTTCATAACCATAGATAGTTTTGTTTTCTACCCATAAGAACTTATAGTGGTAAATTCTGAAGCTGTGAGAATCTATCATCATTTTTGTAAACTTTACATAACAGAGTCTGTTGTTATTTTTCTTGTACGAATATTTAATTGGGTTGTATAGTTTTTAGTAATTAAAACCTACACCCTGGGGGCAGAGCCGTAATTGAATAAACACTATTGGGTCGGGATATTTTTAATGTGGCTGGGCACCAAATCTCTTTCTCAACTTTATGTACCTTACATAGTCCTTTGTAGGATTTCTGAGAAAGAATTTATCGTCCAGAAAACACCCTGTTTAGTTTCACCAGAATTCTCTTTTAAGAAAGGTTTCTAGTGGACTAATTCCCGAGGAGAGACAGTTCATTCAACGTGTATGTCAGAAAGACTATCATCTAGATATTATCTTTTATTCTTCCATCAATTCTGTCACTCTCTTCAAAATTATCCGTCACATCTACAAACTTGTACATACATTTTATCTTGTGTATTATCATCATTTTCCTGTTCACTCATCATGGAGCATGAATAGTCACTACAGCTGATCCCCTTACGGGAACCTGCACGTAGCATTTGCATCCTCTTATAGCAGTGGTTTATGTAGCAATTTATGTTACATGATGAGGTAGCCAACCTCCTTCACCACCTTATTTTAATCGCCTTGTACGACATGTCTGAGGGAGTAGTCACCCCATTCTTTCTCTATGTCATCAGAGACCCATGGAACTCCACGGTGCTTCTCTGTATATTCAACATTTACCCACCACTTTTATCATCGCATTTCAGTTACAAGTGAAAATTTTTTTTTTTTAAACATGTGAATGCTATTTATGCAGGGGACAAAAAGACAACTTTGACTCGCTCCTTTCTTCATATCAATATATGGTGAGTATCTTGTGTAACCAACTGTTATGCTTGCCTAACTTTATCATTAAAATATATTACAAGTTAAAAAGACCGTATTAAAGAAAAGCAAGTCACGAAATGCTGTAGAAGGTACATGATAGAGCTCGCAACAGCGAAAAAAAAAAAAAAAAAAAAAAAAATATATATATATATATATATATATATATATATATATATATATATATATATATATATATATATATATATATATATATATATATATATATATATATATATATATATATATATATATATGCTATATCGATGGGTAACGAACGGTGGCCGACATTAACAAACAATGCATGAAGGCGCCCAGTTCACGTGACGTTACACTGATGAAATAATCAGTGTAATTAATTAAATCTATGGTTTAAAAAATTTAAGGATACAGTACTTTTAATACGTTGCTAAGACATCTGGTAATTACACGTGGAATAAAATTCACGTGATTCTCTCAACGCTTGTGAATTGTACGTTTTTGTAAATAAAACTCTCAAATTAATAAGCACGTGCAGTGCGAATGAAAAAGTCAAAGGCAAAAAAGCAAATCTGCCAAAGAATAAACTTGAAAATTAGAAAAGCTTTTTAAAAGCGAGAAAATCCAAAATATGAGCGACCAATCGGAAGAATGTGTGAGTAGTTGTCAATATGATCTAAAGTAATATTTGTTAGGTATACTCAGTTCATGCAAATATATGACGGTGGAGGGTGGTACGACAAAATAAATAAAGGTGGTGTCATCTTCCTACAATCATGACCTACATGTATTGACGCAATGTGAAACGGTTAAGATCCAGGTCAGGTCTTCAACCGTTCGCTTTCAAATGAACGCTTTTATCACATGTCCAGAGTTTCGAAGTTGCGGAATAGTTTATTTATTTCCAATGGTTTCACCATTAACTTTTTTTAAAAAATAAGTCAGCCAAAATACAGTCTTCAAGAATAAGTGTGTCAATCAGTGGAAAGTAACTTTAGGGTGAGCAGAGCAGTAGGTAAAGTTGTGTTTTGTCAGGTTAACTGTCGCCTTCTCATCGAAGATTGGTTGCAATGGATCTCCAACGTTTTCTGTTTCTTGTCTTGATGGTGCACGGACAGACTCTTCTGTTCGTTTCTTAATATTATCTGCGCTATCTTCCTCTTGCTGGTTTGCCTTCAACTCTTACTTCCATTGTGGTTGTCAGCAAGATGTGATTAATTTTATATGACCTAAATACTGTCTTCTTCTTCTTCTTCCGTCCTTAGCCAAAGACCGACCAAGCAGTCAGAGGCCATCACGCCTTGTGGCGTCTTAAGGGCAACAGCAGATTGATTTTCTCTGTTGTAGTTTCCCATCACGCCTAGCAGCGTCTTTAGGGCAACAACAAATAGATCCATCTGCCGTTGTTTCCATAATCGGTGTGACATCTAAATTTGATCGTATTCATTCTCTTTTCATTCCTAGTTTTTTTCCCCCATGATTTCCTGATCTGTTGTCGTCTCTTCCAAGGTAAGATGCATTCCGTTCTTCTAAATATCCACATTTCTAGGACCTCATTTCTTTCTTTTAAATGCTTGTTCACTGACTATGTTCGCACGTCATTAATAATGAAATGTTTATATAACACTTGATGGCTGTCATTTTTAATTAAGTGTTGTCAGGAGGATTATTCTTTAGATCATGTAAACTGCGTACTCATAAGCCGGAGAATACTAAAGAAATTGTTGTGAGCAGAGTACTAAAGAGATTTACTTGATTAGCGAGGATAACATCTAATCGTAACAATAACATAAGCAGTGACATTGAACAATGGGGAAAAAGCTCTACGGAGATGTTAAAAGCTTCAGACTGACCATTGCTTTCTTTGGGCATATTCCTGTTGACGTCTGAGTGTGAACGAAGAAGAACAACGGAAAACTCATGAATTTTAATGCAGCAAGTTGTAAACAAACCCGTTTACATTTGAATTAATGAAATAATTAAATTATTTACGTAGAGGGCAGTTATCATTAACTATGATAGTTTGGAAGGGGGCATAGGAAGCAGAAAACAAGGCAGCTCAATCTGAATTTAGCTCTTGGCCCAAAAAAAAAATATGACGTTACCTCTTAGAGAAATGGGAAAAGAGAGGGTGAGAGGGAGGAGAATGTGGCAGACGGTGAGAAAGAGAGAGGGGCGGAGGAATAAAAGAGAAGGGGAGAGAAAACAAACAAAAATCTTTATTTAAACAAAGCGAGACCATAAACATTTATAATTTTTACATTTTTTGCCTTGAATAACAAGAAAATTAATATCATATAAATGAAATGTACAACACTAATCCATATATATAGTTTTCCAGCTCATTCCGTCATTCCGTTCGTAACGCTCCCGAAAATAGTAACACTCGACAAAGAAAGGTGCGCAAAGGTTGGTGTGCATGCGCCATGTGAAGGGCGTGTATGTTCAGACTATGTACAAAGTTATTTTAGTGCTATAATTAATAGGAATGCGCCTACAATGATTTAAGTTTCACGTTTTTGTTAGAATGAAATATCAACTGGCATTTTCCTAATGGGCGAAGATCGGTTACCACGACAAGCATGGGAAACTAAGAGCCCGGGATCCAGACCTCCAGAACGGCTGGGAGGACAACATTAGACAATCTCTGAAGGACCGAGGACTAGAATGGAATCAGGCCAGGAAAAAGACAGCCAGTAGGACAGTATGGTGCTCTCTCTTCCAAACTTCTACACCTCACGGTAGAAGAGGAACGACTAAGTAAGTAAGTATATAAATAAGGTCTTTCCCGTTGTAGAAAAAGCTGTGACCTCGCTGGCGAGAAATTGGGTCAACCGTTCAGGCTCAGAACTCACGAAAAATGTAAAGGTAGTCCCATAGCAGATAGTGCCGCAGGGAGTGAAGTGTTAGAGACTTCACTATACTAGGTCCAGCATCGAGAGGTGAGGTGATCAGTTCCCTTCCTCGCTGCCTTTTCATTCCCTAACTCAAGAGCAAAGTCATGCACCCATTTACAGCTGGGTAAACTGGAGCGTGATGATACTGTGAATCGAACCCGACACCTTTGCGGCGAGAGACCAGCGCTCTAACCACTCTGCCAATCGGACGCTCCAGAACTAACGTAGCGACTTTTAACAGCGGGCAAACAGCCGTGTTCTATATGTTTGGGTTATTTAATACAATATGGGTCAAACGGGTGCAGGGTTACTTAAAATGGGTGCAGGCATACAATTCACTCAATATTGATTAATCTAACTGTCTTCTTCTTCTTCTTCTTCCATCCTTAGCCATCAACCGGCAAAGCAGTATGTGGCCAGTACGCCTAGTGGCGTCTTAGGGCAACAACAAATTGATCAATCTATCGCTGTTTCCACCACGCCTAGTGGCGTCTTTGTGGAACAAAAACAGACCAAACAATCTATCATTGTTTCCGTAATCAGATTGGTTGGCAAGCAGGTGATCAGCCCACTGTGCGAAGTTTTTACGGGATGGGGTAAACAGCCCCATGCCCATACCCTCCTTAGTCGCCTTTTACGACATGCGTGGTAGGGTGCAGTGTTACTATTCTTTGCTCCCCTTTCAGGCCCCGGTATCTAACTGTAGCCTTAGAGTTATAGCTCAACAGATTTAATAATCACTTATTTTTAACAAATTTTTTCTTGATCGAGCCAGTTTCTCTCACGGACAGCTGTACGTCGCATTGTCTGGATCAAGAATTCACAACAATGCAAAAGCAGAAATTAAAACAACAGAAAATCAAGGTACTCTTCTGATGGACACTTGGATATTCACACCTAACATTATTTTTCCACAAGTATTTGAATAAGTAAAATTGCCGTTAAGTATTGGTGCTTTTAAAATTTAATTCCCGTCATGTGACGGACTTTTACTCTAGTACATACTAAATTTATAAGTTATACGAAACTTTGATATTAACAATTGAAAATAAACTTTGAAAGTGTTAATACCTGTATTGTTAAGTAATTATTCTAGGTAATAGTAAATAGTCCCGTGTCCTTTCCGGGGGTCTATTATGAAACAAAGAAAAAAATAGAACTACTGAACCTTCAGGCGTGTCGTACAAGGCAACTAATATGATGTTGTGCATGGTACTGGCAACCTCATAATGTAAAAAATATTACTACAGAAACCAACGCTACGAGAACATGTGAATGTTTGGTGTGGGGTTTCTGTAAGGGGTCCCTCTGCAGTGATGGCTCCCATGAATCGTAAGAAGCATGAGGGAACATGATGATGATTATAAAAGGTAAAGGTAGTGACATCGGTGATACTGCCGTAGGTGAGTGGAGTGTTAGAGACTTCACTATACTAGGTCCAGCATCGAAAGGTGGGGTGACCAGTTCCCTTTCTCGCTGTCTTTTTGTCACCGTGGGGTTTGCCCGAGCATTATTCATGCTATTGTTAAAGTGAGATAAACAGTTGGAACAGCTCACAAGAGAAAATAATGAATGAAAATAATGGTATTGCTAATTGACAACGGTTCAGAATACCGGTTCGTGTTAACTAATAGTGAGTGATTATAGTGAGTTGGAAACAGAATGTTCGAGAACAGGAAAAAAAGGCTTGACCAATAAATTTAAGTTAAAAGATTTGGGTCAGCGAATCAGAAGAGTGGCGAGAAAAACACACCTCGCAAAATGACCAGAGGTCATTAGATGACAGTGAGTCCTGAGTCGTGCTTCAGGAAGAAGGTGTGATGGCTGTGCGGACATGATGAACCTTCTGTGGTTATACAGATAGAGTAGATGTACCTTCTGTGGTTATACAGATAGAGTAGATATATTTAGATGTCCAGCCATCCCTAGCAAGTGTTATTCTATTGGGAGATAGTATTTGTTTCTGTAGTTCACAGTTAAGGTGTATTTCTGAAGGGAGATCAGCGGTTATGCCGTATTTTTTATGTAAGTATTGAACTGAGTTTATAATTTGCACAGAGGAGAATTTTGTTTACAGGAGAGTCAAGTAGAAGTACGATTTGTCAATTAATTATGAGAACTGTACGACTTTGTACCAAGAAAACGGATAGTTATAACGACTATGTGTAAAGTAAACAAAAGGCTGAAAAACATATAAAGGAAACTAGAGAGGTTATAGAGGAACCATAATGAACAATTTTTGAAGTGTCCAGAATTGAATATGATTTTCAAGAAAAAGTGAGTGTAGACTTTTATAGAAGAACTTCAAATATGCTCTCTCACTTGTAAGTATCAGAAGGGTGTACATACAATTATTTATTCATGAGATGAATTTTGTTGCTAGGAGCAGTTATAGAGACCTGTCTGGCCAGTTCGTCGAGGAAGATATTTAAGTAACAAATAAAGTATGGAATGCTAATAAAGAGCATTGGTATATAAACGAACGAACTAACTAACTAACTTTATTTTCAAAGGGTTAAGAATTGGGCACGCAGGCCCGTCTGACATTCTGCCCTTCCTCTCTCTCTCTCGTCATGTATACTATATCCTTTCATCCTGACATTTACTTTAAGCATAATTAAGGCATTTATCATTATAAAAGTAATATTACATTTGCAATAATCATCATAATTAAAGTACGTTTTTAAGATAAAATTAAAAAAAAAAATAAAATAAAATAAATAAAAAATAATAATAATGAATTTAAAAATAAAGTAAATAAAAATAAACATTAAAAAAAAAAAAAACAACAAGAACAACAAGACATAAAAATCGAATTCTTCGTACAGTAAATTAGTGATTTGAGACATTCAGAAGTATGTTTAAGAACTCGTGAAATTTTCAAACGGTGTGCAACTGAATGACTCAGGGACTTTTTTTTTTTAGGTTCATCAAGATGAGGTGGGGTAAACAGTTACTTTCCTCGTTGTCTTTGCGTCCCAAACTCAAGATCAGAATCAGACTAGGCAGATAGCTAGATAGACATATACTTCTTCTTCTTCTTCCTCGTTCGCCCTGAAAAGGACGGTGGTTGCGTTGTGTCTGTTTACGCGTAAGCTGTGATATCTGCACCTTTCGGTCGACACATCCGACTTCAGCACGGCATTTTTTAGGGACCGGGTTTGCCTTCCCATTGCGATAAGCACTCGCTCAGCCAGACTGCACCGCTGCAGACTGTTTCCAGGACCATCACGTGGAGGTGGAGTGCGGTCTTGACCAGCTCTGGTTCGCTGGTCCTGATGCAAGCAGTACAGCTATGGGTCGCTGACTGCATTCACTATTGCTGCATCTTGGGGTCCCCGATAGACATATACGAAAGCAATTAGTTTGCGAAGGGTTGAAAATCGGGCACAGTCCCCTCTTGCATTCTTCCTTCCTCTTGCTCATCTTTTATTACTGTTACTCAAACATTCTCCAGCGTACTGAAAGTATTAATGTAAGGGCATTGCAACATTACAAGGAAGTATAACAGCATACATTAACAGTACCTGATCATAAAATTAAGAATATAAGTTATTAAGAATATAATATTAAGAATAAGTATATTGTAATGAAAACTAGATCATCAGCGCCTCCATACAGTATATTAGATAAAAGGAGGAAAGAGGAGCAGGTTTTGGGAAGACTAAGAAAGTCTACAGGAGAAAAGAATAAGTTAAAGAGGAATACGGAAGTTTACGAGACATAGAATTCATGTATGAGTTAACCTGAAGTACCAAAGACCCAGTAAAGGCTTCTATGAGAACTCTATTATTTGAATGACCCATTATACTTGCTGTTTTATTAAGTTATTAAAAGTTTGTTTGAAGAAACAGAATGAATTTGATTCCATCTTTATGAGTTGCTGATCGTATGCCATGTATATTTAAACTACCACTATACGAAGTCACTATTAACATCAAAGAAGGAACTGAACGAACCTGAAGTATACAAGAAAAGGATAAGAGTATCATCCAGGAATTTACACCTCTGGCGGAGATGGCCAGTAATGATATCAACTAAATAACTTGGAAGATAAAAGAAAGAAGATAAAAAGAAAGAACTTGTAAAACATATACGTACGCTATGACATTTTCCTTCCCTAACTGAAGTGCAAAGTCAGGTACCCACTCACAGCTGGGTAGACTGAAACGTGTCGATACCGTGAATCGAACCCGTCAACTTTGCCACGAGAGACCAGAGCTCTAACAACTCTGTCAGTCGGACGCTGAAGGTAATAACTAATAACTAGTGTGATATTAGAAAGTAACGTGTTCTGATACCAGCTGGGATGTGTCATGAGAGGACATCCTAAAGCATGTGAGACAAGTTGTCCATAAATGAATGATTTTTGTTTCTTAGGAAGTGATACCAGACTTTATATATATATAGTTACAGCTTTCCATGGAAAACCAGCTGAATGACATGCCATACAAGGCTCCCAATATGAGATTGTGCAAGAGGCTGGCAACCTCATCACGTGAAATACATTGCTAGAGAACAAATGCGGCTAGAGCATGTGTATGCTTGATGCAGGCTTCCTTCAAGGGGACCAGCTACGTTGGTGACTCCATGCTTCAGAGGGAGTGAAAAGGAAACACAATGATGATGATTGATAAATGAACTGTATTAAGAGGTCATTTCTTGGTTTGACCAGATTCAGAGGGCTGTATATAGAATATGAGTAATGTTTAAGTTTAAAACATTTACCCTGGAGAGAGAGCGTTTAGTTGGCAGATGGGTCAGAGCGCTGGTCTCTCGCTGAAAAGGTGTTGGGTTCGAATCACGGTATCGATACACCCCATCTACCCAACTGACTTTGCTCTTGTCATGCTTTATTTTAGAGACAAATTTTGGGAGAAATGATCCTCGTTGTATATTTTTTCGTGAGGTATCCAGTGCAATGATTCTTCTTTCCACCAACATAAGCCCAGATGCTTGCTCACTGTATTCAAAAGAAATAAAGAAAAGGCGGCGAGGAAGAGAATTGATTGCCCCATCTTTTATTGCTGGACCCAGCACAGTGAAGTCTCTAAGACTTCATTCCCCTACGGCAGTATCTGATATGGGACTACCTTCACCTTTTTACGTTAGTTCTGAGCCTGAACGGTTGACCCAATTTCTCGCCAGCCCCAAAAATTTTTCATAGTAGTTTTACATTGTTAATTTTACAAAGTACTACTTAATCTTTATCACGTCCTGTAAGGAAATCTTTTATTATCTCTTCTAGCGTCTATTGCTCTTCGAATGACGAGAATAGAAATAGAATTCGTGGGAAATCTTAAGACACACAGGTTTTATAGTCGAAAGTTCGCCCACAGGAAATATAATTTCGCTTAGTTTATTTTGTTGAAACCAATCGCAATTTTGGCTAGTTTATTTTTAATTTTAAACAAATCACCTTGTAAGGAGTCTTATTTAGTACATTTTACCTACGCATCTTTATAATTGGGACGGGTCGTTTTTCGAAATGCACGAGTAGTGTTGCGAACAACTGAGATCGCTAGAAATTACTATGATATGTCTTGCCTTAATTCCCCAATATTTGTTATAATCAGGTCAGACATAAGGATTGGCAATTTTCTCAGGTCATCCCGTCAAATTAAACATGTTATCTGTAGGCAACCATACTCCTAATTCAACAACATATTCTTGTCTTATTTACCGGGCTGGACGGAAGCAAAGCAACTCGCTTATCTATCAAAATACGTCAATTGCACGTCTGTTGGGCTCTTTTGTATACAAGAGGGTGGGGTGAACATTGGATGGTCAAGGTTGATTTTTTTAAGCGCTCTCTGTTATCGTCCCAGTGAGCAGATTTTTTATAACTAAAAAGATAAACAGCAAGTGTGGTTTAAGCCCTGAAACATAGGAGTTTATCTGAGGAATACACCTTGGATAAAAGATAATTTGGGCAAAATACTGACGTATGAGAATATAGCATAGGATGGGCAGAAAGAAATGAATCGAAAAAATGACGCAATGTCACAGTCATAGGAGACAACTAATATAAGGATGTAAATAGGTCTGAGAATCCCATCTTGTAAAACCAGTTGCTACAAAAACTAATCTGCAGGAGTACATGAATGCTTTAATACAGACTTCATGAATGAGACCAGCTAGTGATGGCGCCATGCTCCATAACGAGCAAAATGAAAAAGATGACGAAAGAATTTAACCAAAACAAAAATTAAATCAATTTTTCTGGAAACCTGATTCTCAGCTTGTGACATTCTCTGTATTCTCCCCTCCCTCAAATATATTGAGTAGCAATAACATTTAAAAGACATTTTTTTTTTTTTTTTTTTTTTTGTTAATTTACAAAGTATTGAGAAATACTCTGGACTGAAATAGTCATCAACGAAGACTTGAGACTTTAAGGGGAAAAAAAGGGCATAGAAAAGCTGCCTAGACTGAGAATTAGTGAAGACGATTAAGATCAATAAACCAGAATGGACTGGTATCACTGTCCAATGCCACTGTAGAGAAGGTGATGTTGAGTTTAGAGGGGAAAGAAAACGGAGCAGAGAAAGAGCGAGAGAAAGAAACAGAGAGAGAGAGAGAGAGAGAGAGAGAGAGAGAGAGAGAGAGAGAGAGAGAGAGAGAGAGAGAGAGAGAGAGAGAGAGAGAGAGAGAGAGAGAGAGAGAGAGAGAGAGAGAGAGAGAGAGAGAGAGAGAGAGAGAGAGAGAGAGAGAAAGAGAAACTAACTCACGTTAAAAAGGACTACTAGGAAAATCTAGAGGGAAAACAAATAAAGTGACATATTTTGAGCATTCTTAAAATTATCTGGAAAAAAAACCTGCACGTAACATTTCTCTCTGGAGTTACTACTAGGTAGACCGTACCACAATCGAGGAAAATCTATAAATAGGGGAGAAAATACAAGTAATGTGAGAGAGAGAGAGAGAGAGAGAGAGAGAGAGAGAGAGAGAGAGAGAGAGAGAGAGAGAGAGAACGAACGAACGAACGAACGAACGAACTTTGTTTTCAAAGGGTTGAGAATTGGGCACGCAGGCCCGTCTGACATTCTGCCCTTCTTTTCTCTCACCTTTCATACTGAATTCATTTATTCCCATATGCATTTTACATATCAATGTCAAGGAATTCAATGTTGCAAAGTAAAATAAAATAGCACACTCATATTAACATTAACTACTTATAAACATGACATAAAATATGTAGAAAAGTACAAACATCGTCATTAGAACCTACAATTGATATTATAAGAAAAGATAATCTGATTAGGGGGGCATGTAATCAAAACTAATAAAGTATTCGAAAAGAGAGAGAGAGAGAGAGAGAGAGAGAGAGAGAGAGAGAGAGAGAGAGAGAGAGAGAGAGAGAGAGAGAGAGATTTCATACTGTTAAAAGAACTTTGTATTTTCCGGTTATTAAAAGTTTTCTCGTATGACAATTTTCGCATGTTGTATATGGTGAGGAGAATGTTACGCCAAAATGGTACAGTAGTTCTATTAAGTCTTCATGCATGTGTGTAAAGAAAAGATAAACATAACCATGTTATTTAGTTACTTCATAGGAACGTCAATTTTACTGCTATAGCACGTTTCACTAGCTTTGCCCAACTTCAAAATGCTATATCTCAGCGAATATATAACGCATATAAGTGAAATTTTGTGTGTGAATTTGAAATGGTATAGACCCTATGAATTAAATTTTTCATTAAAATGCGGCCATTGGTTTCAATTTCCGTTTCTTTGCGATATAATATAAAATCCTACTTGCCAACACACATCACACGCACACATATTGAAATGTCTATAGTAAATTATACGACCTCATTTGCAAATTTTTGGTTTATCAAGTATTTGGCATGATTTTTTAGTGAAATTGCGTGAAATCGCACTTCTTGAACATAAAACAGTTTATATCCGGTGCAACGCATACATTGTCAATCAGAGGTGTGTCTACAAAAATTATTGTGTGGCTAAGAAGGAAAAATGAGTCTGCGAGTACATTTTATGACATTACAGCAAATCACAAATAGGATTTTAAAGTATTTCTGCAATGAAGCTACTCGAGGAAAACTATATCATTCTATTTCAAACCCACAAAAGAGGACTATTCACGCCTTGGGGATAAGCAAACGATCATTGCACCGCTGGATAGCGACATCTGAAATGTCTAATTCCAGTGTTTTACACACGAAAATTAGGCCAAGAGTGGTGGATAATTTTGACAGAGAATTGATCCGCAGAGAAATTTGCAATATGTTTCACAATAATGAGGCAGTGACTTTAAGGAAATTGAAAATTTGGTTAAGAAAGAATAATGACATTGATATTTCCAAATCTACGCTATGGAGGACTATTAGGAGTTTGGGATTCACTTTTAGAAAATATGTTGGTGGTAGAAACCTTATTTGTGAGAAGCCTCATATAGTTGCAATGAGAAGCAAATATTTACGCGAGGTCAGAGAAATGAGAAGAGATTGTTATGATTTTGTGTATTTAGATGAAACTTGGATCAATGCGCACCACAGTAATGAACGAGAATGGCAATCATCTGATGGAACAACTAAGAGACTAGTACCAAGCATCAAAGGACAGCGCCTAATAATTGCACATGCAGGAAGCAGCCATCATGGGCTTCTAAATAATACTGAACTCACATTTGTTTCAAAATCCAGAGATAATAGGGATTATCATACAGAGATGAATGGCAAGATATTTCAAGATTGGATTGTGAATCATGTACTTCCTTCCTAGGATAGACCGTCGTGTTTGACAATGGACAATGCTTCATATCACAACGTTGTGGCACCAGAAGATAAAGTTCCTAATTCATCAAGTACTAAAGATGTAATAAAGATGTGGCTGACCATAAACGACATTCCATTCAACGAAATGTCCCTGAAGCCTGAATTACTTGGAATTGTAAAAAAGACATAGCATACAAAGATATTTCACATAGACAAGGCAATCCATGAACATGGTCACAGATGTTTAAGATTGCCTCCTTACCATTCGCACTTAAACCCAATAGAATTAGTCTGGGCTAAAATTAAGGAACAGGTAGCAACATAAAATAGAACGTTCAAATTAAAAGATGTTGAAATACTTACAAAAGCCGCCATCTCCAATATAGCCAGGGATTATTGGAAGAAATGTGAGAACCATGTGTTACAAGAGGAAGGGGAATATTGGAAGAATGATGGTTTGTCCTTCATTCAGCCGAGATTGATTATCAATTTCTCAGAGACATCTGATTATGATTCGGATGAAGTTTAATTTCTTTAAAGATGACCTTACCGTTATTTACAAGCAGATTAGAGGAGCAACGTTCCATTATGATATTTATGAACCGCAAAGTGGTGATACCTATTGAAATAATTAGATCAATGAAGGTCCAGTTTGGTAGCGCATTAAATGTCAATGACAAACAATGTCACGTGTATCTCCCATGCAGATCATTTAAGAAATCATCTTCAACAGGCATTCATATGCAAACGTGATGGCCACATTATTGTAATAGTAGACACGCCTATGCCTATTCAATTCACAGAATCTGTGACTGAAGTGGTAAAATTTCTTTCTTCGATACACAATAATTAGTATGCCGACAAAGATCAAAGGATTTCATCCGTTTATGGGAACTAGACAAGATGCACAGATATAAAGTATATATTTGTTGGGTCTAACCCAATATAACATCGTATGCAAAAAATGGCATTAATACGTTCGACGGTTAATCAGATAATTACATTTGAAGTTGGGCAAAGCTAGTGAAACGTGCTATAGAACTAAACACCTTCAGTATCCAAATACAAGTTTCTACTTAAGCTTTTACACCAGGGATCTGCACCGATCGGCCTTGGCTCACCGGTAAATCACTTGAGGATGTCTTCTTCCTCTTCAAGTATTATGCCTATTGGCGTAGGACATCATGCCTCTCCACAACTTCCTTTCCCCAGTACAAATTATCAATTGAGTTGTTGATTTCTTTCCATGCTACAATGTCAAACTGTCCAGTATTTACTCTCTTTGTCTTCCCCTATCTCTTTCTCCTTTAATCTTACATCGAACTTTACTTGCAAACCGCAAAAGATAGAATGATATTGTTTCTTTGAAGTGAAGTTAACCTACGGTACAATATCAATTAGTTTGAATTTTCAACCGCTTTATCAACAGAAATGCAAGAAGCAGATCTTTCGGCGGAGATAAAAATTAAATATGGGTTGCACTTATTCTAAATACTCCGTAACCTAAAAACAGACATGATTTTTACATTGGAGATCTTTATAAAGAGCTCAGTGTTTCTGAAATAGATACCCATTGCTCCTATGTAGCCTGTTTTTTTTTTTTTTTTAATTTGTTTGTTCACACATGTTCGTGCTCTTGTCATTCTCAATAATGAGTTATGTCATTCGGGGACACAAAACAGATTTTGAGAAATTATGTAAAACGTTTGTAACCCAAAAAAAAGTCATTCGACTTGTGTTTTACATGCGATAAATGTGAGCGTAAAACGCGTACATGAAAAAAAGTACATTCTAGTCTTCACAGACACCTCCACATACTCATAAGCGAACATCTATCAGCTCAGCTCAGCTGCCTTCTTTGCATAGCAGGTCGGCTTCAAAGGATATCCAACGCCCTCTGTCTCTTGTCATAATGGTGCACTGTCTCTTGTCATAATGGTGCACTCCGATAGGCTCTTTCCTTTCCATCTCTTGACGTTATTTTCTCACTTATAGCTGTCTTCGTCTTGCACGTTCGCATTCAACTTGTCCTTCCTTCTAATGTGGTTTTCAGCATACTGCTAAGTCATTTTATGAGACTAAATAATTTTCTCTAACTTTGATCTGAATCTTAATTTACTTTTCATACCTAACTTGCGGGACTTATTTATGTCTTTTTATCTATTTCCATGAGATGAGCCATATGCCTACATTTCAAGGGCATCCATTCTTTCTTCTAACCGCTTCTTCATTGTCCATGTTTCTACGCCATGCAATAATCAAGGTGTGTATAAAGCTTGATGACTCTTATTTTTAATTTGTGAGCGACGTATGCACATATGTATACAAGTACATATAGACTTCAGTGATTGTAGCTTTCATGAAAACTATAAAACGCCCATAAATATGCACAATCTAAGCACACACGAGCGTCAAATTAGCAGGGGCGTTAGAGCACTGGCCTCTCGCGGCGAAGGTACTGGGTTCGAAACGCGGTAGCATCACGCTACAGTCTTCTCTGCTTTAGATGACTGACTCTGCTCTTGAGTTAGGGAAGAAACAGGCAGCGAGAAAGGGAACCGGTCACCCCACCGCTGGATGCAAGACTTAGTGTAATGAAGTCTCTAACGCTTCACTCCCCTACGGCAGTAATTGTTATGGGACTACCTTGACCTTCAAGCACATACACGTTAGCCTCGTGATGTGTGCCGTGTAACCGGTACCAAAACTCATGTCAGTGGAACCCATTTACCGCGGGGGTGACACTAACTACATCGTCATGGCAATGACAAGACTACAAAGCGGGATCCGGAATCCTACAATGAGTACAAAAGCTGTTGTATATCTATTAGTTGTAGACAAATAATGATACTGGGGGTATTTCACTGAGAGCGTCTTTTAGAGGGAAGAGGCCAAAGTTGGGCGAATAGACTCGGAAAATACCATTAATTCGCACAACAGATCCACTACAATGTTATTATTTACTTATCAAGTGGGCTTAGAATAATGATGTCCGGACTGTTAATTTGGCGAACTGTCTCCCCAAGGCGCCGCCGTAATGATGTCCACTGTTTAGATCCGGCTTGTTTGTGTTAGACCACATGTACAATAAGCGTAGAGATGCCGCTTTTTTGGCGCTGTTCTGCGGGGAGTCCCCCACGCATGGCGCTTCTCATTAGAGGAGGTAAATAAAGTGTCATGAATGCCCTCTCGTATTAAAACAGAGCACACAGTTTAGGTCGGATAAATTCTCTCCGTGCAAAGACATGGGCGAATTTTGTAAAGAGCGATTAGAGAACAATACCGCTAATTTTTTTTTTTAATTTTAAATTAAAATTGGAGCTCTTTCAAGCAGCAATGCCAGTCGATTACGTGTCTGTTCTCTCTACTCCAATTGACGACATTGCCGACTGTATACGGTAAGGAAGTCGCAGAAACTGGTAGGGGGTGAAGAGTTAGAAACTTTACAATATAGGTCAGCTTTTTTTTAATGAGGTGGGGTAAAAAGTTCCCTTCTTCATTGCCATTGCCTTTTCTAACTCAAGAGCGGAGTCAGTTACCCATTTAAAACTGGGTAACTGGAGCGTTACGCTACCAGGTTTTGATCCCGGAGACCCGGGAACTGTACCGCATGAAGAAAACGCTCTAACCGTTTCGCCAAGCCGAATGTTTATGTGACTGTATCTTTGAGATTGTTTTTGAATGTCATTGACCTGACTAAGAAATAACTTACAAAAGCTGTTGATGCAGCCAGCAACATGACACGTCTGTTGTGGAGAGTGAAGACAGTCTGGAGAACGAAGATCACTACTTAAAGTGTATATCATCATGTACTTCCGTCTGGCTCCTTGTGGAGCATGGAGCCACCACCACAGCTGTTCATCTTGCAGCAATGGTTTTGTAGCAATTGGTTGTACATGATGAAGTTTCCAGTCCCATGCACAACCTTATATTAGTCGCACTTTACGACATGCCTGAGGGCTCAGTAGTCCTATTCTTTCTTTGCCTCCACAGAGAACCCCCCCCCCCCCCGGGAAGTACAACGGGGGGTATATCATATAGTTAAACAAAAATTATTGTAAATTTGAACCGGGGCGCATGTACCCCTACTTACTAACACTGGGGGCGGTCTAGTTTCCATGGATCTTTGATGACTTAAAGAAAGAAAGAGACTACTGCTCTGTCTGCCCCCCCCCCCCCCCCCCTTTCCCCAGGTAAATCGTATGTTGAGTCGGAGTTGTGGAGTCGGTCATTTTTTAGGGAAGTTGGAGTCGGTACAAAATGTCCAGACTTGAACTCTCAATTTGACGAGATTTAAATCAAAGCAGATCCACGTATGATCCATGCAAAGGAGGGGGCGCTTAAAAAATTTGAAATAACATTTTAAAGTAATAGAATTCCTTTAAAAAAACCACCTTTCTTGTTAAAGTACATTAATTTTTACATAATGTAGGAAAATTTCAGTTGCTTCTGATCATGAATAAAGTTTTTATCACTATTGGAAATTTGTTGGCAAATTTAGAAAAAGCACACAAGAAATGAAAATAAACTATATAGCCTGTCGATTTCCTGTCATTGTTAAAATGAAACTACAGTATTTTGCCTCATGTTGTTTGTCAAAGCAGTCATTTGTATGCAGGTGTGGATGATTTGTTATTTTATATTACTGTATGAATGAATAAATAGTTTAAAATATAGTCTACGAAAGCCACGTATTCATTTCTTCGCACAGATACCATACGTATACATATAACTCCATATAAGTGCATACTTTTATGCCATATCACTAGTCTTTGTATGTGTCGTAGATGTTTTTCAGATAGGTAATAGATACAGTATTTATAGTCCTGTCTGAGCAGAGGTGATTGTGATACTATGTGAGAGTAAGGTGTAGAAAATAGTTTCTGTTTCACGAGGTGATCGTGTAAGAGAAAGGACAGTCTCTGGGTTGAGTAATTTCTCTAATCCAGCCTATCGTACGACTATCTTTAAATCAGACGCACTTTCTCTCCTTGTACAAAATACAAGTTACACTGCACCCACATGCACACAATTCTGTGACAAATACGCACAAACGTGAAAAACAAACTATGGATAACATATATGGACAGAGGTTACCAACACAATAACTTAAGGTTTAATTAAGTTTATTTATCACTAGAACTTTACAACATAAATCATATACAACAATAGATCATGGGTTTTACAAACAAAATGAAAATTAATCAAATAGGTTCTCCCCTCTGGTAAAGGAAAATAGAAGAAGATCCCAACAGAGGTAAATTCACCCAAACGATCAAAAGTTAACAGTAAGTGTATGGGATAGTCCGTAAAAAACAAAAACAAAGGACAAGTCCCTAATTAATCTATCCCGTAAACACTCAGATTAATGAGAACAAAAGAGAAAAGATTTGTATGATAGTGGTTAACAACAGAAATAAGTTTCTTTATCCGTTCATTCAATTCACATACGTACAGTGGCCACTTTCATAATTCGCTTACTAATAGATGTCGCAGGCATTCCGTGGAAATAAACACTAATAAGTAACACGACTACTCAGTGTCATATTAAGTTTTGCCAAATCTAGCCCCAGACTAGCCGTAGTTGCTGACTGCACGTTTCACGGTAGTCGCTAGAGTTGGTGATTTAATTTTCCTGGGTAAAGTGGTCACCGACATAAGATGAAGAATACAGGTATATTCTGTGTTGTCTAGCCTCTGACCGCTGAGACACTATTTGAAGTTACACAAATGTGGCTGACAATATATTTGGCCACAGTTGGCTGATGAGATTGGTAAAAATGAAATCTGGTAATAGTTATGGTCCAGTTAACCTTTAAAATTATTGTTCTAGTTTGGTCTCTCTCATAAAATGAAGAAAATGGACCGCACAGGTCATAGCCCGAATACTCAACAATATTATAAAGTTTCTGGTTGCTTATAAGATTATGAGACTATAGAACGTAAGTTCATATGATCATAAGTCCGCTAGTACGCAGGTTTTGATCGCCAAGATTTTTAGGAAAGAAAATATAAACATTTAAACATGATATCAATATTATATCTACCACGTGTTAAAGTAAGCCCTCTTCACCGCTCCGTTATAAATTAGATTTATGTCGCAGAGAGATTTATGATTAATAAATTTCTATATCTTTTCTTTATTCTACCCGTGTCTTCTATTTTATTATCGCTCTTTTATCCTTTATTTCGCATTCGTTTGATTGTGAAAAATATAACTCTCCCATTCAAACCTTTGCCTATTCTTTTCTTATTTAGCAACACATTTTTATTGCTGTTAAGCTAAGTTCTTGAGTAGACCGAATAGTGTGAAATTCGTTCTCGACAGACATATGATGGCAGACAATCGTCTAACATTTTCATCTGACACGAAGCTTTTACGGTTAAGTTTCTCGGTGATGGGTGTGAGAGGTGCCAACATGCATCGCTTGGGAATGACCAGAGGTAGCGGCAGGTGTTAGAAACGCGCACTGGCAGTTTTTATTGGCGACGTCTGAGTGAACGTAAGTGTTAAGACGGGACTATTCGGGTTTTCGAGAATTAATGAATCATTTCTTTTCATAAGATATAAACCCCAGTAGTTTAGACTTCACATTCATTCAGTACTCCGCAGTCAAGACTAGAACCATCAAGCGTTCGATTTTTAAGATCTCTGTTGATAGAAGCATTATTTAGTTGGTCGATTGCCATCTAGCTTTCGATTCCTAAGATCTCTGTTAATAGAAGCATCATTTAGTTGGTCGAATTGGAAATAGTTCTTAGTATTTCTGTGTTGAGGTATAATAATATATCTAGTAGTGGTTGAGTGATTTAAGTGGTGATCCCTTATTTTATTTCACTAGTTAATTTCTGTGCAGAGTGATTAAATGATAAGTCTGTTATATTCTCTAGTTGACGTGTTACAGTGGATAGCAAAATAAATTATGATTTCTAGCTTAAACTCATGCAGCTATAAATAAATTTAATTAAATTGCTAGCAATCAGTCGAGAATATTTTAAACTAACTTATAACTGCACTGATTCATCATTGAGTATTGACGAAATACGTATGTATTTCTAATTCATGGTGATTGATTTTTTATGTATATAATTTATTTCACGGGAGTTCTAAACGATAAGACAAGCTCTAAGCTTGCAGTTTATAATTTAAGTTATAACCGAAGTGGATAACTATGTTATATTTTACGCGGGTATGATAGGATTGTGAAATATGCTATATGATGTTAAGTTTTGCATTTTTCTCCCTATTCAGTTCTGGGTCAATAACCCTATAACCTTACCGACGGCTTCCATTCCATATGAACTGAATATATTTTCTACAAAGAAAGAACATTCTAAATAACTTATAGGGCTTTCAAAGTAACTGTCAGGCCTTGTGGTTTACGCCCAGATAGAGACATAGCACTGGCCCAAAAGACTTATTAGAATAAATGATAACTGTACTATTCGAATATCCAGAGTTCTTGTTTGTTTCCAAAGTTCATATACAGTCGGCCTGTGGTGGCGACTAAATCAAAAACAGTAACAGTACTTATATAACGACCACGTGTTGTGAAGAAGATCGATCCTGAATAGAATTTGTTTACCTGACAATCGAATGTATGAATGAAGAATTCCCGCTACTGTACCCTGTTACCAGTTGATTCCATAATTATTTCCTACCTGGACAAAATTTGTAGTAACATTTGTCAGCACCCTGTTAAAGAAAATAGTGAAGTTAGCGCTTCCCAACATTTGATTAATTAGTCGGTTGGAGAAGCTGGGGCTGTCTTCGCTCGTCAACCAACAGTGGATGGGCTGCATGTTCCTTTAATCAAAATTTTCCAGAAGGTGGTGAATGCAACCTGTAGGTAAGGTTGATTGTGTGTGTGTTTTTCCTGTGATCACAGTTTGTTTGTCAGAGCGAGCGAATGCAGGAAAAATAATTCTTTCATGTAATAACTCATTTAATAACTCTGTATTTTGTAATTTCATTTATGCAAGTTTGTTGCTAAATGCTGTTTTCCTCTTAGACTAGATTCAGGTATTAACTCTGTTCTTAAACTATAGAGGAGAAATATTGGACTATAGCGTATAAATCCGTGACTCTTTGGGGCTATCACTTTTCTTCTAACAGGATCGTGGGCTAAACATAGAGGGAAAAGATTACACCTATAGGTCTATTGTTTTTTTTAGTAAATTCATTAACGTATGTGTATTTGTATGAGATTTGATATTCTACTGATTTCTGTTGTGACATTCCTTATGAGAAATAAAACTTTACATAAACTTATTTAAGTGTGTCGGTCAGCTTGTTCCAAACAAATATTTATATTCCATAGATATAGTTTCACGTCTGTACGTCTAAACGTTTGTCCCGTGTGTGTGCGCGTGTCTGTGAGTGGTTGATATAGAGTATATCTATATTACTGGGTAATCTGTCTGACATACATTTTCTGTTGTAGAGAGATAGGCTGAGCAAGCGATTTTCTCGAGTTCAGGGACAGAAGTACTTATTTTTCCACCATCTCACTCGTGAAAACTATTTTCTTATATCTTCTCTCACTGAATCACCTCATGTTCTAGTCTATTCAGAAGGGACCAATCTGAGTCTTAATTCACCTATCATAAATCTACGACAATTTAAAACACAAGATCTAGCTTATCCTATCGTTTTTTACGTGTGATATGAACACTAGTCATTTATGAACTTTACATAAAATGGATAGAAGTAAATAATATATATACCGTCAGTAGACAGTTATTTAATGTATGTACTAGTCAATTTAAAACATCTCTTACTGGGAAATAGCGGGTAATGTTTACTTTACAGCTGGAAAAATTTAGCTATAAGTTATTTAATACGTTATTCAATTTAACACAGAAAATCCCAGTGAAATATAAATGAAAACTTTAAACACATCAAATCACTTAAAATGCTAGTATATAAATTACCACAAAACAGAAGAAACTGAAAATATCTCCACGAATATAAGAAGTAATATGTACGAAAACTCTCATAATATCGAGTTAGTTATTCTCAAGAATTCTCTGAGTGACTGATATCTGAGCTAGGAGAGACGAGGAATATATCTATGGATTCCGTTCTTTAGCTCCTTAATGCGAAAGTCACACCTCCGACCAGGGCCCGGGCCAATTTGCCGTTCCATTCCTGAATAAAAGGTAATTTCTTCACCTCTGCCGCCTCTCAGCTACGTAAGTAATTCCTTTGAAAATGTAATACTCCAAGTACGTCTCAGGCTTATCGCTCCGTTTCTCTGATCAAAGAACGATTACGCCGTAATGCTCACTTCGCTCTGTTCCACGTTCGTGCTTAATTGCCAGATGGCTCGCGTGTTAATTACGATGGTGAATCAGGCGTTACAGTATAGCAAAAAATAAACTAGATGGGGAGGGGCAAAAGTGGATGATCACTGCTGCACTATTTCCATATGTGACAGTATGGTATGCTTAAAAACTTGCAGAGATTATCTTACTTTTGTGATAGAAAGCATCCTCGTACCACGTCATGGGGGCCGAGAATAAATTTTTTGAAAAGGGTACAATCTTGTATGGACACCCTGTATATATATATATATATATATATATATATGGGAGCCGCGCTGGTGTAATGGCTTCGGCGTTGTACTGGCGACCAGGTGTTCATGGTTCAAACCCGGGCGTCGGCGTTGAAGAAATGTTTACGGCCGGAAATTTGACTGAATAGCCTGAACGGCTCCTGTGATAAACCCTCTGTGGATGGGAAGGAGCGAAGCTCCTGACCGGGTTGGAAGGAAAGTCCTCAGGTTCCCCAGTCTCGCAATGACATGTCATTGGGCCGAAGGGCTGAAAGCCTAAGTGCCGCTGGTTACAAAAAAAAATATATATATATATATATATATATATATATATATATATATATATATATATATATATATATATATATATATATATGTGTGTGTGTGTGTGTGTGTATGAAGAGCACAAAACAAATGTCTATGTTAGAGAGAAGATAAACACCTATGCAGGCCACCAAGAACCACTTTTGTCAATAGTGAAACGTCGAAAGCTTGCCTGGTTTGGGCATGTAACTCGTTATGACTCCCTTTCGAAAACGATCCTTCAGGGAACAGTCGAAGGTAAACGGAGAAGAGGAAGGCAGAGAAAATCGTGGGCTGATAACATCAAAGAATGGGCAGGACACGGTTTTTCCACACTTGTACGCATTGCTGAGGATAGAGAGCAGTGGAGGACACTGTCTGCTGATGCTTCCACCATGGCACCCCTACGACCCATGTCGGGTTACGGGCTGAGATGATGATGATGTGTGTGTGTGTATGAGTGTGTGTGTGTGTATGTGTGTGTGTGTATGTGTATGTGTGTATGTGTGTATTGTCGTGAAATATTCTAATCCACATATATAAATTATCAGGTAAATATAAAGCCTAACAAATAAATTTTAATAAAGAAAAGAGCAATGGTAAAATAACAGTGCTGTCACAATGACAGTACTCGAAATCCCCTTTGTTTTATGCTTCGTCTGCAAATTGTAACGTTTCCACGTTAAATATAAGCCACTGCATAAATACAAGCGTTTCCACAACACATTAAAACGGGTATTGCATTTCTAAGAAAAACATTGAGAGGCACACTGCGTAATGACCTAAATTAAGCCTAACATTAATTATACTACGTTACAAAAACGAACGAACAGATGGACTCAAATAGAAAGAAGGGAGGGCTGAAAATCAGGAACGCATGCAACACGAAACACGTGTCTCGCTATTAATGCCACCCCCAACACGCGTCGCGCGATACACAATTACTACTATCACGCGTGTAAGGCCACATGCACTAACTTTTTTTTTTCAGACGGACAGTGATTAAAAACACTAACCTTCCCAGAGTTAGGTTTTAAAATCCTGAAAAACGCTTATTAGAAAAGATGACATTAGATGGGTTTACGTTTGAAAACATTACAGTACCCAGACAGCACATCTTCGAAACAGGAGGTAGAAGAAATTGCATATTTTGAACGCAGCCACTTAGCTCTTTTAAATTTGTATATTTGGGTTCCTTAGGGCTTGCTGACAAAGAATATGTAAAACGTTACGCAAATAGTCTAGGAATTAATAAATTATAACCAAAATAAAATAGTGGGGATGCCTGACAGCATGAAATCATTTCTGCTCCTAAAATTTTTTTATAACGTGTTTGAAAAAACCTTACGTACGGAAATAGCCTACCATGTTAACTCCTAATTGATTGGAGCGCAACAAATATAAGACTAAACACGATTGGTCGGGCTATAAATACTATCTTGCGTTGTTATGGGAAACGAATAGAAGGGGTATTTTTTTTTAAAAGATGTGGAGACGTGGTTTCATTGGTTAGAGCTGCGAATATACACAATTCAGAGCGTTAGTTCGAGACCACTAGTTCAAATAAGATTGATGAAGCAACAGTGCGTTGAAGCCAGCTCATATTTTTGCTAAATAAAAGCCTGGAACATAAGCAGATGGGAATTTGTGCCAGTATTTGTGCCAGAATTCATTGCTAGTCAACGTATCTGTGTATTTCCATGAATTGTGGTAGGTTTGAAATATTTAATATCTTTTAATGAAAATTGAATGTAAATTGTTAATTTATGCCTGTATATATGTGTAGTTCAGTAGCGAACATGAGGAAAAGCCTATAATGCTCCAGCCTGAACAGAAGGTGTCGGAGGAAAGTAAAACGGCATGGAATGGCCAAACAGTACACTGACACCTAGATTATTGATTAGACAGAAATAATGCTGGAATTGCAGAGGCGTAGTAGCCATTAGGGAGGGAAATACTGGTATAAAGTATTTCAGATGAAGCTGACAGTTGGCCTAACGCTCTGAACTCAATGTTTGTGATGTATTGTGCTCAGTGTAGAACTAGAGTATCAATTAGTTATGAAGTAGAAGGTACATCCTTCTTGTTTTCAGGGACTGTGGTCTTAACGTTATTGAGCAGCACCTGGTCAGAGCTTTGCTGAATCCAGAGTCGGACAGCATACTCCTTGGTCCATTTAGCTATCAGTGAGGTGTCTCCAGAGCCCAGGGGAGAAATCGAGCAGAGGAGTCTTTTCCTGCCGCCATCACGCAAGATAAGCTGATGTGGCCAGCTGAGCTCAACATTATGTACCCCCATCTTAAAATGACAGTGTAAAATATAATCAAGAGGGGAATTTAATTGTTTTAATATCAGGAACTGAGAACATCTCCAATACTAGTTCCAATAAAGACAAACTATTGAAGTCATGATGACAAATACCAACAGAGCTTGAACAAAACAAAACCAGTATTACCTCATATTATTACTACACCACTGACACACATAGGATACTATTAAAAATACATGTCACTACAAGATTCATATTGATAAATTCTGTACATATAACTTGTAATTAAAATTGATTGTGACTCCTGGTTCCTTTGTATTTGAATCAGGACACATATACATTCATGACAGCAATGAATACATATTGTTATTTGAAAAGTTATCAGTGACTCCTTTAAGATATCCTTGTAGAGTGTTTTATGTATGTGAGTGTCACAGTGTTATCAAGTGTAGTGGAATAAATTAAATTGTTTATCTGTCTGTTGTTGTTTTGACTTACACTTCATCATACACATACCCTAGACATATAACGTAGTCATCACACTATTCCAGAATAATTCTGACTGAGGTATACATATGTGGCAGCAAGTAAGGTTATATATAATACACTACTCTTATTAGATATATATACCTTCACAGCTGATCTCAGTCAGTACACTAAGTCCCCTATAAATATTTATAACATCCCACTTCACCACATATATTGGGGGCTCGCTCTTGGGATTTTGAATCTTTACCTATTAAAAATAGTGGGGGTAATTCACTTCAGGGAATATAAGAATTAAAAGGTATCCTTGGGTGGAATTAAATAAGGTTGAGCTCACGGTGCCTGTGTTGTCCATTAGATATATATTTAGAGATTGAATTGTTGGTTAGACATTGTATAAATTTACCTGATAGACAATGGCGGACCTGGCCAAGTTTCGATCTGCTGCTGTTCAGACTGCAAAAGAGTTAGGATTAGATGGGCAAGTTATGGTTGCCTATGTCACTACGGAATGTGACAAATTTATTGAACGCGAAGAAAGAAGGTTTGAAGCCGAAAGAAAGTTAGAGGCTGAAAGGGAAATTAAGAAGTTACAATTTGAGGCTGAGACTAAGAGGTTGCAGATTGAGGCTGAGGCTAAGAAATTGGAGGCAGAAAGAGAAGACAAAAGATTGGCTGCAGAAAGGGAAGAGAAGAAATTAGCTGCAGAAAGGGAAGCAGAAGAAAGAAGATTGACTGCAGAAAGGGAAGAGAAGAAATTAGCTGCAGAAAGGGAAGCAGAAGATAAAAGATTACAAAGGGAACATGAGTTACGACTAAGGGAGTTTGAGTTTCAAGGCCATGCTCCTGAAAATGGTGCCAGTCCCTTTGCCTCTGAAGCCACTGCTAGCCAAGGAGCCTCAACCTCAGCTATGAATTTTCATTTAGATCATTTTGTTGAGAAAGACGATGATATAGAGAGCTATCTAAATAGGTATGAACTATTAGCTACCACGTATGGGTTAGAGAGAGAAAGGTGGAGCTTAAAGTTATCTCAAGGACTTCGTGGGGCAGCTTATGAAGTTTTTGCAAAAATGAGCAGAGGTGATCAGGAAAATTATGACATGCTAAAGCAGGCTCTTTTGTTAAGATATGAAAAGAATGCAGAATTTTATAGGAAAAAATTTAGGAATGCTAAACTACTGTCAGGTGAAACCTATCACCAGTTTTCTGCACGAATAGAGACATACTTGGAGAAATGGACTTCTCTGGGGAAAACCCAAGATCTTAAGGAAATGGTCCTCATAGAGCAATTAAGAGAGTCCATGGCTCTAGACCTGAGAAAGTTTCTCATGGAACAAGGTGCAGAGAGGCTGGGTGAGTTGCTAAATGTTGCTGAAAGGTATCAAGCAGCTCAAGCAGAGGTAACAGGTAATAAAAAGAAACAAGTGGATAACTTTAGGGCACCACAGAACTTTAATAAATTTGATCCTAGGGATCAAAACAAAGGTAAGCACCAGTTTGATAGGCCACGGTATGAAAATAAAAATAAATTCCCACAATTCGATGAAAGGAAATATGATGAAAGAAAATCTTTCAACCAAGGAAAAAGGTGGTGTAAGAATTGTCAGATGGACAATCATGACACTGACCGTTGCAGAAGGAAACCTGTGTATATGGCAACCCTTCAGGTCAGGTCGACCTCAAGACAGGAGGAGGATATTATGTTGGATACCACTCCAGAAGAGATGAGGAAGGCACAGGCTCGGGATAAAACACTCAAGCCTTGTTTCAGAAAATTGTCAACTTGTCATACAACTCCAGGCAAGGGAGATTTTTACATGAAAAACAAGTTGATGTATAGGAAGACTGGAGCTAGATCCAAAGGTCAGGGACAGCTGGTACTTCCTAAAAGATATAGGGCAGACTTAATAAGGAGCCTACATGTGAAACCAGATGGGGACCATGAGAAGATAGGTACCATCATTCAAATGGTGGCTCACAATTATTATTGGCCCAAAGCAAGATGGGACATTGAGAATTTTGTAGAAAGGTGTAGCATAGCACATGAGGGAACACCCACAAGTGGGAACATTGATCAGGACCTGGACACGCCACGGGGCAAAATTAGGCCTGATAATAAAAAGAAAAATAGATTTGATAAAGTGGACCAAATGGAATGGGAAGCCCCTTTTCACGGACAAGCTTCACTTAACTGTTTTACAATGGCCACTATGCGGAGAGTGCAAAAGGATGTCTTACCCCAGGATAAGCCGAAAATCCCTCAATCGGACTTAAACAAACTGGAGGAAGAAGATGTAGAGAGGAAATCTCTCATCAAGAATTTTATGTGGGAAGAAAGCCCCAAAAGAAAAATTGGTAGCGGTCGTTTTGTGCATGATAATTCTGGGAGGAAAAATCATCACTATAGAGCTTCGAGTGGAAGAGACCATACCGGTGCATGGACAAAGAGGTCCACACAATTAAAGGTCCATATGTAGCTTTGTTAAGAACGTGGACTGATGAAAAGGCAGAGGAAAACATTACATCTTCATACCAATATGTGAATGAGCTGACCACTCGTTTAAAAACTGGCTGGAAACTTGCCAATGAAAATTTGAAACAAGCCAGGAAGAAACATGCTGCCTATTATAACAGGAAGGCGAAAGACAGAAATTTGGCTGTGGGAGAGAAAGTACTGCTTCTTTTGCCCGGGAGTCAGAATAAGTTACAGATTGGATGGCAGGGTCCATATACAGTTCTAGAGAAGGTGTCTAGAACAAATTATAAGATAGATAAGAAGGGGAAAGAAAAAATCTATCATGTGAATCTCCTGAAGAAATATTTGGAAAGAGAACATCAGGAAGAGACACACTTGTTGACCTTGTCCATCGCCATGGAGATGAAAAAGGAACCACTTTCATCATTTGAGTATCCATTACACCCCTGTGAGACAGCAGCACAGGTGAAAATCAGTACACATTTAACGAAAACTCAGAAAGAGAGAGTGCAACAGGTTCTAAATAATCATGCAGAGGTGTTAACAGACCGACCAGGGCATACAAACCTATTGGAATATGATATGAAACTGATAGACCCCACACCTGTCTGTATGAAACCATATTCGATTCCGTTTGCTAAGGAGAAAGCTTTGAAGGAAGAGATAGACTATCTATTGAAGGAAGGAATTATTTCACACAGTGAATCTTCGTATAGTTCCGGTGTTGTACTCTTAAGGAAGCCCTCTGGAGAACATAGACTCTGTATAGATTACAGGAGACTGAATGCTATTACAGAAGGACAGGTGGATCCATTGCCGGATACAAATCAGCTGTTTGCCAGACTAAATAAAGCTAAATATTTCTCAAAAGTGGATCTGAGTAAAGGATACTATCAGATTCCAGTAAAGCCTGAGGTTAGACCATACCTAGCTTTTAGTACCTCAGAAGGACACTATGAGTTTAATAGATTGCCATTTGGATTGAAGAATGCGCCTAGTGTCTTCTCTAGAATGATGAGAAAATTGTTGGATGTAAACATTTCGGAGGAACGTAATGAATCCCTGAGTTGCCTCTTTGATTGAGGATATTCCGAATGTTTCATACAGGATAATAAGAAGATTATGGAATCCACTACGAAAACTCTGCTATCACCAGGTATATGTTATCTCCTCATAACGTACATTTTGAGGGAAATATAATGTTCTCTGGACATGTCATTGCGCAGACTCAGAGAAGAGAAATGGTGAATACGGGTTGCGAAGCAGCATTAAGACAAGCACTCACACTTGCGGCTGTTCAGTAATATAACCGAAATATATTATTGGTTGTAGAAGTCTGAGGCAGATTTCATGAGTAGTGCCTACTCTGAATGGACCCAACTACATAAAACCATGATAGCACCACAGCAGAGTAAAGTCAAGTTGACTTACATTTATCTATGTGTATATAGAATAAAGGAATGACATATAATGTCTGTTTTAAGAGGGGAGGTGTCGTGAAATATTCTAATCCACATATATAAATTATCAGGTAAATATAAAGCCTAACAAATAAATTTTAATAAAGAAAAGAGCAATGGTAAAATAACAGTGCTGTCACAATGACAGTACTCGAAATCCCCTTTGTTTTATGCTTCGTCTGCAAATTGTAACGTTTCCACGTTAAATATAAGCCACTGCATAAATACAAGCGTTTCCACAACACATTAAAACGGGTATTGCATTTCTAAGAAAAACATTGAGAGGCACACTGCGTAATGACCTAAATTAAGCCTAACATTAATTATACTACGTTACAAAAACGAACGAACAGATGGACTCAAATAGAAAGAAGGGAGGGCTGAAAATCAGGAACGCATGCAACACGAAACACGTGTCTCGCTATTAATGCCACCCCCAACACGCGTCGCGCGATACACAATTACTACTATCACGCGTGTAAGGCCACATGCACTAACTTTTTTTTTCAGACGGACAGTGATTAAAAACACTAACCTTCCCAGAGTTAGGTTTTAAAATCCTGAAAAACGCTTATTAGAAAAGATGACATTAGATGGGTTTACGTTTGAAAACATTACAGTACCCAGACAGCACATCTTCGAAACAGGAGGTAGAAGAAATTGCATATTTTGAACGCAGCCACTTAGCTCTTTTAAATTTGTATATTTGGGTTCCTTAGGGCTTGCTGACAAAGAATATGTAAAACGTTACGCAAATAGTCTAGGAATTAATAAATTATAACCAAAATAAAATAGTGGGGATGCCTGACAGCATGAAATCATTTCTGCTCCTAAAATTTTTTTATAACGTGTTTGAAAAAACCTTACGTACGGAAATAGCCTACCATGTTAACTCCTAATTGATTGGAGCGCAACAAATATAAGACTAAACACGATTGGTCGGGCTATAAATACTATCTTGCGTTGTTATGGGAAACGAATAGAAGGGGTATTTTTTTTTAAAAGATGTGGAGACGTGGTTTCATTGGTTAGAGCTGCGAATATACACAATTCAGAGCGTTAGTTCGAGACCACTAGTTCAAATAAGATTGATGAAGCAACAGTGCGTTGAAGCCAGCTCATATTTTTGCTAAATAAAAGCCTGGAACATAAGCAGATGGGAATTTGTGCCAGTATTTGTGCCAGAATTCATTGCTAGTCAACGTATCTGTGTATTTCCATGAATTGTGGTAGGTTTGAAATATTCAATATCTTTTAATGAAAATTGAATGTAAATTGTTAATTTATGCCTGTATATATGTGTAGTTCAGTAGCGAACATGAGGAAAAGCCTATAATGCTCCAGCCTGAACAGAAGGTGTCGGAGGAAAGTAAAACGGCATGGAATGGCCAAACAGTACACTGACACCTAGATTATTGATTAGACAGAAATAATGCTGGAATTGCAGAGGCGTAGTAGCCATTAGGGAGGGAAATACTGGTATAAAGTATTTCAGATGAAGCTGACAGTTGGCCTAACGCTCTGAACTCAATGTTTGTGATGTATTGTGCTCAGTGTAGAACTAGAGTATCAATTAGTTATGAAGTAGAAGGTACATCCTTCTTGTTTTCAGGGACTGTGGTCTTAACGTTATTGAGCAGCACCTGGTCAGAGCTTTGCTGAATCCAGAGTCGGACAGCATACTCCTTGGTCCATTTAGCTATCAGTGAGGTGTCTCCAGAGCCCAGGGGAGAAATCGAGCAGAGGAGTCTTTTCCTGCCGCCATCACGCAAGATAAGCTGATGTGGCCAGCTGAGCTCAACATTATGTACCCCCATCTTAAAATGACAGTGTAAAATATAATCAAGAGGGGAATTTAATTGTTTTAATATCAGGAACTGAGAACATCTCCAATACTAGTTCCAATAAAGACAAACTATTGAAGTCATGATGACAAATACCAACAGAGCTTGAACAAAACAAAACCAGTATTACCTCATATTATTACTACACCACTGACACACATAGGATACTATTAAAAATACATGTCACTACAAGATTCATATTGATAAATTCTGTACATATAACTTGTAATTAAAATTGATTGTGACTCCTGGTTCCTTTGTATTTGAATCAGGACACATATACATTCATGACAGCAATGAATACATATTGTTATTTGAAAAGTTATCAGTGACTCCTTTAAGATATCCTTGTAGAGTGTTTTATGTATGTGAGTGTCACAGTGTTGTCAAGTGTAGTGGAATAAATTAAATTGTTTATCTGTCTGTTGTTGTTTTGACTTACACTTCATCATACACATACCCTAGACATATAACGTAGTCATCACACTATTCCAGAATAATTCTGACTGAGGTATACATATGTGGCAGCAAGTAAGGTTATATATAATACACTACTCTTATTAGATATATATACCTTCACAGCTGATCTCAGTCAGTACACTAAGTCCCCTATAAATATTTATAACATCCCACTTCACCACATGTATGTGTGTATGTATGTATGTATATATGTATATATGTATATATATGTATATATAAATATAAATAAATATAAATATAGAAATATATATAAATATATATAAATATATATAAATATATATAAATATAAATATATAAATATATAAATATATAAATATATAAATATATATATAAATATATAAATATATATATAAATAAATAAATAAATATATAAATATATAAATATATATATAAATATATATATAAAAGCAAGTATTAAATAGTCTTGCTCATACGTTTGTTTTCATACATCTAATGACTGAATAAACAATTATTTGTTTAGTTTAAAATAACATACAACAAATTTAATAGTCAATTAGTTCAACAAGTTAAAATAAGGATTAAATGGGGGTGAACGGTAAATTAAATTTTTCCTCACAGAGGTTGGATCGGGGCGCTTATGTGTCCGTGCTTTGCTGTTGCCTGTTGTCACGAAGTGGATTTAAGTTTATAGAGTTTGCCTGAATGAAAGCAAGACCCTAGTATGAGAAAGTCTGAGAAGATAGAATTTAGATGAAAAAATGACATGCCTGTGGACAGATGAGAATATTGGCTCAAGGGCTAGAACCAGGATTTGACTCTCCCCTTGCCGCTTCGTGACTTCAGAAAAAGCTATAGAATGATCCCCCTCTAACTACCTTCAAACACAAGGAGATAAGGTGTATAAAACGACCACAGACACCACTATACAGACAACATAGAGTAAGTATAGAGTGTAGAAGCTGATCCAGTATATATTATAGATAAATTTATTTTCACACAGAAATCATTAAAGTTTATCATACATCAATCAAAAAATTAGCATGCACTGTTGCACGGCCTAAAAACACAAAGGAACAATTAAATTAGATAGACACTAGAAAAACCCCAATCACATTCACTCTTTCTGTCACCCTGCTGGTTAGTGATTTACACAAATCTAATTTGGTGGGGCTGTCAACTTTAGCCTCCACTCTCTAACACTAATAAGATTTCTACTGTTGCCGTCCTGTTGCCTCTTCCTAAAAGAACGTCTACACAGCTTTCCACTTGTTAGGCGATATGCGCCACTAACTAACACCACTGGAAATGTTAAAATAATAGACTTGGCTTACAACGATGGCTCAGTGTCTATCCGTCAAATGGATACTGAACAGACCCTACTGGTCCTGTCTATTTTCTCCCTCCTTCTCTCTCTCTCCCTCTCCCTTTCTCTTTGGTTCAGTGTCTCTCTACCCTCGACGACTGATGATACGGTGACTCCGTTACGCTCTTCTCTCGTTACTTTCAGGACCCAGGTATTTTAACCCTATCGCCTGCTCCTGAAGTCGGTGATGATGCTGATGTTCGGGTACCAAGCATGAGGTGCTTGATTAACTGTCGAAAAAATAAACTTCTCGGCTGCTGAATAGCTTCTCTACTTCCCTCTCTTAACCCGCTCCGGATTTAGAGGAAAACCACCGCCTTGATTTCTGGCTGTATGCAATTTAAACCAGTCTCGCTGAAGAGTTGAACTTCACTGAAATAGACCATTTAGGTTATTTTCTTTTCGCTGCTGGCGATATCTCGAGTCCTGTGACCCCTGAGATATGTCCTGTTGCCGTGGGTAAGTTTGCATATGGGCAAATTTACGCTCCCCCCACTGTTCTGCCGTGACTCGCTGAAATTAAAAGAAAATGCGTCTATTTTATACCAACTCCAACATAACGCATCTCTAACCCATTAATCTTTATAACTCCCTTACTCAGTACTTCACTCGTCATGTACAACAATACATAAAATAATATTATCCACGTGGCACTTAAATCTCACTCCTCTTACTCCCCTTCTCTCGTTCTGCACAACGATACCTAAAATATTTCTACCCACGTGTCTCTCTATCTCACGCTCCTTCTATCCAACTTAAATCTGCCATGTAGGTAAACAAACCTCCCGACCTGTCTGACTCTTATCTTTTTCTGTTACGAATGGCTAACCACGTGTCTAAACATTTCAACTAGGGAACTCCTTTGTCCGAAATTCCGTGGTCTCCCTTTTAACACTACCCATGAGGTTTCCTACTTAAGCCCCAATTAAATGAAATCTCGCTATAGGAATAGTTTACTCCTCTAAGTAGTATAATTCACTTATAACATACATCTTTACCCTCCGACTGCATTCCTCACATTTAAGGCCTAATAAAATTAACGTACACACAATGGAGTTTCCAATAAAATTACATTTGTAAATACCCAGGGATAAATGGTGATTTTACACAACATTCTACAACTATGAACACACGTGTATCTCATAACTTCACACGCTCCTATCTACTGCCAAAATCCTAGAAAGACTTATGCACACTTTTACATTTACATCGTTCTGCAAAGATAATAATGGATGGCGCTACCATTTAAAACTTAAAGTTAATGACCCTGAAGAACTTTACTTAATGGCCGAGATTTCTCAAAGAACCCTCTAATAAGTAAAACGATAATAAAATTCCTACATACCAATTACCGCTGTTTTCCCCCGCAAAATGAAGACGATAAATAGGTAGCTTCACGGCTGGCAATTATTTCTTCAGATAGAGACTTGCCCACATTTTAACAACTGATTATATACAAGAGAAAAACCCCCGCGGATCGCCTACGCATCTGCTAAGTTATCCACTCGGGCCAATGGAACCGCTTAGAAAAATAAAATAACTAGCGACCTACGCCAATCAGATTTGAAAACAACGCGAAAACCGCGTGTCCAAAAATTTCGTCACGTTACGTGACGTTTCTGACGCGTCATACCGGCATGCACGAAAATAGCGATTTTCGTAAACAACGAAAATCTACGTGATCGCGGAAAATCAGAAGAAAGTAAAACTGGTGGGAGTGTGAAATGAACCCATTTAAATTACCAACACAAAAATACCAAACACGATATATATTCAAATGAGAAGAAACATGGCAAACACATATAGTTACAAAGTGAAGAAGAATGGTAAAAATCCCAAATAGAACAACAGAATTGGGCCTGTTGAAAGACAGAATTACAGTGCAGCATCACACCTGTGACAAAAAAAAAAACCTTAACTCCAGATGAGTCATGCAGCTGTGGTTCATCAATTCTGTGATGACGGAAGTCTTCTCCACACTCTCTTCCACTGTAGGCGGTTAAGATGGATGCTTTTCCCTCACAATAGCGGCGTGAATACCACAAATCGTCTGATGGCTTGTAACCACGAACCCAAAATTTTGGGAATACACAATCCCCTTGCACAGATTTAGACTGGACACAGCTCTGTATTAGATGCTTCGAAATCACTTTGGTATGGAAATTAGAGTTAATTCCTCTGACGGCAGATGTTCTGCGAAATCCTGGCCTGGGAACACTTTGGTTTAATTCCTCTATGACTTGGTCTGTGAAATAAGAGTTAATTCCTCTGACGGCGGATGTTCTGTCATATCACCTGGGCCTGGGAAAACTTTTGTTAAATTCCTCTATGACTTGTGATCAAATTCCTAGGATTCCAGTCTTGTTATTTAAAGTCCAGGCCCTTTACGTTTCCAGTCTTGTATTAAAAATGCGGGTTTACTTGTGAATTCCAAAGTTGCCCAATACTCGATCTGTTACGTATACTTGTGGAATTTCTAAGTCCAATGTCTCCTTTTTCTTTCTGGCTTTTAGGAGTCGCTTATATGACTTGTGCGCTGCAGTCTCTTTGTGTGATCTGTGTCTGTGTTTTCATCACACTATCACTAAGGAAATAATTCCCACACTCCTCCCAACCCCATGGGAACAACATCAAAATTTCAGCATTAAGACCTCCATAACTACCACCTGCCCCATGGGAGATCTGAATACTCTCCAAAGGAAAACAGCAGCATGTGACATTATTGAAGAACTATACCCCAGAGAAGCATGGATCCAAGTATATACTGATAGATCTGCAACCAGAGCAGTGAAGAACGGAGGCGCATGAGTTTATGTGGTCTATCCAGACAACGAAAACGATTCCACCTGTTTACCTACTGGAATATTCTGTTCAAACTACTCTGCTGAAGGACAGGCCTTAAGCATTGCTCCAGGAATAATAAATAACACAATAAGCCAATGTCAGCAGGTTTTAATCCTTACCGATGCAATGTCAGTTCTGCAAGCCCTCATCAGTGATAAACTGCCAGAGTTAAATAAAGCCCTATGCGAAGTAAATATCAAAAGAAGGGTAGTGCTACAATGGATACCATCACACTGTGGCATACCAGGAAATGAGAGAGCAGATACGTTAGCAGAAGAGGGAGCAACACGGGAACAACAAGAACAAACAATCACCTTCCAGGAAAAGAAGACCATTATCAAGGCCATCAGGAAAGTTGACCAACAAAGAGACAACTATCACTATCTTGATCGAGCAAAACAGGTGATCCTGTTCCGTATTAGAACAGGACATAACAGACTGAACAATCACTTATACAGACTGAGATTGGTCCCATCACCCCTATGTACGTGTGGACAGGCAGCACAGACAGCCGAACATATCATGCAAGACTGCCACATGCTTAGTCAACTGTGGACTGAACATTTTCCCACAGAGAAGCACATCCACACAAAGCTGTTTGGGAGTCTTGACGAACTTTCAACCACAGCAACATACATCCAGAGAACCGGACTTCTTGTGTAGACATTACTAAACAACAGCGAACGAGAAGAAGATCACACTATGTTCTCAGTTCTTAGTGCACATCGCAGATTGCACATCCGACTAGTGTGCCAATAAAATACATTGTATATTTCAGCTCCTCACAATGAACCAATCCAATCAATCTCGTTCAGCACTACATGGGTAGGGACGTTTTTTCAAATTCGAAAAATACTCTCACGTGTTTCACAATATTAAATTTAATAGCCAAGCGTGACCTCTTACAATGATGTCATATCGTTGCGTCAGACTTCCGCCGGCATCTTGTGCACAACTCATAAACACCATCTGTGAACTCATTTGATGTCCAGATGCTACCTATCGGCAATATTGTCTCTCCAGACAGATTATCGTGATAATCACACACAGGGATGGTCCCGTGAAACGATAAACGTATCTACCACCTGTGTAATCTGCCCACCTCAGACAGCTATCTAAGACAGACAATATTGGCTTCTATAGATGTTGATCAGGCGAGACCGTCTTTTCATGATAAGAATCTCGCCCGCTGACCGGTGATAATGACTGGGTATTGTTTCGATAATACCCCAGTTCACCTGGCGGAACGTAAATAAGTCTGAGGAGTGGTAAACAAGATAAAGACAGTCCCATAGCAAATATTTCCGTAGGGGAGTGGAGTGTTAGAGACTTCACCCTACTGATCCAGCATAGAAAGTAAATAACGTTGCACAAAATATGTCCCCATAATAATGACAGGGGAGAGAAAAATAAGAAAATATCCCTCGCACGGGAATGTAATGCAATCCTGCCGGAGTGGACTTGAGATCGCATAACCGTATCGTCACAGAGTACATCCTGGTTAAGACACAATGTCAGGATTTGGGTATCAGAACACTCTTATGTACCAGGGAGCTTCAACGAGATAGTCCAAGGTTAATGTGTGGTGTTGTATCACGCACAATCTCATCATTAAGCCATTTTTCTTCAGAGAAACAACAATTAATGCAGATGCTTACCATAACGTTTTAAGGGAATTTGTGGTACCACAGTTGGAAACCTGCAACCAACTATCACGTTCCAGCAGGATGTTGCACCACCTCACTGGGGACGAGCTGTTCGCCATTTCCTTGGTGAATCATGTCCAAATAGGTGGATTAGATGAGGGAGGACCAATTCCGTGGCCACATCGTTATCCAGTTATTACTCCCTTGGATTTCTTCTTATGTGCATATGTTAAAGATATAGTTTATAAGACTAAGGTTCGGGAGCATCAACGGCCTTAAGGAAAGAATGACTGACGTCATTGTCACCGTTGATAAAGCGATGTTAGAGCGAACGTGGATGGAAATTGAATACCGTCTTGATGTGATTCGTCAGACGAATGGTTCCCATGTTAAAGTTTACTATATTTTGTGAGAAAACTTTTATAATATTTTTTTAAATTATGCACCAAACAGCACAGAGCTATCTCTTCGTCTGTATTTTTAATAAATATTTTATTACACTTTGTGGACATTAGAAAACCCCAGGCATGTCACATTTTAATAAAGACTTACTGACCTCAGTACATTAAGCATACTCCAAAGAAGGTGTAGAAGCTGAAATTGTATTTGAAAACACATTCCTTCTCCGAGAAAATGAAGCATAAACACATGTCATCCTTATCTGTATCATAGCATTTCAAATTTTAAAATTCAATTTTCTCGGACTTAATTTTTGTGATATGACTAGTTTTTCCAATGGAGTAGTTTTATATATAAGCATATTTATTTTCTATTGCTTTGTTATTTTTTTATCGCCTGTTTCTTTTCCCACTTGCGTCTTCTTTTATTTTATTCTCCTGTTGAGCATTTCCTTTTGTTCTCACGGTATTTATGAATTAAATTTACCAACGTGACAGCATCTCGAAAAGCAGCAGCTGGGAGACTTTTTCAGGCCATAAATCGAGGATTCCTCAGCAAGAGAGAGGTTGGTAAAAAAACGAAGATGGCTGTATACCGCTCCACCTATGTCCCAGTCTTGACATATGGATGCGAGTCATGGGCAATGACTACAACCCATAAAAGCCAGATCCAAACCTCAGAAATGAGGTATCTAAGGAAGGTGGTTGAAGTAACAAGAAGAGACATGGTACGCAACCAGACGATACGTCAAGGCCTAAAATGCCACCCCCTACAGACCCAAGTAGAACAGTCCCAACTAAGATGGTTTGGCCATGTCTGCAGAATGGGAGAAGATCGGCTACCACGACAAGCATGGGAAACAAAGAGCCAAGGATCCAGACCCCGAGGACGACCCAGAGTCCGCTGGGAGGACAGCATTAGACAATCTTTGAAGGACCGAGGACTAGAATGGAACCAGGCCAGGAGGAAGACAGCCGATAGAATAGTCTGGCGCTCTCTCTTCCAAACCTCTACACCTCACGGTAGAAGGGGAACGACTAAGTAAGTAAGTAAGACAGCATCGATGCTTCAGCAAATTCATATCCTTTTCATTTTTATTTTTATGATTAAAATTAGTTCTCACTATCTTTCTCCCCCCCCCCCCCCCCCCCCCCCCTCCCGTATTGTTTGTAAATTCGGCCCTGACGAAGTTCTTACTATCGTAACGCAGAACGCTTCTTCATCCGTTATTTCGGCAAGACTCATGCAGCCTATTTTCGTTGTGTATATTATTCCTTTCGGCTTCACAAGACAGGCCATGTTCGGGAATCACAATGGTAAGAAAGTGGAGGCAAACCCAAGAATACATAGAGAGAAGTGAACACAGAAAATCTTCTACTTCTGCATTCAGTTTGTAAAAGGTCAAGGTAGTCCCATAGCAGATACTGCCGTATGGGAGTGAAGCGTTAGAGACTTACTAGGTCCACCATCGAGTGATGGGGTGACTAGTTCCCTTCCTCGCTGCCTTTTCCTTCCCTAACTGAAAGTCAGGTACCTATTTACAGCTGGGTAGACTGGAGCGTGTCAGTACCGTGATACAAACCCAGCACCTTTTCCGCGAGAGACCACTTATTCAGTTTGTAGTCACGCTAAATCTACAGGCCTATCGCCAGGACCAAGTTCACAGACTTTTCCAGGTCAGCGCGGCAGCCCCATAGCTTCTGCCTGAGCTCAGCACCCACTGGCCAGGTCAGGCGTCGTGGGTCAACATGGGTTGGGCAGTTTTGAAGAAAGTGTTCAGGGGTCTGGATTCTGGTTCCACGTGGACACTCATCCGTATGACAGAAGACAGACGTGAAATTGATGAGGAAGATATGGAAAAAAACATTGAGATGATGACACGCTGCAGGACTAATTAGAATATGTTTATCGTAGGCCTATGCTCCTTAGGGACAAAAGGGTATTGCTTGGTTGATTGACATTTATTCCTAAAGTGTGCCATGTTGGTCAGACCGAACGAAACGTCACATGCCGCAGAGAAGTAAGTTCTATACAATTATCTCACGACAGCGCGTGACAGAATTACTGCTTCGTCAGAAAGTTTTAACAATCGAGGGAAGCTCTTATGTTTTCTACTTGTAAACAGAACAGTCGCACTATTAATCATATTCTTTGTCCTCGTAGCTATAATCCCCCCATAATGAACAGAAATCATGAATACAGTAAGCACTGTGGCTCATAAAACCGAGACCGCAAAGCAGTTACCGTAAAGGTTTGGTAAACGATATAATCGGATTGCTGTGGAATGGCCTCAAAGATCTTCCCCGACACGCAATCTTTAGTTTGATGTCCGTGATTGTATTTTGCACGCTTTTGTGTGATACTCCGTTTCATCTACTTTGTTATGTCGGTAATGTTGAGTTTTATTTCATGCTATAGAACAGCCATAACCTATCGATGTATTATTATTAGATACTTAAAGTTATTTTCTGAAATTAGTTTTGCGTGTAGATTCTTCTGGAGTAAAAGAATAACATGTCTTTTCATTGCTATTTGTTATCTTCTAAATAAATAATATAATATATTTTCTAAATAAATAGTATAGTAAATCTTCTAAATAAATAGTATAGTATATCTTCTAAATAAATAGTATAGTATATCTTCTAAATAAATAGTATAGTATAGTTTCTGAAGTCTCTGAGGATGGACAGAAAGAATCGGACTACTGCTTCCTCAGGCATCGTAAGAGGTGACTAATATACGATTGTATGTGGAGCAGGTAATCTCATAATATTAAACAAGTTGTTAATTAAACTACTGCTGCAAGTAGTCCATTATTGCATTGGTGTAGGCTGTCTGCAAGGAGGGGGGGGGGGGGGGGGGCATCTTCAGTGGTGGCTCAATGCTTCATAAGGAGTAAAGAGAAATGAATAACTGAAGGAATGTAAACGGTACAAGGGGTTTTAAACAGTTGTTATTTGCTGATGGCTTGTTAAGTTTCACAGTAACGGCACACGACTACAAGCACGTGATTCTTCTGAACACCCATCACCTCAACAACATAAAGTTGAACACGTAGAGAACAGAAATATTAGCGGAACGTCAAGAGCCAGCTAACGAAATATAGGGAAGTATCACATTCAGTTATTACAAAAAAATAAAGTCCTATAGCAGATACTACCGTGGGTGGAGTGACGTTTTAGAGACTTCACTTTACCAGGTCCAGCTTTATTTATGAGGTGGGGTAATCAGTTCCCTTCCTCGCTGCCTTTGTCTTCACTAACTCAAGAACAAAGTCAGGTACCCTTTTACAGCTGGAAAGACTGGAGCGTGACGCTAACAGATTCTGTCCTGGAACCCGCTAACCTTTCCGCAAGAGTAAAGCATTCTCACTGCTTAGTAAATCGGACATTCAAACTTGTAGTTAAAGACAAGAAAATGGCAGCATATACAGTCTATGACAAAACACGAGGATTTCTTTCACAGATTCCAAGATAAACTTGCTCTACTTTCCAAGGTTTCCCTGGCTGTGGACTTTGGTATTTTAAAACTCAATAAATCTCAATAAATTGTTTTAAAATATCTTCCGATCCAACATTTATGGAATTGTATTTCCATTTTACTGAGCTGAAGAAAAAAAAATATGAAATTATAACATATTCTTAAAGTCCATTTAAAAACTAAACATAATAGACTGTTCAAAAAAAGAAACGCATAGCTATCCGAGGGCGCGTTTTTATGAGTTTGTAAGTAAAATTTGGTGCTAGGGTATATAAAAACCAGCCTCAAATGCTCTTTACAGTGTCAAATGCACGTGTTGACCTGAATTGCTTTCGTTTTTGTAATCGTTACAACGCAGTGGTCAATAGTGTTTATGACGCAATTTTTGACCACAGCTCATGTTGCGCGCACGTGAAAGCAACAAAATTTGGGGTGAACACTATTCACTGACTACGCAACTGAATAACGCTACACACAAAAAATTCAGTTCATTTTCAAGCAGACATTTATGGCGTCTCTATCGATAAATTTAAGGAACATTGCTATTGGCCGACTGCACGCAGGCGAAAGTCAAAGTCAGGTTGCAAGGCATCTAAACGTGCATCAGAGTACCATCAGTCGACTTTGGCACCGGTTCCAAGCCACTGGCTCAGTTGAAGACCGGCATCGCAGTAGACGACCCAGAGTGACAACAGCAGCGGAGGATCGCTTTATCCGGCTTCGTCACCTCAGAGACCGGTTTACAACAGCTTCCTCAACTGCCCAGTCATTGCCTGCAGGACGTCATGTGTCTGATCAAACTGTCCGGAATAGACTGCATGACGCTGGACTTTATGCACAACGACCTCACCGAGGACCTGTCCTTACGCGCCGCCATCGCCAAAATCGACTTCTTTGGGCCAACCAGCATCGTCCCTGGGCAGCTGACAATCAATGGAGACGTGTCTGGTTTAGTGACGAATCTTTCTTTTTTGTTGCAGCGTCATGATAGACGGCGTATGTCTACCGTAGGCGAAATGAACGTTTTGCCCAAAATTGCGTTGATGAAGCTCCGCCGCACGGTGGTGGAGGTGCAATGGTGTGGGAATGATCAGTTACAACGGAAGGAGTCAATTCATGCACATGAACCCTAAGGTCTGACCAACGTTGCAAACTGCCAACAATTACTCACCCTGGCCATCCCTAGTCTGCCAGACATGATCGGCTGACCTAGAGGCGGGATTCATCACCCTCCATAAAATTGACTTGCTAGACAGGAGGGGAAACGGTGTTGTGTCAAAAAACGGAAAAAAAAATATGACTGGAAAGGCTAAAAGAGAAAATTCAAAGCCAATCGAAAGGATCTAAAAAGGAAAGGCACTTAAGGGGAGGGGGGGGGGGGGGAAAGTTGCAGCCATACCAAGGGAAAAATAAGAACGGGGGGAATTCGCATCCATCCCCCCAGAGATGCGAAAAATTTCGCTGGGGGATGCAAGAAGGAGGTTTTAAATTTACTAACGGAAAAGTCCGTGACGCCAAAAAATTCGTGAATTGACTAATGAACGAGGATACGGAATTGGAGGATTTTTGCGATACCAAGCGCTTGATTTGAATTTGGCGGGATAAAACGCGGATTTTAGGAAAATTACAAAAAAATTAAAAAAGTGTAATTTTTTCTTAATATTAATGTTAGGAATATAAAAATTAGCTGGCCGGATGGCCTATTCTGAGCAATGCAATAATATGATCTTAGTTTTAAAAACGGATAGATAATATTGAAGATAATGACAAAAGACAGTGTAGTTTACATCATCGTGAACAGACTGCCTTGAAAAAAAAAAGGTCTCGTTTTTTGCAACAAAACACGACACCTTGGGAACACGGTGTAAAGGTTAAATCTACTTATTATGGAGGAGAGGGTTTTTGAGCGGTAGCTGTGTCTAAATATAACTTTTTACGACAAAATTTTAAGGGGAGAGAAAGGTTGCTTCAAAAATCAAGCACATTTTTTTTAGAAACACAAGTAGAGACGGACAGACTAACAGATAACCATCCATACTTGACTGAAGCATGACTGAAATGACTTTAGTATAGAAATTTGAAATTTAAAGTACAACTAGGCAGTGATTGGCCACAGACAATCATATCATTAGCGCTCTCGCAGAGTGTGTGTGGCGAAAGTGTGGGTCATTCCTCAATAGTTGTTCAGTGTTAGACACAGATTTTAAAGTGTGGTGTTTGCCCATATGAAAGACAGTGAAGAAATTTAGGGACGCCATACTATAGCCAGCAGCTCAGCTGAGTTTTGCTAGCAATTCTGTGTTATGTATTCATAATCTGGTAAGATTGAAATTATTTCTATGTATATTTTGAATATTGTTTCATGTTCGAGTGATTTGATACTGCCATATCATAATCTAGCCTTACAAACAAGTAGGGATTTTGCTCTAGACCCCCCGCCCAAGTCAGGGTCTAGGGACCAACAAGGTACATAAACTACAGCAAGGCTTATGCAAGATAGATCAAACGTTGAACCAGATTACCTATCTTCTTTTAGGGCCGACAACTAATAAATATTTTTCAGAATCTATAGTCTGGGAGGATCTATCTGATGTAAACCCACCATGGTAACTGTGCTGTTTGGTCAGAGAGATCTGACCTGTCTGTATGATGTGGTTGTTGTGTCAGTGTTGTGTCCAGACGTGGGTATAGAATAGATTTTGACACATAGCCCATACTTTGATTGCAGAGCTGTGAGTTTTCTATCGACAACAAAGCAGAGTCTATTCGGTGGGTGACTTTACTCGAGTGTGTGTGTGCAGATGTTGTGACAGAGACCACCATTATTGCCCGCCAGCACGGAGAGGTGGGACCGCAAGTTTTCAGCACCAGAGCTACAAAAAAGATGAGTGAGCCTCTGGTCTGCTGGACATTCACCAACTATTGGTAGTGACTAATATCCCCATAAAAATTCCCACCATTTTCTGGACATTGTGTAGTCAATATAGACAGGTGTGATGAGGCCACCCCAACAGCACAAACAGTAAATATCCTCCCAAAGAGATGACTACTCGAACTTTTTTAATAAAACTAACTAGTCTAGTACTTAAATATGTTCGCTATTGCATTTTATTATGTAACATTCCATGCATTTTTTTCATAAATTTTCAATCCTTCCCTTTATTTTTTTTAAAACTGTTCTGGTCACATAAAACTTGATCCTGATCAAATAATGTAATATAATTATATCAAAGGGACGTGAGTTAGTTTTCAGTGATTTTAATCACTTGTTAATCTTATTAAGTATGTCTTAAACAACCATTTATGCTACAACCACATTACACATCATTACCCTAGACACTTTACGTAGCCACATTCATTAAGAAAAAAAATTAAGTGTGAGGTCGTAGTGGTAGCAAGAAAGGCCTTCTGATGATTCTCAACTACATTTTATCTCAGGAGCCTTCACAGCTGGCCTCATACAAGTTACATGTAGTAATAACACCATCATACAATACCATCAATACCACTACACAACTGTCAATTGATTGGTTGAACCTTAAGGTATTCTTGTGTGCAATTTGAACAATTAACTCATTAAATTAAAAAAGTTATTGAATGTCAAAAGTATGGCTATGTGTGTGCCTTCAGTAGCTATGCGTTTCTTTTTTTGAACAGTATACTTTAACCTGTTTAACTCTTCTCGTAACAATAGAAAACCCAAGCGTGTACAAACGGTGTGCGTACAACTGGCTGGAAAAATAAAAACGTTTTTTAACCTCATTCTTTTTTTTTCGTTCACATGTAACATCTATTTCTCTAATTAAAGTCTCCGTCTGTCGTAGCATCTCTCATCGCCACACAGTTTCTTCCTCAAACACATTGGTAAAAGTTATGTTGACAATATGCTCCTCTTGTGGAGCCAAAGTCTGTTCCTTTACTTTGATAAAACTACATTTGCAGCTTCAACTATGTCCGAACATGAGAATGCAAGTAGAAACGGCTCAATAGCTGCATACAGCTTGGAATATTTTGTAGCAGTATTTACGTTGTTCCAGTAGTCACTGAGGCTTTTATTTTTGAACAATGAATTAGCTTCCAGATCCACACACGTCAACCGGTTCACTTTGTAGATGAAATTCAATAACTGCATTTTCTATTTCTACATTAAACGATGTAACAATCCAGTCAGCTACATGCATTTCTCCAAGTCGTCGGAACGTATTTGAAAGTCTTCCTTAATTTTTCAAGATGATTTACGGCAAGATATGAAATAAATATTTAACCGCCCACATGAGAATGGATGTAGAGGCAGTTACTGCAGTTACTGCAGTACTGAGGTGGCTGTCTAAAACTCCATCAAGCAGGGTAGTTATATTGTCAGTCTCTCAAGCCATGCTTCGGAAAGTTCAGAACGGATGGCTGCGGCAGGAATGGAAAACATCAATAGAATCCTCAAGTCTTCAAGAACTGGTCATGCAGGGGTACGTGGCAATGAGATAGCTGGCAGACTGGCCTCGAGAGCACCCATAGTGGGGACACTGGACATGGATAAGGGAGAGATACTAAGGGCAATTAATGATCGCCTGCTAAATAATGACACTGCAATGGATGAACCAACAAGGCTGAGACTGTTGGAGTTTGGCATCAAACGTGGGACTAGCAGAAAGGGACGTGAGAGAGGATGCATCCGTCGTATGTACAACCAGCATGCTACAGGTACAATTAGCATTCATACTAGTCTACATTTGCTGAGGGAGACTGAGCGCCTATGGGTTTGCCAGGAGTGCAGTGATGTCGATTCTGATTAACAGTAACAATAACCACCCACAAGAACACTTCCAAAAGTAAAATTGAGTCACAGCAGGCATTTATATTTCTTATATGATTGTCAACTTTCGACCCCTAAAGCGTAACTGACCTCCTATTGACAGTCTGAGGCTTATCGACCTCCTCGATATAGATATCGACCCTTTTGGGATCGATAACGACAACTTTCGGGATCGCTGTTTAAGAATTTTCACTTCGACTGAATATGACTTATTGAAGAATATGTTTAAGAATGTCCGCTGTGACTGAAATCATGTCGAACGTGTTGTGAGGAGATTGAAACATGGGATGCTATGCTCGTATGTAGAATGACACGTGAAGATAAACCTTTGTTCGTAATGATGTTCTACTGGAACTAATACATTTATGTCAGAATCATTACACGCTGACAAATGCATGGCATTAGATGTGCAGATCGAGTTGTCGCTTATTCATCGCCGTTGAAGTACGCTGTTGAGCTCAACATTCCACACTGTTGAAATATTTTGTTAAAGGCAAACCTTTTTAGCTGTAGGCAAACCCAGAAGTTGTTGGGATCTACTTTGGAAACACTGAGCTATCTAAAGATCTACTTTGATAAAATCATGTCTTGTTGTCATGTTTCATAGTATTTGGAATTGGGAATAAGGGCAGTCTATATATAATTTAGTCATAGACTGGGTGATGCGCCAGACAACAGAGGGCAGTCCATGAGGAATAAGATGGACTACATTTTCTACATAGGAAGATCTGGAATATGCAGATGACATTGCACTGCTAGCACATTCACATCAACACATCCTGGAAAAAACTGATAGACTTAATAAGTATAGCCAGCAGGTGGGCTTGAACATCAACCTAAAGAAGACAGAGGTCATGACGCTCAATGTGAGCAACCCTGAGCCCATATCAGTAAGGAATCAGCAACTGGAACAGACAGATGCCTTTACATACCTACGATGCATAGTAACACCAGACGGCGGAGCAAGCACAGACATCAACAACAGAATGAACAAAGCAAGAACAGACTTTTTTTAGTCTAAACAACATCTGGAAGTCCTCTCAGTACAGCACAAGCACAAAATTAGGATTATATCAGAGCTGTGTGCTTTCTGTGCTTCTCTATGGTGCGGAGAGCTGGAGAGTTACAGAGAAGGAAATGTCGAAATTGTCCTCTTTTCACACAACATGCCAAAGAAAAATTCTCCGAATCTTTTGGCCGAATATCATCACCAACCAAGATCTGCTTACTCGGAGCAAGCAAGAGGACATGCACACCATCATAGCTGGCAGACGCTGGAGCTGGGTTGGCCATGTCCTCAGAAGAGACCCCGATGCCATCACAAGAACAGCTATGCTATGGACCCCTGAAGGAAAACGAAAGAGAGGCCGACCAAAAACAACTTGGCGGAGGACTGTGGAGGCTGAGATGCAAAGAATGAACCAGAGTTGGGGCACTGTACGAAGGATGGCCGCCGACCGAGCAAAGTGGAATCAATTTGTTGTTGCCCTACAAGACGCCACTAGGCGTAATGGCCACTGACTGCTTTGATGGTCGGCGGCTAAGGATCAAAGAAGAAGAAGAGAAGATCTATAATTTACACACATCAGCCAGGTGCTGGTTTATGCAAGTCCATCAACAGAGCGGTGGACAATTCAAACTAAATGATATTTAAGCAAACGTTAATTTCACTTCAAAGAAGAGAGCGTATTCCTGTCATATCCACCTCATAAATAAAGTGAATTTTAGTAAACTAGGTCGAAGGTTTTCTCTTGCAACGCCAAAACAAGTAGCTTTAATTATTATTGAAATGCCGGCAGTTGGTGGCTAGTGGGAAGTTTCCCTACAATTGTCTCATTTTTCCTCCTCTGTCACCTAAAGATCTACCAAATCATTCCTCGGGATCTAACGGTAGGTAATGATCGACCGGTTGCCCACATCTGCTCTAGAAGATGATAACATTTGAACCTGTCGGAAAGTTCTTGACATTATCTGGGAATTTAACAGAAAATAAACATAACTTTTGATCACAGTTTAGCCAGACTATAAAATAAATACATTTAACATACAAATGTGCCAGTCAGACAGATAAAGGGTTAATAAGCGATAGAAAAAGTCTATATTACAAGTACTAATGTTATTTTATGTTCCGTAGATTAAAAGTTAAGGAGAAAACGTTGCCATTTTCTGAATCAGAGTAAATTTAATATTTTATCTGAAATAAAAGACAATATATAATTCATTCATTACCCCCTGAGTTAATGAAGGAACAGGGGCCTTCAACGCCAGTACGCAAAATCCTCCTGTCACGTGTCATAAGGTCAAGGTCTTTCCGTGTCTTACTCAAAATTGTCATTTCTGTCTCCGGCTCTCTTCTCCGTGTGTCTCCACCCGGTCTACGTCTGCTTCTTATACCCTGAGATTACAGAACAATGATGCCTGGTAACAAGGCCCTATCTACGGCCCTGCCTGGTAATGTTATCTGTAGGGTTCCTCAATTTGTGTCCTATCCGTCGCCAGCGTCATATTCTCATCTCTTGTTCCACTGGAACTTACCTAGTTCTTGTCATCTGTGTCACGAGGGTAACCTTGTATATGTTGATATTTTGTTGTGATTTTTTTTTTTTTTTTTTTTTTGTAGCTTGAATGTTTAACAGGATGGACTAGCCGGTCCCATGTTCAACCTCCTTTAGCCGCTTTATTTTTTTTTACGAGTTGCATAATAGGTTACCGCGTTAAAACATTTTTCTGAATTTCGGGTCTCTGTAAGACGCGGGTGGTAAAAGACATTGTACACCCTCATTTCAGACCATTTGGGAATGAACGCAACATTTTTTCTCTTTTAAGATTGTATTTTATTGTATTTATTTGTTTTTCCAACGAACAATTACACGATTTTCCTCGGTCAGAATAGATGAAAATATCACTTCAGTGTGTAGATTATATTTTCTAAACGTGTCTTCATTAATATATTTTCTGTGATGTCTTCTAAACATCCTATGTATGAAACAGTAAAACCCCTTGGTTAAGTTAAATATGTTCTCTAGCGCTGTCAAGACAAGGAATTAAGGGGAGATTATAATGACAGGATCCAAGACAGACATGTTCGCAGGTCTACAATACCCAATACTTTGATCTGTTCGGAGTTAGGCCAAAACTCGTTCTCTCACAGGAGATCGAATGCATGACCGCGTGCGAGTGTCAAGGCAGTCCTTTGCTATCGGGAGGAACAGGTATCTCATTAGTAAAAGCTAATCACAGGAACAATCGGATTTAATTACCCGCGACCAGCGTTTTCCCTGACAGTAAGCAGCCAAAGCCTAAAGTATGGGCGCGTGAGCACAATTAGACAAGACCTAAGCCTATTAAAACGGTAACATATTAGGTTGATTTCGGATATTTTCAGCTGATGACAAACTGATTTGGGGATCAGTTTTGTTACGTTCGTGCACCTATCCCCTTGTTCTCTAATAATTTTCCAGCATTTCACTCTTTTCTCATCTTTTAGCCAGTCATCGCGCAGATTGTTCAGCTTTACTGTGAAATAAAAATAATCTTGAATCAGCTTTCGACTTGTGTAAGACGCACGAGTTCGGTGTTGTATAGGAATGTACGCACAATGCATAATTTGTATTGCTGCTTTTATGTTAAAATGGTGTTCGAAATTAACATCACTTCACTTGTCTGACGTTGGAAAATCTTCTGTTGTAACACGCTGTATATAGTTTCCTATCACCAGTGTATATATATATATATATATATATATATATATATATATATATATATATATATATATATATATATATATATATATATATATATATATATATATATATACTGAAGCACATTAAAAACGCACCACCTGTATAATCCAGGAACAGAGTGTGAAATGTAAATATAAGTGTGTACAAGTTTACATATTTGGAATCTTTATTCATTTTCCTATGAATCCATGCTGGTCATTAATTTGTACATTTGATTGTTATGAAATTCATTGCATTCTGTGCAGGCAAGGGAGAAAACCAAAAATACAAAAAAATGCACGTGCGTTATCCTGCTGGAGAAGCTGCAAGTCTGGATAAATTGTGAACGCAGGAGCAACCAGTGCATCCAGAACCTCATCTCGATATGTCACAGCATTAACATTTCCACGGAAGACGTGAAGAGGCAAGCGATGGTGAAAACTGAATCCTCCCCAAATGTGAATACTGCCACCTCGAAATCGGTTGACACAGCAATCTGCAAAGCGCTCTTCACACCGTCGCTAAATCCGCATACGTCCATCTGCAAAGGATATGTTGAATCTGTTCTCGTCTGTGAATAGGACAGCATTCCACTGCAGTCTAGTCCATCTGATATGTTGCTCTGCCCATTGCAGGCGCTGCTAACGATGTCTGTGAGTCAAGTTTGGCCCAACATAAGGTCGTCTTGCAGTAAGGCCTGCAATGGGCAGAGCAACATATCAGATGGACTAGACTGCAGTGGAATGCTGTCCTATTCACAGACGAGAACAGATTCAACATATCCTTTGCAGATGGACGTATGCGGATTTAGCGACGGTGTGAAGAGCGCTTTGCAGATTGCTGTGTCAACCGATTTCGAGGTGGCAGTATTCACATTTGGGGAGGATTCAGTTTTCACCATCGCTTGCCTCTTCACGTCTTCCGTGGAAATGTTAATGCTGTGACATATCGAGATGAGGTTCTGGATGCACTGGTTGCTCCTGCGTTCACAATTTATCCAGACTTGCAGCTTCTCCAGCAGGATAACGCACGTGCATTTTTTTGTATTTTTGGTTTTCTCCCTTGCCTGCACAGAATGCAATGAATTTCATAACAATCAAATGTACAAATTAATGACCAGCATGGATTCATAGGAAAATGAATAAAGATTCCAAATATGTAAACTTGTACACACTTATATTTACATTTCACACTCTGTTCCTGGATTATACAGGTGGTGCGTTTTTAATGTGCTTCATATATATATATATAAAGCTAGCAATACCAAATAATGCATTAGGTGCGTACATTCCTATTACAACACCGAACTCCGTGCGTCTTACTCAATTTCGAAAGCTGATTTCATGATTCTTTATTTATTCACAGGTAAAAGCTGACCAAATCTGCGCGATGACTGGCTAAAAGATGAGAACAAGAGAGAAAGGCATTGTACAATAATTAGAGAAACAAGGGGATAGAGTGCACGAACTGTAACAAAACAGAACCCCAAATCAGTTTGTCCATCAAGACTGAAAAATCATCCGAAATTAACCTAATATGTTACCGTTTTTAATAGGCTTAGGTCATGTCTAATAGTGTCTCACCGCGCCGCGCCCATACTTTAGGCATTGGGCTGCTTACTGTCAGGGGAAAACTCTGGTCGCAGGGTAAATTTAACTCCGATTGTTCCTGTGATTAGCTTTACTTAATTAAAATTCCTGTTTCCCTCGGCGATAGCAAAGGACTGCCTTGTACACTCGCCAACGCGGTCATGCATCGAACTCCTGTGAGAGAGAACGCGTTTTTGGGCTAACACCGTGACCTATCAAAGTATTGGTGTAATGTAAGACCTAGCGAACATTGTCTTGACTTGGATCCTGTCCATTATAATCTCCCCTAAATATTCCTTGTCCCTATGACAGCGCTAGAGAACATATTTAAAGCTTAACCAACGGTTTTTTACTGTTTTTTACATACATAGTATGTTTAGAAGACAATCACAGAAAATATATTAATGAATACCACGTTTAGTAAATATAGATCTACACCCACTGAAGTGAATTTTTTCACTCGATTCTGACCGAGGAAAATCTATTTAGTATAGAAATGATGTGCTCTGCCTTAACTCGTTGTTGAACTCCACTCAAACATCAATTCATGACTGGTTGTCATACTTAGTAGATGCCTTGTAAAGAAAGTACCGAGAGATAATCTAAAGAAAAGATAGTCAGCTTATGTTTTTAGACAAACAAAGCATGCATCGCGACAAAACAAACCATACCAATAAATTATGACCAAAACCATAAGTGGCATAATAAATTGTGCAGCCATTTATACTTTTACGCACACACATATTAACTAACTTATAATATAGTCGTGTATGGCCAGTGTAATTATTAACGTTTGCAACACCAAATAAACAACCATACAATACAATCTACCAAGAGAAAAAATGTTGCGTTCATTCCCAAATGGTCTGAAATGAGGGTGTAAACAATGTCTTTTTACCACCCGCGTCTTACAGAGACCCGAAATTCAGAAAAATGTTTTAACGCGGTAAACCTATTATGCAAAAAACTCGTAAAAAAAAAATAAAGCGGCTAAAGGAGGTTGAACATGGGACCCGGCTAGTCCATCCTGTTAAACATTCAAGCTACAAAAAAAAAAAAAAAAAAAAAAAAAAAAAACAAAAAAAAAAAAAATCACAACAAAATATCAACATATACAAGGTTACCCTCGTGACACAGATGACAAGAAACTAGGTAAAGTTCCAGTGGAACAAGAGATGAGAATATGACGCTGGCGACGGATAGGACACAAATTGAGGAACCCTACAGATAACATTACCAGGCAGGGCCGTAGATAGGGCCTTGTTACCAGGCATCATTGTTCTTGTAATCTCAGGGTATAAGAAGCAGACGTAGACCGGGTGGAGACACACGGAGAAGAGAGCCGGAGACAGAAATGACAATTTTGAGTAAGACACGGAAAGACCTTGACCTTATGACACGTGACAGGAGGATTTTGCGTACTGGCGTTGAAGGCCCCTGTTCCTTCATTAACTCAGGGGTAGGGGTAATGAATGAATTATTATATTGTCTTTTATTTCAGATAAAATATTAAATTTACTCTGATTCAGAAAATGGCAACGTTTTCTCCTTAACTTTTAATCTACGGAACATAAAATAACATTAGTACTTGTAATATAGACTTTTTCTATCGCTTTATTAACCCTTTATCTGTCTGACTGGCACATTTGTATGTTAAACGTATTTATTTTATAGTCTGGCTAAAACTGTGATCAAAAGTTATGTTTATTTTCTGTTAAATTCTCAGATAATGTCAAGGAACTTTCCGACAGGTTCAAATGTTATCATCTTCTAGAGCAGATGTGGGCAACCGGTCGATCATTTACCTACCGTTAGATCCCGAGGAATGATTTGGTAGATCTTTAGGTGACAGAGGAGGAAAAATGAGACAATTGTAGGGAAACTTCCCACTAGCCACCAACTGCCGGCATTTCAATAATAATTAAAGCTACTTGTTTTGGCGTTGCAAGAGAAAACCTTCGACCTAGTTTACTAAAATTCACTTTATTTATGAGGTGGATATGACAGGAATACGCTCTCTTCTTTGAAGTGAAATTAACGTTTGCTTAAATATCATTTAGTTTGAATTGTCCACCGCTCTGTTGATGGACTTGCATAAACCAGATCACCTGGCTGATGTGTGTAAATTATAGATCTTCTCTTCTTCTTCTTTGATCCTTAGCCGCCGACCATCAAAGCAGTCAGTGGCCATTACGCCTGGTGGCGTCTTGTAGGGCAACAACAAATTGATTCCACTTTGCTCGGTCGGCGGCCATCCTTCGTACAGTGCCCCAACTCGGTTCATTCTTTGCATCTCAGCCTCCACAGTCCTCCGCCAAGTTGTTTTTGGTCGGGCCTCTCTTTCGTTTTCCTTCAGGGGTCCAAAGCATAGCTGTTCTTGTGATGGCATCGGGGTCTCTTCTGAGGACATGGCCAACCCAGCTCCAGCGTCTGCCAGCTATGATGGTGTGCATGTCCTCTTGCTTGCTCCGAGTAAGCAGATCTTGGTTGGTGATGATATTCGGCCAAAAGATTCGGAGAATTTTTCTTTGGCATGTTGTGTGAAAAGAGGACAATTTCGACATTTCCTTCTCTGTAACTCTCCAGCTCTCCGCACCATAGAGAAGCACAGAAAGCACACAGCTCTGATATAATCCTAATTTTGTGCTTGTGCTGTACTGAGAGGACTTCCAGTTGTTGTTTAGACTAAAAAAAGTCTGTTCTTGCTTTGTTCATTCTGTTGTTGATGTCTTTGCTTGCTCCGCCGTCTGGTGTTACTATGCATCCTAGGTATGTAAAGGCATCTGTCTGTTCCAGTTGCTGATTCCTTACTGATATGGGCTCAGGGCTGCTCACATTGAGCGTCATGACCTCTGTCTTCTTTAGGTTGATGTTCAAGCCCACCTGCTGGCTATACTTATTAAGTCTATCAGTTTTTTCCTGGATGTGTTGATGTGAATGTGCTAGCAGTGCAATGTCATCTGCATATTCCAGATCTTCCTATGTAGAAAATGTAGTCCATCTTATTCCTCATGGACTGCCCTCTGTTGTCTGGCGCATCACCCAGTCTATGACTAAATTATATATAGACTGCCCTTATTCCCAATTCCAAATACTATGAAACATGACAACAAGACATGATTTTATCAAAGTAGATCTTTAGATAGCTCAGTGTTTCCAAAGTAGATCCCAACAACTTCTGGGTTTGCCTACAGCTAAAAAGGTTTGCCTTTAACAAAATATTTCAACAGTGTGGAATGTTTGAGCTCAACAGCGTACTTCAACGGCGATGAATAAGCGACAACTCGATCTGCACATCTAATGCCATGCATTTGTCCAGCGTGTAATGATTCTGACATAAATGTATTAGTTTCCAGTAGAACATCATTACGAACAAAGGTTATATCTTCACGTGTCATTCTACATACGAGCAAGCATCCCATGTTTTCAATCTCCTCACAACACGTTCGACATGATTTCAGTCACAGCGGACATTCTTAAACATATTCTTCAATAAGTCATATTCAGTCGAAGTGAAAATTCTTAAACAGCGATCCCGAAAGTTGTCGTTATCGATCCCAAAAGGGTCGATATCTATATCGAGGAGGTCGATAAGCCTCAGACTGTCAATAGGAGGTCAGTTACGCTTTAGGGGTCGAAAGTTGACAATCATATTAAGAAATATAAATGCCTGCTGTGACTCAATTTTACTTTTGGAAGTGTTCTTGTGGGTGGTTATTGTTACTGTTAATCAGAATCGGACATCACTGCACTCCTGGCAAACCCATAGGCCGCTCAGGTCTCCCTCAGCAAATGTAGACTAGTATGAAATGCTATTGTACCTGTAGCATGCTGGTTGTACATACGACGGATGCATCCTCTCTCACGTCCCTTTCTGCTAGTCCAACGTTTTGATGCCAAACTCCAACATCTCAGCCTTGTTGGTTCATCCATTGCAGTGTCATATATTTAGCAGGCGATCATTAATTGCCCTTAGTATCTCTACCCTTATCCATGTTCCAGTGTGTCCCACTATGGGTGCTCTCGAGGCCAGTCTGCCAGCTATCTCATTGCCACGTACCCCTGCATGACCAGTTCTTGAAGACTTGAGGATTCTATTGATGTTTTCCATTCCTGCCGCAGCCATCCGTTCTGAACTTTCCGAAGCATGGCTTGAGAGACTGACAATATAACTACCCTGCTTGATGGAGTTTTAGACAGCCACCTCAGTACTGCAGTAACTGCAGTAACTGCCTCTACATCCATTCTCATGTGGGCGGTTAAATATTTATTTCATATCTTGCCGTAAATCATCTTGAAAAATTAAGGAAGACTTTCAAATACGTTCCGACGACTTGGAGAAATGCATGTAGCTGACTGGATTGTTACATCGTTTAAATGTAAGAAAATAGAAAATGCAGTTATTGAATTTCATCTACAAAGTGAACCGGTTGACGTGTGTGGATCTGGAAGCTAATTTCATTGTTAAAAAAAATAAAAGCCTCAGTGACTACTGGAACAACGTAAATACTGCTACAAAATTATTCCAAGCTGTATGCAGCTATTGAGCCGTTTCTACTTGCATTCTTCATGTTCGGACATAGTTTGAAGCTGCATAATGTAGTTTTAATCAAAGTAAAGGAACAGACTTTGGCTCCCACAAGAGGAGCATATTGTCAACATAACTTTTTTTACCAATGTGTTCTTTGAGAAGAAAACTGTGTGGCGATGAGAGATTGCTTACGACAGACGGAGACTTTAATTAGAGAAATAGATGTTACATGTGAACGAAAAAAAAAGAATGAGGTTAAAAAAAACGTTTTTATTTTTCCAGCCAGTTGTACGCACACCGTTTGTACACGATTGGGTTTTCTATTGTTACGAGAAGAGTTAAACAGGTTAAAGTATACTGTTCAAAAAAAGAAACGCATAGCTACTGAAGGCACACACATAGGCCTATACTTTTGACATTCAATAACTTTTTTAATTTAATGAGTTAATTTGTTCAAATTGCACACAAGAATACCTTCAAGGTTCAACAATCAATTGGACAGTTTGTTGTAGTGGTATTGATGGTATTGTATGATGGTGTTATTACTACATGTAACTTGTATGAGGCCAGCTGTGAAGGCTCCTGAGATAAAATGTAGTTGAGAATTATCAGAAGGCCTTTCTTGCTACCACTACGACCTCACACTTAATTTTTTTTTTTTCTTAATGAATGTGGCTCCGTAAAGTGTCTAGGGTTATGATATGTAGTGTGGTGTAATAGGTTATAGATATACCCACAGATATTTAACAAGACTAATAATATTAATAAATGTTAAAATACACTGAACTAACTCACGTGTGTACAATTTTTGCTATAATTATATTACATTTATTGTTCTTGATCAAGTTTTTACAGTGACCAGAACTTGTTTTTAAAAGAAGGTATTTTCTGATAAAATATTGCCATTGTTAAATTATATTACAACAATTAAAAAAAATTCAGGTGTGATCATGTTTTATTTACGGTTTTAAGGGGGGGGGGGGGGGGTTGTGGGGTTTGGGGGGGGGGGGCAATGGAGCGTGAAATTGGGGGGGGGGGGGGGGGGGGGGGGGGGGGGGGGGGGGGGGGGTTTTAAGAACAAGTATGCATGGAATAGTTTAAATATGAAAAATAATCGATAGCTCATCAAGTGGGGGGTAGTTTAAGTTACTGGAAAACTTGTTATGGTTTTATTAAAAAAAAGTTCGAGAGTTTGTAGCCAGTCAATACTCTCATTAGGGAGGGAAATATTTACTCGTTTGTGCTGTTGGGGGTGGCCTCATTCTCACACCTGTCTATTTTGAAACTACACGAATAGTTGTAGTTAGACAGCAGGGGAATAAATTGTATGGTGGGAATTTTTATACGGGGGATATTGGTCCACTACACATAGTAGTTGGTGATCAATGTCCAAGCAGAACCAGAGGCTCACTCATCTTTTTGTAGCTCTGGTGCTGAAAACTTGCGGTCCCACCTCTCCGTGCTGGCTGGGCAATAATGGTGGTCTCTGTCACAAGAACTGCACAGATACACTCGAGTAAAGTCACCCACCGAATAGACTCTGCTTTGTTGTCGATAGAAAACTCACAGCTCTGCAATCAAAGTATGGGCTATGTGTCAAAATCTATTCTATACCCACGTCTGGACACCACACTGACACAACAACCACATCATACAGACAGGTCAGATCTCTCTGACCAAACAGCACAGTTACCATGGTGGGTTTACATCCGATAGATCCTCCCAGACTATAGATTCTGAAAAATAATTATTAGTTGTCGGCCCTAAAAGAAGATAGGTAATCTGTTTCAACGCTTGATATATCTTGCATAAGCCTTGCTGTAGTTTATCTACCTTGTTGGCCCCTAGACCCTGACTTGGGCGGGGGGTCTAGAGCAAAATCCCTACTTGTTTGTAAGGCTAGATTTTGATATGGCAGTATCAAATCACTCGAACATGAAACAATATTCAAAATATATAAAGAAATAATTTCAATCTTACCAGATTATGAATACATAACACAGAATTGCTAGCAAAACTCAGCTGAGCTGCTGGCTATAGTATGGCGTCCCTAAATTTATTCACTGTCTTTCATATGGGAAAACTCCACACTTTAAAATCTGTGTCTAACACTGAACAATTATTGAAGAATGACCCCACTTTCGCGTCTGAGCGCTAATGATATGATTGTCTGTGGCCAATCACTGCCTAGTTGTACTTTAAATTTCAAATTTCTACACTAAAGTCATTTCAGTCATGCTTCAGTCAAGTATGGATGGTTATCTGTTAGTCTGTCCGTCTCTACTTGTGTTTCTAAAAAAAATGTGCTTGATTTTTGAAGCAACCTTTCTCTCCCCTTAAAATTTTGTCGTAAAAAGTTATATTTAGACACAGCTACCGCTCAAAAACCCTCTCCTCCATAATAAGTAACTTTGAACACCTGTTCCCAAGGTCGTGTTTTGTGTGCAAATTACGACACTTTTTATTCAAGGCAGTCTGTCGATGATGTAAACTACACTGTCTTTTGTCATTATCTTCAATATTATCTATCCGTTTGTAAAATTAAGATCATATTATTTCATTGCTCAGAATAGGCCATCCGGCCAGCTAATTTTTATATTCCTAACATTAATATTAAGAAAAATTACTTTTTAAATTTTTGTAATTTTCCTACCATCCGCGTTCTTCCGCTCAAATTCAAATCAAGCGCTTGGTATCGCAAAACGTCCAATTCCGTACCTCGTGTCAATTTGGGGGACTTGAATTTTTTTTTACTTTCATCCATTTCCCCCCCCCCATTGCCCCCCCCCCCCCCAATTGCTCTCTTTAGCCTTTCCAGTCATATTTTTTTTCCTTTTTGATCCTCCGTTCCCCTCCTGTCTAGCAAGTCAATTTTATGGAGGGTGATGACCCGCGGTCTAGGCGATCATGTACATCAGCAGCCTACGCATTATGTTTTTATCCTTAAATGTTATCTTTTGAGTATTTTACCGTTGTATCTCTGTCAATTTCACTACAAGGGAATACCTTAAGGTTCAAGATTTGGACATCTGGGTCACGAGAAGTTTTTTGGCGTACGGACTTTCAGAAGAGAAACCCGTTAGTTTTTGGGGGGGGGGGGGAAAAGTATGGTGTGTTGTTGATTGGGGGGAACTCCTCTTGCATCGATCAGTCGACTGGCGATGAATCTCCTGGGCATGGATGCGATCAGACGTCTGATGTGGGCCTGTGGGATGGCTGCCCACTCTTCCTGGAGTGCCTGGAACAGATCACGACGATTGGCTGGAGCAACGTCTCGGCGACAAACACGTCTATGCAGCTCATCCCACAGGTGCTCAATCGGACTCATGTCTGGAGACAGGGATGGCCAGGGAAGGGTAAGAATGTTGTTGGCAGTCAGGAACTGCGTGGTCAACCGTACACATTGGGGTCTGGCGTTGTCCTGTTGAAACACAGACCTTTGGGCAGCCAAAAGTGGACGGACATGGGGTCGAAGAATTTCATTGACGTATCGTTGCGCATTCAAGCCTCCTTCAATGTGCATGAATTGACTCCTTCCGTTGTAACTGATCATTCCCACACCATTGCACCTCCACCACCGTGCGGCGGAGCTTCATCAACGCAATTTTGGGCAAAACGTTCATTTCGCCTACGGTAGACATACGCCGTCTATCATGACGCTGCATCAAAAAAGAAAGATTCGTCACTAAACCAGACACGTCTCCATTGATTGTCAGCTGCCCAGGGACGATGCTGGTTGGCCCAAAGAAGTCGATTTTGGCGATGGCGGCGCGTAAGGACAGGTCCTCGGTGAGGTCGTTGTGCATAAAGTCCAGCGTCATGCAGTCTATTCCGGACAGTTTGATCAGACACATGACGTCCTGCAGGCAATGACTGGGCAGTTGAGGAAGCTGTTGTAAACCGGTCTCTGAGGTGACGAAGCCGGATAAAGCGATCCTCCGCTGCTGTTGTCACTCTGGGTCGTCCACTGCGATGCCGGTCTTCAACTGAGCCAGTGGCTTGGAACCGGTGCCAAAGTCGACTGATGGTACTCTGATGCACGTTTAGATGCCTTGCAACCTGACTTTGACTTTCGCCTGCGTGCAGTTGGCCAATAGCAATGTTCCTTAAATTTATCGATAGAGACGCCATAAATGTCTGCTTGAAAATGAACTGAATTTTTTGTGTGTAGCGTTATTCAGTTGCGTAGTCAGTGAATAGTGTTCACCCCAAATTTTGTTGCTTTCACGTGCGCGCAACATGAGCTGTGGTCAAAAATTGCGTCATAAACACTATTGACCACTGCGTTGTAACGATTACAAAAACGAAAGCAATTCAGGTCAACACGTGCATTTGACACTGTAAAGAGCATTTGAGGCTGGTTTTTATATACCCTAGCACCAAATTTTACTTACAAACTCATAAAAACGCGCCCTCGGATAGCTATGCGTTTCTTTTTTTGAACAGTCTATTATGTTTAGTTTTTAAATGGACTTTAAGAATATGTTATAATTTCATATTTTTTTTTCTTCAGCTCAGTAAAATGGAAATACAATTCCATAAATGTTGGATCGGAAGATATTTTAAAACAATTTATTGAGATTTATTGAGTTTTAAAATACCAAAGTCCACAGCCAGGGAAACCTTGGAAAGTAGAGCAAGTTTATCTTGGAATCTGTGAAAGAAATCCTCGTGTTTTGTCATAGACTGTATATGCTGCCATTTTCTTGTCTTTAACTACAAGTTTGAATGTCCGATTTACTAAGCAGTGAGAATGCTTTACTCTTGCGGAAAGGTTAGCGGGTTCCAGGACAGAATCTGTTAGCGTCACGCTCCAGTCTTTCCAGCTGTAAAAGGATACCTGACTTTGTTCTTGAGTTAGTGAAGACAAAGGCAGCGAGGAAGGGAACTGATTACCCCACCTCATAAATAAAGCTGGACCTGGTAAAGTGAAGTCTCTAACACGTCACTCCACCCACGGTAGTATCTGCTATAGGACTTTATTTTTTTGTAATAACTGAATGTGATACTTCCCTATATTTCGTTAGCTGGCTCTTGACGTTCCGCTAATATTTCTGTTCTCTACGTGTTCAACTTTATGTTGTTGAGGTGATGGGTGTTCAGAAGAATCACGTGTTTGTAGTCGTGTGCCGTTACTGTGAAACTTAACAAGCCATCAGCAAATAACAACTGTTTAAAACCCCCTGTACCGTTTACATTCCTTCAGTTATTCATTTCTCTTTACTCCTTATGAAGTATTGAGCCCCCCCTGAAGATGCCCCCCCCCCCCCCCTTCCTTGCAGACAGCCTACACCAATGCAATAATGGACTACTTGCAGCAGTAGTTTAATTAACAACTTGTTTAATATTATGAGATTACCTGCTCCACATACAATCGTATATTAGTCACCTCTTACGATGCCTGAGGAAGCAGTAGTCCGATTCTTTCTGTCCATCCTCAGAGACTTCAGAAACTATACTATACTATTTATTTAGAAGATATACTATACTATTTATTTAGAAGATATACTATACTATTTATTTAGAAGATTTACTATACTATTTATTTAGAAAATATATTATATTATTTATTTAGAAGATAACAAATAGCAATGAAAAGACATGTTATTCTTTTACTCCAGAAGAATCTACACGCAAAACTAATTTCAGAAAATAACTTTAAGTATCTAATAATAATACATCGATAGGTTATGGCTGTTCTATAGCATGAAATAAAACTCAACATTACCGACATAACAAAGTAGATGAAACGGAGTATCACACACAAAAGCGTGCAAAATACAATCACGGACATCAAACTAAAGATTGCGTGTCGGGGAAGATCTTTGAGGCCATTCCACAGCAATCCGATTATATCGTTTACCAAACCTTTACGGTAACTGCTTTGCGGTCTCGGTTTTATGAGCCACAGTGCTTACTGTATTCATGATTTCTGTTCATTATGGGGGGATTATAGCTACGAGGACAAAGAATATGATTAATAGTGCGACTGTTCTGTTTACAAGTAGAAAACATAAGAGCTTCCCTCGATTGTTAAAACTTTCTGACGAAGCAGTAATTCTGTCACGCGCTGTCGTGAGATAATTGTATAGAACTTACTTCTCTGCGGCATGTGACGTTTCGTTCGGTCTGACCAACATGGCACACTTTAGGAATAAATGTCAATCAACCAAGCAATACCCTTTTGTCCCTAAGGAGCATAGGACTACAATAAACAGATACTAATTAGTCCTGCAGCGTGTCATCATCTCAATGTTTTTTTCCATATCTTCCTCATCAATTTCACGTCTGTCTTCTGTCATACGGATGAGTGTCCACGTGGAACCAGAATCCAGACCCCTGAACACTTTCTTCAAAACTGCCCAACCCATGTTGACCCACGACGCCTGACCTGGCCAGTGGGTGCTGAGCTCAGGCAGAAGCTATGGGGCTGCCGCGCTGACCTGGAAAAGTCTGTGAACTTGGTCCTGGCGATAGGCCTGTAGATTTAGCGTGACTACAAACTGAATAAGTGGTCTCTCGCGGAAAAGGTGCTGGGTTTGTATCACGGTACTGACACGCTCCAGTCTACCCAGCTGTAAATAGGTACCTGACTTTCAGTTAGGGAAGGAAAAGGCAGCGAGGAAGGGAACTAGTCACCCCATCACTCGATGGTGGACCTAGTAAGTCTCTAACGCTTCACTCCCATACGGCAGTATCTGCTATGGGACTACCTTGACCTTTTACAAACTGAATGCAGAAGTAGAAGATTTTCTGTGTTCACTTCTCTCTATGTATTCTTGGGTTTGCCTCCACTTTCTTACCATTGTGATTCCCGAACATGGCCTGTCTTGTGAAGCCGAAAGGAATAATATACACAACGAAAATAGGCTGCATGAGTCTTGCCGAAATAACGGATGAAGAAGCGTTCTGCGTTACGATAGTAAGAACTTCGTCAGGGCCGAATTTACAAACAATACGGGAGGGGGGGGGGGGGGGGAAAGATAGTGAGAACTAATTTTAATCATAAAAATAAAAATGAAAAGGATATGAATTTGCTGAAGCATCGATGCTGTCTTACTTACTTACTTAGTCGTTCCCCTTCTACCGTGAGGTGTAGAGGTTTGGAAGAGAGAGCGCCAGACTATTCTATCGGCTGTCTTCCTCCTGGCCTGGTTCCATTCTAGTCCTCGGTCCTTCAAAGATTGTCTAATGCTGTCCTCCCAGCGGACTCTGGGTCGTCCTCGGGGTCTGGATCCTTGGCTCTTTGTTTCCCATGCTTGTCGTGGTAGCCGATCTTCTCCCATTCTGCAGACATGGCCAAACCATCTTAGTTGGGACTGTTCTACTTGGGTCTGTAGGGGGTGGCATTTTAGGCCTTGACGTATCGTCTGGTTGCGTACCATGTCTCTTCTTGTTACTTCAACCACCTTCCTTAGATACCTCATTTCTGAGGTTTGGATCTGGCTTTTATGGGTTGTAGTCATTGCCCATGACTCGCATCCATATGTCAAGACTGGGACATAGGTGGAGCGGTATACAGCCATCTTCGTTTTTTTTACCAACCTCTCTCTTGCTGAGGAATCCTCGATTTATGGCCTGAAAAAGTCTCCCAGCTGCTGCTTTTCGAGATGCTGTCACGTTGGTAAATTTAATTCATAAATACCGTGAGAACAAAAGGAAATGCTCAACAGGAGAATAAAATAAAAGAAGACGCAAGTGGGAAAAGAAACAGGCGATAAAAAAATAACAAAGCAATAGAAAATAAATATGCTTATATATAAAACTACTCCATTGGAAAAACTAGTCATATCACAAAAATTAAGTCCGAGAAAATTGAATTTTAAAATTTGAAATGCTATGATACAGATAAGGATGACATGTGTTTATGCTTCATTTTCTCGGAGAAGGAATGTGTTTTCAAATACAATTTCAGCTTCTACACCTTCTTTGGAGTATGCTTAATGTACTGAGGTCAGTAAGTCTTTATTAAAATGTGACATGCCTGGGGTTTTCTAATGTCCACAAAGTGTAATAAAATATTTATTAAAAATACAGACGAAGAGATAGCTCTGTGCTGTTTGGTGCATAATTTAAAAAAATATTATAAAAGTTGTTTTCACAAAATTTGGTAAACTTCTACATGGGCACCATTTGTCGCACGAAGCACATCAAGGTGGTATTCAGTTTCCATTCATGTTCGCTCTAACATCGCTTTATCAACGGTGGCAATGGCGTCACTGATTCTTTCCTTAAAGTCATTGATGCTCTGAACCGTAGTCTTATAAACGATATCTTTAACATATGCACATAAGAAGAAATCCAAGGGAGTAATAACTGGATAACGATGTGGCCACGGAATTGGTCCTCCCTCATCTAATCCACCTAATTGGACATGATTTCACCAATGAAAATGGCGAAACAGCTCCGTCCCCAGTGAGTGGTGCAACATCCTGGTCTGGAAACGTGGATAGTTGGTTTGCAGGTTTCCAACTGTGGTAACCACAAATTCCCTTAAAAACGTTAAGGTAAGCATATCATTAATTGTTGTTTACTCACTGAAGAAAAATGGCTTAATGATGATATTGTGCGTGATACAACAAACCACACATTTAACCTTGGGACCTATCTCGATGAAGCTCCCTGGTTACATAAGAGGTGTTCTGATACCCAAATCCTGACATTGTGTTCTTAACCCAGTGATGTACTCTGCGTGACGATACGGTTATGCGATATCTCAAAAGTCCACACTCCAGGCAGGATTAGTCCAGTTACATTCCGTGCGAGGATATATTTTCTTATTTTTCTCTCCCTGTCATTATTATGGGGGACATATTTTGTGCAACGTTATTTACTTTCTATGCTGGAAATCAGTAGGGTGAAGTGTCTCTACACTCCACTCCCCTACGGAAATATTTGCTATGGTGACTGTCTTTATCTTGTTTACCACTCCTCAGAACTTATTTACGTTCCGCAAGGTGAACTCTGGTGGGCGTGTATTTAGTACGAAACAATACCCAGTCATTATCACCGGCGTCAGGCTGGGCGCGAGGTGATCTTATCAATGAAAAGACGGTCTCGCCTGGATCAACATGCCTATAGAAAAGCCAAATATTGTCTGTCTTAGGATAGCTGTCCTGAGTGATGGCCAGAAGTTCACACAGGTGGGTAGATACGTTTTATCGTTTCACGGGGAGCCAATCCCTGTGTGTCGTGCATATATCACGCGATGATCTCGTGTCTGGAGAGACAATATTGCCGGTATATTGGTAGGCATATCCTGGACAATCAAAATTGAGTTTCACAATATGTGTGTTTATGGAGTTGTGGCAACAATGATGCCGGCTGGAAGTTCTGACGCACAAGATATGAACATCATTGTAAGGAGGTCAACGCCTTTGGCTATTAAATTTAATATATTGTGAAAAGACGGTAGAGAGTAATTTTCGAATTTGAAATAAAAAACGTTCTCCTACCACATGTAGTGCTAGAAACGAGATTGATTGAGCATTGGTTCATTGTAGAGGGAGCTGAAAAATTGTACAATGTATTTTATTTGCACAGAGCTGAGTCGGATGTGCAATCTGCGATGCTGCACTAAGAACTTGAGTACAGAAAGATAAGAGACATAGTGTGATACTTCTTTCTCGTTCGCTTGTTGTTTTTGAGTAATGGTCCTACACAAGATAGGTCTCGGTTCTCTGTGATGTAATGTTCGCCTGTGTTTTTGAAAGTTCAGTCAGATGACTCTCACCAAAACAGCTTTTGTCGTGGAGTGTGCTTCACTCTGTGGGGAAAATGTTCTCAGTCCACAGTTTGACTAAGCCATAGTGGCAGTCCTTGCATGATATGTTCGTGCTCTGTCTTGTGCTGCCTGCTGTCCACACGTACATAGGGGTAGATGGGAACCAAAATCTCCAGTCTGTATAAGTTGATTGTCGCTCAGTCTTGTTATGTCCGAGTTCTAAATAACGGTAACGAGCGATCACCTGTTTTTAGCTCGATCAAGTAGAGTGATAAGTTGTTCTCTTTGGTTGGTCAAACATTTCCTGATGCCCCTTGATAATATGGTGACTTTTTTTCCTGGAAGGTGATCGGGTCTTGTATCTTAGTTGTTCGCCTGTTGCTTCTGCTCCCTATTCTGCTGAACGCTGCAATCTGCATCTCCTCAATTCCTGGTAGGGCCACAGGTGTTGTGATGGGTATCCATTGTAGCACTACCCTGCTTAGTTTGATATTTACTTCGCATAGGTCTTTATTTTAACTTCTGGCAGTTTATATCGTACTGATTGAGGGCTTTTGCAGAAACTGACCATTGTCATCGGTAAGGATTAAAAACCTGCATGACCATCGTGCTTATTGTGTTGTTCATTTATTAATCCTGCATGCCAATTGACATAAGGCCTGTCCTTCAGCAGAGTAGTTTGAACAGGAATATTCCAGTAGGTAATGTCAGGTTGAATCGTCTTTCGTTGTCAACTGGATCAGAACCACCATAAAACTCATGGCGCCCTCACGTGTCTTCACTTGCTCTGGTTGCATGATCAAATCAGTATATACTTGGATCCCATGCTTCTCTGGAGGTATAGTTGTGCTCTTGAAATAATGTCACATGCTGCTGTTATCCTTTGGAGGAGTATTCACGAATCTCCAATAGGGAGCAGGTGGTCTGTGTTATGGGAGGTTCTATAATGCTGAAATTTTGATTTGTTTGTATTCCCAATGTGGTTGGGAGGCAGTGGGTGGGAATTATTTACCTTTAGTGAAAGTTGTAGATGAAAACACAGACACAGATCACACAAAGAGACTGCAGCGCATACAAGTCATATAAGCGACTCCTAAAAAAAAAAGCCAGAAAGAACATAGGCCGGACAATGGTCATAGAAAATTCCACCAAGTATATTACAGTAACAGTATCGAGTATTTGGGCCAATCTTTTGGAATTCAAGCAAGGAGTAAAAACCCGCAATTTTAATACAAGACTGGAAACGTAAAGGGCCTGGGACCTTAAAATAACAAGACTGTGAATCCTAGGAATTTGAATCACAAAGTCAGTATAGGAATTTGTAACAAAAAGTGTATTCCCAGGCCCAGGTGGATTATGACAGAACATCCGCCGTTCAAGAGGATATTAGACTCTCATTTCACAAGACCAAGTCATAGGCGGATCTATTAAAACCAAAATTAGTGTTCCCAGGGCCAGGAATTTTCGCAGAATGTAACATCTGGCCGTGTAGAGGAACTTAACGTACAAATTTCCATACCAAAGTGATTTCCCGAGCATCTAATTACAAGAGCTGTGTCCCAGTCTATAATCTGTTCAATGGGGATTGTGTATTCCAAATATTTTGGGTTTCGTGGTTACAAGCCATTCGAGACGAATTTGTTGAGTAATCACGCCCGCTATTGTGAGGGAAAAAAGCATCCATCTTAAACCGCCAATTACAGTGGAGAGAGAAGTTGTGAGAGAAGACTTTCCGATCCATCACAGAATGTGATGAACCACAGCTGGCATGACTCATCTTGAGTTAAGTGCTTTTTTTTTTGTTCACAGGTGTGATGCTGCACTGTATATTCTGTCTTTCAACACGGCCCCATGTATTCTGCGTTGTATGCATATTGTTGGGAACATTTATTACGCATTTTCTTCTTCACATTTTGTAACTATATGTGTTTTTGCCATGTTTTCTTGCTTCATTTGAAACTATTAAATCGTAGATAAGGTATTTGATGTTGTCGTTGTGTAATTTTAGAATGGGTTTTTCATTTCACACTACCCCCAGTTATTTACTTTCTTCTCTGATTTTCCTGCGATCACCGTAGATTTTCGTTGTTTACGAAAAATCGCTATTTTTCGTGCATGACGGTATGACGCGTCAGAACAGAAAGTCACGTAACGTGACGAAATTTTTGAGGACACGCGGTTTTCGCGTGTTTTCAAATCTGATTGGAGCGTGGGGTCGCTAGTTATATCTTATTTTCTAAGCGGTTCCATCATTGGCCCGAGTGGATAAACCTTTGCAGATGCGTAGGCGATCCCGCGGGGGTTTTTTCTCTTTGTATATAATCAGTTGTTAAAATGTGGGCAAGTCTCTATCTGAAGAAATAATTGCCAGCCGTGAAGCTACCTATTTTATCGTCTTCCAATTTTGCGGGGGGAAAAACAGCGGTAATTGGTCATGTAGGAATTTTATTATCGTTTTATTCTTATTAGAGGGTTTCTTTGAGAAATCTCGGCCCCATTAAGTATAAAGTTCTTCAGGGTCATTAACTTTAAGTTTTTTAAATGGTAGCGCCATCCATTATTATCTTTTGCAGACGATGTAAAATGTAAAAAGTCAGAACGTGCATAAGTCTTTCTACGGTTTTGGCAGTAGATAGGAGCGTGTGCAGTTATGAGATACACGTGTGTTCCATAGTTTGTAGAATGTTGTGTAAAATCACCATTTAGTCCCTGAGGTATTTACACAAATGTAAGTTTTATTGGATAAAACTCCATTGTGTGTACGTTAAATTTTATTGGCGGGCCTTAAATGTGAGGAATGCAGTCGGAGGGTGTGTAAGAATGTTCTATGTTATAAGTGAATTTATACTACTAGAGGAGTAAACTATTCCTATAGCGAGATTTTCATTTAATTGGGGCATTAAGTAGGAAACCTCATGGGTAGTGTTTAAAAGGGGAGACCACGGAATTTCGGACAAAGGAGTTCCTAGTTGAATGTTTAGACACGTGGTTAGCCATTCGTAACAGAAAAAGATAAGAGTCAGAACAGGTCGGGAGGTTTGTTTACCTACATGGCAGGATTTAAGTTTGGATAGAAGGAGCGTGAGATAGAGAGACACGTGGGTAGAAATATTTTAGGTATCTGTTGTGCAGCAACGAGAGAAAAGGGGAGTAAGAGGAGTGAGATTTAAGTGCCACGTGGATAATATTATTTTATGTATTGTTGTACATGACGAGTGAAGTACTGAGTAAGGGAGTTATAAAGATATTTTAATAGGGTTAGAGATGCGCTTTCAGTTGGGGTTGGAGTTGCTGTATAAAATAGACGCATTTTCGTTTTAATTTCAGCGAGTCACAGGCTAGAACAGTGGGGGGAGCGTAAATTTGCCCATATGCCAAACATTACCCACGGCAACACGGACATATCTCAGGGGTCACAGGACTCGAGGATATCGCCAGCAGCGAAAAAAGAAAATAACCTAAATGGTCTATTCAGTGAAGTTCAACTCTTCAGCGAGACTGGTTAAATTGCATACAGCCAGAAATCAAGGCGGTGGTTTTCCTCTAAATCCGGAGCGGGTTAAGAGAGGGAAGTAGAGAGTGGGGGGGGGGGGGGGGGGGGGCTATTCAGCAGCCGGAGAAGTTTATTTTTTCGACAGTACGTTAATTCAAGCACCTCATGCTTGGTACCCCGAACATCAGCATCATCACCGACTTCAGAGAGCAGGCGATAGGGTTAAAATACCTGGGTCCTGAAAGTAACGAGAGAAGAGCGTAACGAGTCACCGTATCATCAGTCGTCGAGGGTAGAGAGACACTGAACCAAAGAGAAAGGGATGAGGGAGAGAGAGAGAAGGAGGGAGAAAAATAGACAGGACCAGTAGGGGTCTGTTCATGTATCCATTTGACGGAGATAGACACTGAGCCATCGTTGTAAGCCAAGTCGATTATTATTTTAACATTTCCAGTGGTGTTAGTTAGTGGCGCATATCGCCTAACAAGTGGAAAGCTGTGTAGACGTTCTTTTAGGAAGAGGCAACAGGACGGCAACAGTAGAAATCTTATTAGTGTTAGAGAGTGGAGGCTAAAGTTGACAGCCCCACCAAATTAGATTTGTGTAAATCACTAACCAGCAGGGTGACAGAAAGAGTGAATGTGGTGATTGGGGTTTTTTTCTAGTGTCTATCTAATTTAATGGTTCCTTTGTGTTTTTAGGCCGTGCAACAGTGCATGCTAATTTTTTGATTGATGTATGATAAACTTTAATGATTTCTGTGTGAAAATAAATTTATCTATAATATATACTGGAATCAGCTTCTACACTCTATACTTACTCTATGTTGTCTGTATAGTGGTGTCTGTGGTCGTTTTATACACCTTATCTCCTTGTGTTTGAAGGTAGTTAGAGGGGGATCATTCTATAGCTTTTTCTGAAGTCACGAAGCGGCAAGGGGAGAGTCAAATCCTGGTTCTAGCCCTTGAGCCAATATTCTCATCTGTCCACAGCATGTCATTTTCTCATCTAAATTCTATCTTCTCAGACTTTCTCATACTAGGGTCTCCCTTTCATTCAGGCAAACTCTATAAACTTAAATCCACTTCGTGAAAACAGGCAACAGCAAAGCACGGACATATTAAGCGCCCCGATCCAACCTCTGTGAGGAAAAATTTAATTTACCGTTCACGCCCCCCATTTAATCATTATTTTAACTTGTTGAACTAATTGACTATTAAATTTGTTGTATGTTATTTTAAACTAAAAACAAATAATTGTTTTATTCAGTCATTAGATGTAATGAAAACAAACGTATGAAAGTGACTATTTAATACTTGCTTTAATTATTATAATTATATATTTATATATATACTTAATATAATTTATATATTATATTTATATATATATAAATATATATATATATATTTATATAAATATTTATATATATATATGTATATATATATATATATATATATATATATATCTATATATATATATATATATATATATATATATATATATATATATATATATCATATATTATATATGTTTATATATAATTTATATATATAACATATAATTACTATATATATATAATATATATATATATAATATACATATATTATGTATGGGTGAAGTGGATATATATAATAAATATTTTATATTTAATATTATTTATTTATATTTATATATACTATATATATAGTTGTTTTTATATAATCTATATATATATATATATATAATATATATATATAATATATCATATATCATACATACATATATACATACAACAACATTCCACACATACATGTGGTGAAGTGGGGGATGTTATAAATATTTATAATCGGGGACTTAGTGTACTTACTTGAGATCAGCTGTTGGAAGTATATATATATCTAATAAGAGTACTGTGTAGTAATATATATAACCTTCACTTGCATGCCACATTATGTACTAACCTCAGTTCAGAATTTAGTTCTGGAAAATGTAGGATGACCTACGGTAATATGTCTAGGGTTAATGTGTATGATGAAGTGTAAGTCCAAAACAATCAACATACAGATTATAACAATTTAATTTTTTCCACCTACACTTGACAACAGCAAAAGCTGTGACACTCACATACATAAAAACACTCTACAAGGAATATCTTTAAATAAAGGTAGTCCACTGAATAACTTTACTAATAACAAATAGTAATCATTCAGTGCGTGTCCATGAAATGGTATACATGTGTCCTAATTCAAATACAAAGGAACCAGGAGTCACAATCAATTATTGGAATTACAACTTTATAAGAACAGAATTTAACAATATGAATTCTTTAGTGTGGACCATGTATTTTTAATAGTTAAATCCCATAAATATGTTGTGTCCAGTGGTGTAAGTAAATAATATGAAGGTAATACTGGTTTAGTTTTTGTTCAAGCACTGTGTTATTTGTCATCATGATAAGTTCCTGGATTAAATTCCCCTCTGATTATATTTTTACACTGTCATTTTAAGATGGGGGGCAATTCCAGCATTATTTCTGTCTAATCAATAATCTAGGTGTCAGTGTACTGTTTGGCCATTCCATGCCGTTTTACTTTCCTCCGACACCTTCTGTTCAGGCTGGAGCATTATAGGCTTTTCCTCATGTTCGCTACTGAACTACACATATATACAGGCATAAATTAACAATTTACATTCAATTTTCATTAAAAGATATTGAATATTTCAAACCTACCACAATTCATGGAAATACACAGATACGTTGACTAGCAATGAATTCTGGCACAAATACTGGCACAAATTCCCATCTGCTTATGTTCCAGGCTTTTATTTAGCAAAAATATGAGCTGGCTTCAACGCACTGTTGCTTCATCAAGCTTATTTGAACTAGTGGTCTCGAACTAACGCTCTGAATTGTGTATATTCGCAGCTCTAACCAATGAAACCACGTCTCCACATCTTTTCAAAAAAATACCCCTTCTATTCGTTTCCCATAACAACGCAAGATAGTATTTATAGCCCGACCAATCGTGTTTAGTCTTATATTTGTTGCGCTCCAATCAATTAGGAGTTAACATGGTAGGCTATTTCCGTAACGTAAGGTTTTTTCAAACACGTTAAAAAAAATTTTATGAGCAGAAATGATTTCATGCTGTCAGGCATCCCCACTATTTTATTTTGGTTATAATTTATTAATTCCTAGACTATTTGCGTAACGTTTTACATATTCTTTGTCAGCAAGCCCTAAGGAACCCAAATATACAAATTTAAAAGAGCTAAGTGGCTGCGTTCAAAATATGCAATTTCTTCTACCTCCTGTTTCGAAGATGTGCTGTCTGGGTACTGTAATGTTTTCAAACGTAAACCCATCTAATGTTATCTTTTCTAATAAGCGTTTTTTTTCAGGATTTAAAAACCTAACTCTGGGAAGGTTAGTGTTTTTATCACTGTCCGTCTGAAAAAAAGTTAGTGCATGTGGCCTTACACGCGTGATAGTAGTAATTGTGTATCGCGCGACGCGTGTTGGGGTGGCATCCATCTGTTCGTTCGTTTTTGGTAACGTAGTATAATTAATGTTAGGATTAATTTAGGTCATTACGCAGTGTGCCTCTCAATGTTTTTCTTAGAAATGCAATACCCGTTTTAATGTGTTGTGGAAACGCTTGTATTTATGCAGTGGCTTATATTTAACGTGGAAACGTTACAATTTGCAGACGAAGCATAAAACAAAGGGGGATTTCGAGTACATTCTTTGTGACAGCACTGTTATTTTACCATTGCTCTTTTCTTTATTAAATTTATTTGTTAGGCTTTATATTTACCTGATAATTTATATATGTGGATTAGAATATTTCACGACACCTCCCCTCTTAAAACAGACATCCCATGTCAGTCCTTTATTCTATATACACATAGATAAATGTAAGTCAACTTGACTTTACTCTGCTGTGGTGCTATCATGGTTTTATGTAGTTGGGTCCATTCAGAGTAGGCACTACTCATGAAATCTGCCTCAGACTTCTACAACCAATAATATATATTTCGGTTATGTTACTGAACAGCCGCAAGTGTGAGTGCTTGTCTTAATGCTGCTTCGCAACCCGTATTCACCATTTCTCTTCTCTGAGTCTGCGCAATGACATGTCCAGAGAACATTATATTTCCCTCAAAATGTACGTTATGAGGAGATAACATATACCTGGTGATAGCAGAGTTTTCGTAGTGGATCCCATAATCTTCTTATTATCCTGTATGAAACATTCGGAATATCCTCAATCAAAGAGGCAACTCAGGGATTCATTACGTTCCTCCGAAATGTTTACATCCAACAATTTTCTCATCATTCTAGAGAAGACACTAGGCGCATTCTTCAATCCAAATGGCAATCTATTAAACTCATAGTGTCCTTCTGAGGTACTAAAAGCTAGGTATGGTCTAACCTCAGGCTTTACTGGAATCTGATAGTATCCTTTACTCAGATCCACTTTTGAGAAATATTTAGCTTTATTTAGTCTGGCAAACAGCTGATTTGTATCCGGCAATGGATCCACCTGTCCTTCTTTAATAGCATTCAGTCTCCTGTAATCTATACAGAGTCTATGTTCTCCAGAGGGCTTCCTTAAGAGTACAACACCGGAACTATACGAAGATTCACTGTGTGAAATAATTCCTTCCTTCAATAGATAGTCTATCTCTTCCTTCAAAGCTTTCTCCTTAGCAAACGGAATCGAATATGGTTTCATACAGACAGGTGTGGGGTCTATCAGTTTCATATCATATTCCAATAGGTTTGTATGCCCTGGTCGGTCTGTTAACACCTCTGCATGATTATTTAGAACCTGTTGCACTCTCTCTTTCTGATTTTTTCGTTAAATGTGTACTGATTTTCACCTGTGCTGCTGTCTCACAGGGGTGTAATGGATATTCAAATGATGAAAGTGGTTCCTTTTTTCATCTCCATGGCGATGGACAAGGTCAACAAGTGTGTCTCTTCCTGCTGTTCTCTTTCCAAATATTTCTTCAGGAGATTCACATGATAGATTTTTTCTTTCCCCTTCTTATCTATCTTATAATTTGTTCTAGACACCTTCTCTCGACCTGTATATGGACCCTGCCATCCAATTTGTAACTTATTCTGACTCCCGGGCAAAAGAAGCAGTACTTTCTCTCCCACAGCCAAATTTCTGTCTTTCGCCTTCCTGTTATAATAGGCAGCATGTTTCTTCCTGGCTTGTTTCAAATTTTCATTGGCAAGTTTCCAGCCAGTTTTTTAAACGAGTGGTCAGCTCATTCACATATTGGTATGAAGATGTAATGTTTTCCTCTGCCTTTTCATCAGTCCACGTTCTTAACAAAGCTACATATGGACTTTTAATTGTGTGGACCTATTTGTCCATGCACCGGTATGGTCTCTTCCACTTGAAGCTTTATAGTGATGATTTTTCCTCCCAGAATTATCATTCACAAAACGACCGCTACCAATTTTTCTTTTGGGGCTTTCTCCCCACTTAAAATTCTTGATGAGAGATTTCCTCTCTACATCTTCTTCCTCCAGTTTGTTTAAGTCCGATTGAGGGATTTTCGGCTTATCCTGGGGTAAGACATCTTTTTTTGCACTCTCCGCATAGTGGCCATTGTAAAACAGTTAAGTGAAGCTTGTCCGTGAAAAGGGGCTTCCCATTCCATTTGGTCCACTTTATCAAATCTATTTTTCTTGTTATTATCAGGCCTAATTTTGCCCCGTGGCGTGTCCAGGTCCTGATCCATGTTCCCACTTGTGGGTGTTCCCTCATGTGCTATGCTACACCTTTCTACAAAATTCTCAATGTCCCATCTTGCTTTGGGCCAATAATAATTGTGAGCCACCTTTTGAATGATGGTACCTATCTTCTCATGGTCCCCATCTGGTTTCACATGTAGGCTCCTTATTAAGTCTGCCCTATATCTTTTAGGAAGTACCAGTTGTCCCTGACCTTTGGATCTAGCTCCAGTCTTCCTATACATCAACTTGTTTTTCATGTACAAATCTCCCTTGCCTGGAGTTGTATGACAAGTTGACAATTTTCTGAAACAAGGCTTGAGTGTTTTATCCCCAGCCTGTGCCTTCCTCATCTCTTCTGGAGTGGTATCCAACATAATATCCTCCTCCTGTCTTGAGGTCGACCTGACCTGAAGGGTTGCCATATACACAGGTTTCCCTCTGCAACGGTCAGTGTCATGATTGTCCATCTGACAATTCTTACACCACCTTTTTCCTTGGTTGAAAGATTTTCTTTCATCATATTTCCTTTCATCGAATTGTGGGAATTTATTTTTATTTTCATACCGTGGCCTATCAAACTGGTGATTACCTTTGTTTTGATCCCTAGGATCAAATTTATTAAAGTTCTGTGGTGCCCTAAAGTTATCCACTTGTTTCTTTTTATTACCTGTTACCTCTGCTTGAGCTGCTTGATACCTTTCAGCAACATTTAGCAACTCACCCAGCCTCTCTGCACCTTGTTCCATGAGAAACTTTCTCAGGTCTGGAGCCATGGACTCTCTTAATTGCTCTATAAGGACCATTTCCTTAAGATCTTGGGTTTTCCCCAGAGAAGTCCATTTCTCCAAGTATGTCTCTATTCGTGCAGAAAACTGGTGATAGGTTTCACCTGACAGTAGTTTAGCATTCCTAAATTTTTTCCTATAAAATTCTGCATTCTTTTCATATCTTAACAAAAGAGCCTGCTTTAGCATGTCATAATTTTCCTGACCACCTCTGCTCATTTTTGCAAAAACTTCATAAGCTGCCCCACGAAGTCCTTGAGATAACTTTAAGCTCCACCTTTCTCTCTCTAACCCATACGTGGTAGCTAATAGTTCATACCTATTTAGGTAGCTCTCTATATCATCGTCTTTCTCAACAAAATGATCTAAATGAAAATTCATAGCTGAGGTTGAGGCTCCTTGGCTAGCAGTGGCATCAGAGGCAAAGGGACTGGCACCATTTTTCAGGAGCATGGCCTTGAAACTCAAACTCCCTTAGTCGTAACTCATGTTCCCTTTGTAATCTCTTCTCCTCCTTTTCTGCTTCCCTCTCTGCAGTCAATCTTCTTTCTTCTGCTTCCCTTTCTGCAGCTAATTTCTTCTCTTCCCCTTTCTTTGCAGCCAATCTTCCCTTTTGCAGTCAATCTCTCTTTCTGCCTCCAATATCTTAAGCTCAGCCCCAATTTCTTAGCCTCAGCCTCAATCTGCAACCTCTTAATTTCTTTTTCAGCCTCTAACTTTCTTTTGGCTTCAAACCTTCTTTCTTCGCGTTCAATAAATTTGTCACATTCCGTAGTGACATAGGCAACCATAACTTGCCCATCTAATCCTAACTCTTTTGCAGTCTGAACAGCAGCAGATCGAAATTTGGCCAGGTCCGCCATTTTCTATCAGGTAAATTTATACAATGTCTAACCAACAATTCAATCTCTAAATATATATCTAATGGACAACACAGGCACCGTGAGCTCAACCTTATTTAATTCCACCCAAGGATACCTTTTAATTCTTATATTCCCTGAAGTGAATTACCCCCACTATTTTTAATAGGTAAAGATTCAAAATCCCAAGAGCGAGACCCCAATATATGTGGTGAAGTGGGATGTTATAAATATTTATAGGGGACTTAGTGTACTGACTGAGATCAGCTGTGAAGGTATATATATCTAATAAGAGTAGTGTATTATATATAACCTTACTTGCTGCCACATATGTATACCTCAGTCAGAATTATTCTGGAATAGTGTGATGACTACGTTATATGTCTAGGGTATGTGTATGATGAAGTGTAAGTCATAACAACAACAGACAGATAAACAATTTAATTTATTCCACCACACTTGACAACACTGTGACACTCACATACATAAAACACTCTATGAGGATATCTTAAAGGAGTCACTGATAACTTTTCAAATAACAATATGTATATATTTCTGTCATGTATGTAAATTTGTTTTGATTCAAATAAGAAAAAATCCATGAATCACAATCAATTTTAATTACAAGTTATAAGCACAGAATTTCTCAATATGAATCTTGTAGTGACATGTATTTTTAATAGTAATCCTATTGTGTGTCAGTGGTGTAGTATAATATGAGGTAATACTGGTTTTGTTTTGTTCAAGCTCTGTTGGTATTTGTCATCATGACTTCAATAGTTTGTCTTTATTGGAACTAGTATTGGAGATGTTCTCAGTTCCTGATATTAAAACAATTAAATTCCCCTCTTGATTATATTTTACACTGTCATTTTAAGATGGGGTACATAATGTTGAGCTCAGCTGGCCACATCAGCTTATCTTGCGTGATGGCGGCAGGAAAAGACTCCTCTGCTCGATTTCTCCCCTGGGCTCTGGAGACACCTCACTGATAGCTAAATGGACCAAGGAGTATGCTGTCCGACTCTGGATTCAGCAAAGCTCTGACCAGGTGCTGCTCAATAACTTTAAGACCACGGTCCCTGAAAACAAGAAGGATGTACCTTCTACGTCATAACTAATTGATACTCTAGTTCTACACTGAGCACAATACATCACAAACATTGGTTCAGAGCGTTAGGCCAACTGTCAGCTTCATCTGAAATACTTTATACCAGTATTTCCCTCCCTAATGGTTACTACGCCTCTGCAATTCCAGCATTATTTCTGTCTAATCAATAATCTAGGTGTCAATGTACTGTTTGGCCATTCCATGCAGTTTTACTTTCCTCCGACACCTTCTGTTCAGGCTGGAGCATTATAGGCTTTACATCATGTTTGCTACTGAACTACACATATATACAGGCATAAATTAACAATATACATTCAATTTTCATTAAAAGATACTGAATGGTTCAAGCTTACCACAATTTCATGGAAATAAACACAGATACGTTGATTAGCAATGAATTCTGGCACAATTACTGGCACAAATTCCCATCTGCTTATGTTCCAGGCTTTTATTTAGCAAAAATATGAGCTGGCTTCAACGCACTGTTGCTTTATCAAGCTTATTTGAACTAGTGGTCTCGAACTAACGCTCTGAATTGAGTTATATTCGCAGCTCTAACCAATGAAACCACGTCCTCCACATCTTTGCAAAAAAAATACCCCTTCTATTCGTTTCCCATAACAACGCAAGATAGTATTTATAGCCCGACCAATCGTGTTTAGTCTTATATTTGTTGCGCTCCAATCAATTAGGAGTTAACATGGTAGGCTATTTCCGTAACGTAAGGTTTTTTCAAACACGTTATAAAAAAATTTTATGAGCAGAAATGATTTCATGCTGTCAGGCATCCCCACTATTTTATTTTGGTTATAATTTATTAATTCCTAGACTATTTGCGTAACGTTTTACATATTCTTTGTCAGCAAGCCCTAAGGAACCCAAATATACAAATTTAAAAGAGCTCAGTGGCTGCGTTCAAAATATGCAATTTCTTCTACCTCCTGTTTCGAAGATGTGCTGTCTGGGTACTGTAATGTTTTCAAACTGTTAACCCATCCTAATGTTGTCAACTTTCTAATAAGCGTTTGTTATCAGTATTTGTTTAAAACCATCACCCTGGGAATAGTGTTAGTGAATTTTAATCACTGTCACGTCTGCGAAAAAAAGTTTAGTGCACAAATGGCCATACACTCGTGAATAGTAGTAAATTGTTTTATACGCGGCTAACTCGTGTAGGGGTGAGGCATTAATAGCGAACAATGGGTTTTTTCGTGGTTGCAATGCGTTCCTGATTTTCAGCCCTCCCTCTCTCTTTCTATTTGAGTCCATCTGTTCGTTCGTTTTGGTAACGTAATATAATTAATGTTAGGCTTAATTTAGGTCATTACGCAGTCTGCCTCTCAATGTTTTTCTTAGAAATGCAATACCCGTTTTAATGTGTTGTGGAAACGCTTGTATTTATGCAGTGGCTTATATTTAACGTGGAAACGTTACAATTTGCAGACGAAGCATAAAACAAAGGGGATTTCGAGTACTGTCATTGTGACAGCACTGTTATTTTACCATTGCTCTTTTCTTTATTAGAATTTATTTGTTAGGCTTTATATTTACCTGATAATTTATATATGTGGATTAGAATATTTCACGACAATACACACATACACACTACACAAACACACACACACATACACACACACACTCATACACACACACACAACAACATCATCTCACCCGTAACACGACCTGGGTCGTAATGGGTGGCCATGTGAAGCATCAGCAGACAGTGTCCTCCACTGCACTCTATCCTCAGCAATGCGTACAAGTGTGGAAAAACCGAGTCCTGCCCATCCTTTTGATGTTATCAGCCCACGATTTTCTCTGCCTTTCATCTTCTCTTTTTTACCTTCGACTTTTCCCAGAAGGGATCGTTTTTCGAAAGGGAATTCATAACTATTTACATGGCCCAAACTCTGGCCAAGCTTTCCGACGTTTCACTATTGGGACAAAAGTGGTTCTTGGTGGCCTGCATAGGTGTTTATCTTCCTCTTAACATAGACATTTGTTTTTGGCGTGCTCTTCTTACACACACACACACACAATATATATATATATAAATATATATATATAAAATATAAATATATAATTATATATATATATATATATATATTTTTTTTTTTGTAACCAGGGCACTTAGGCTTTTCATCAGCCCTTCGGCCCAATGAACATGTCAATTGCGATACTGGGGAAACCTGAGGACATTCCTTTCCCAACCCGGTCAGGAGCTTCGCTCCTTCCCATCCACAGAGGGTTTATCACAGGAGCCGTTCAGGCTATTCAGTCAAATTTCCGGCCGTAAACATTTCTTCAAACGCCGACGCCCGGGTTTGAACCATGAACACATGGTCGCCAGTACAACGCCGAAGCCATTTACACCAAGCTGCTGCTTCCCAATATCTATATATATAAAATTATATATTATATATATATATAATATATATATAATATATATATTGTATATATATAAATATATAATATATATTATATAATAATTAATAAATATATATATATATACAGTGGTACGAGGATGCTTTCTATCACAAAAGTAAGATAATCTCTGCAAGTTTTTAAGCATACCATACTGTCACATATGGAAATAGTGCAGCAGTGATCATCCACTTTTGCCCCTCCCCATCTAGTTTATTTTTTGCTATACTGTAACGCCTGATTCACCATCGCAATTAACACGCGAGCCATCTGGCAATTAAGCACGAACGTGGAACAGAGCGAAGTGAGCATTACGGCGTAATCGTTCTTTGATCAGAGAAACGGAGCGATAAGCCTGAGACGTACTTGGAGTATTACATTTTCAAAGGAATTACTTACGTAGCTGAGAGGCGGCAGAGGTGAAGAAATTACCTTTTATTCAGGAATGGAACGGCAAATTGGCCCGGGCCCTGGTCGGAGGTGTGACTTTCGCATTAAGGAGCTAAAGAACGGAATCCATAGATATATTCCTCGTCTCTCCTAGCTCAGATATCAGTCACTCAGAGAATTCTTGAGAATAACTAACTCGATATTATGAGAGTTTTCGTACATATTACTTCTTATATTCGTGGAGATATTTTCAGTTTCTTCTGTTTTGTGGTAATTTATATACTAGCATTTTAAGTGATTTGATGTGTTTAAAGTTTTCATTTATATTTCACTGGGATTTTCTGTGTTAAATTGAATAACGTATTAAATAACTTATAGCTAAATTTTTCCAGCTGTAAAGTAAACATTACCCGCTATTTCCCAGTAAGAGATGTTTTAAATTGACTAGTACATACATTAAATAACTGTCTACTGACGGTATATATATTATTTACTTCTATCCATTTTATGTAAAGTTCATAAATGACTAGTGTTCATATCACACGTAAAAAACGATAGGATAAGCTAGATCTTGTGTTTTAAATTGTCGTAGATTTATGATAGGTGAATTAAGACTCAGATTGGTCCCTTCTGAATAGACTAGAACATGAGGTGATTCAGTGAGAGAAGATATAAGAAAATAGTTTTCTCGAGTGAGATGTTGGAAAAATAATACATCTGTCCCTGAACTCAGAAAAACGCTTGCTCAGCCTATCTCTCTACAACCAAGAAAATGTATGTCAGAAGATTACCCAGTAAAATAGATATACCTATATCAACCACTCACAGACACGCGCACACACACGGGACAAACGTTTTAACTGTACAGAACGTGAAACTATATCTATGGAATATAAAATTTGTTTGGAACAAGCTGACCGAACACACTTAAAATAAGTTTAATGTAAAAGTTTTATTTCACATAAGGAATGTCAAACAGAAATCAGTAAATATCAAATCTCATACCAAATACACATACGTTAATGAATTTTACTAAAAAAAACAATAGACCATAGGTGTAAACACCTTTTTCCCTCTATGTTTAGCCCACGATCACTGTTAGAAGAAAAGTGATAGCCCAAGAGTTCACGGATTTATACGCTATAGTCCCCAATATTTCTCCTCTATAGTTTAAGACATAGTTTAATACCTGAATCTAATACCCTAAGATGAAAACAGCATTAGCAACAAACTTTGCATAAATGAAAATACAAAATACAGAGTTTATTAAAATGAGTTAATTTACATGAAAGAATTATTTTTCCTTGCATTCGCTCGCTCTGGACAAACCAAACCTGTGGATCACAGTAAAAACACCATCACACAATCAACCATTACCGACAGGTTGCGTTCACGCACCTTCTGGAGAAATTTTTATTAATTTAAAAGGAACATGCAGCCCATCCACTGTTGGGTATGACGAGCGAAGTACAGCCCCCAGCATCTCCAACCTGTCTTTACATTAATCAAATGTTGTGGAAGCGCCAAACATCACTATTTTTCTTAATCAGGGTGCTGAAAAATGTTACTCTACAAATTTTGTCCCATGTAGGAAATAAATAAGGAATCAACGTGGTCACAGAGTACAGTATCGGGGAAATTCTTCATTTCATACATTCGATTGTTCAGGTAAACCAAATTCTATTTCAGGATCGATCTTCCTCACACACGTGGGTCGTTATATAAGTCCAGTTACTGTTTTTGATTTTTAGTCCGCCACCACAGCCGACTGTAAATGAACCTTTGGTACAACAAGAACTCCTGGATATTCGAATAGTACAGTTATCATTATTCTAATAAGTCTTTTGGGCCAGTGCTATGTCTCTATCTGGAGCGTAAACGCACAAGGCCTTACAGTTGTACTTTTGAAAGTCCTATAAGTTATTTAGAATGTTCTTTCTTTGTAGAAAATATATTCAGTTCATATGGAATGGAAGCCGCCGGTAAGGTTATAGGGTTATTGACCCAGAACTGAATAGGGAGAAAAATGCAAAACTTAACATCATATAGCATATTTCACAATCCTATCATATCCGCGTAAACTATACCATAGTTATCCACTCCGGTTATAACTTAAATTATAAACTGCAAGCTTAGAGCTTGTCTTATCGTTTAAAACTCCCGTGAAATAAATTATATTCATAAAAATCAA